>CM055118.1:432541115-432903615 GCA_029206835.1 Rana muscosa | reverse complement strand
TTCCCAGCCCTAGTGTGTGTGTTCCCATCCTGTGTGTGTGTGTGTGTGTGATCCCATCGTGTGTGTGTGTGTGTGTGATCCCATCGTGTGTGTGTGATCCCATCGTGTGTGTGTGATCCCATCGTGTGTGTGTGATCCCATCCTGTGTGTGTGTGTGTGATCCCATCCTGTGTGTGTGTGTGTGATCCCATCCTGTGTGTGTGTGTGTGATCCCATCCTGTGTGTGTGTGTGTGATCCCATCCTGTGTGTGTGTGTGTGATCCCATCCTGTGTGTGTGTGTGTGTGTGATCCCATCCTGTGTGTGTGTGTGTGTGTGTGATCCCATCCTGTGTGTGTGTGTGTGTGTGTGATCCCATCCTGTGTGTGTGTGATCCCATCCTGTGTGTGTGTGATCCCATCCTGTGTGTGTGTGTGTGTGTGTGTGTGTGTGATCCCATCCTGTGTGTGTGTGTGTGTGATCCCATCCTGTGTGTGTGTGTGTGTGATCCCATCCTGTGTGTGTGTGTGTGTGATCCCATCCTGTGTGTGTGTGTGTGTGTGATCCCATCCTGTGTGTGTGTGTGTGTGTGATCCCATCCTGTGTGTGTGTGTGTGTGATCCCATCCTGTGTGTGTGTGTGTGTGATCCCATCCTGTGTGTGTGTGTGTGATCCCATCCTGTGTGTGTGTGTGTGTGTGTGATCCCATCCTGTGTGTGTGTGTGTGATCCCATCCTGTGTGTGTGATCCCATCCTGTGTGTGTGTGTGTGTGTGATCCCATCGTGTGTGATCCCATCCTGTGTGTGTGTGTGTGTTCCCATCCTGTGTGTGTGTGTGTGTGTGTGTGTGTGATCCCATCCAGTGTGTGTGTGATCCCATCCAGTGTGTGTGTGTGTGTGTGTGATCCCATCCAGTGTGTGTGTGTGTTCCCATCCAGTGTGTGTGGTCCAGGGAGACGAGTGTCCATACAATCTCCCATGGACCCCCCCCCCCCTTATAGATTCTGCCCACCCATCATATAAAAGTATGATTGCATTGAAATTCATTGCATAGTGTAATTGATCCCCCATGAGAGGTTCTGACCCCCTTTAATATCAGGATCTCCCATGTGTGCACCCCTTATATCAGATGCCCTCCTCACAGTACATTAGGTGTACCAATGAACATCCTCTTAAATCGAGAATTCCCCCCCTTACGTCAGGTACCCCATCCCCCCCTTGTACAGGTCCTTCTCAAAAAATTAGCATATTGTGATAAAGTTCATTATTTTCTGTAATGTACTGATAAACATTAGACTTTCATATATTTTAGATTCATTACACACAACTGAAGTAGTTCAAGCCTTTTCTTGTTTTAATATTGATGATTTTGGCATACAGCTCATGAAAACCCAAAAATCCTATCTCAAAAAATTAGCATATCATGAAAAGGTTCTCTAAACGAGCTATTAACCTAATCATCTGAATCAACTAATTAACTCTAAACACCTGCAAAAGATTCCTGAGGCTTTTAAAAACTCCCAGCCTGGTTCATTACTCAAAACCGCAATCATGGGTAAGACTGCCGACCTGACTACTGTCCAGAAGGCCATCATTGACACCCTCAAGCAAGAGGGTAAGACACAGAAAGAAATTTCTGAACGAATAGGCTGTTCCCAGAGTGCTGTATCAAGGCACCTCAGTGGGAAGTCTGTGGGAAGGAAAAAGTGTGGCAGAAAACGCTGCACAACGAGAAGAGGTGACCGGACCCTGAAGAAGATTGTGGAGAAGGACCGATTCTAGACCTTGGAGGACCTACGGAAGCAGTGGACTGAGTCTGGAGTAGAAACATCCAGAGCCACCGTGAACAGGTGTGTGCAGGAAATGGGCTACAGGTGCCGCATTCCCCAGGTCAAGCCACTTTTGAACCAGAAACAGCGGCAGAAGCGCCTGACCTGGGCTACAGAGAAGCAGCACTGGACTGTTGCTCAGTGGTCCAAAGTACATTTGGAAATCAAGGTGCCAGAGTCTGGAGGAAGACTGGGGAGAGGGAAATGCCAAAATGCCTGAAGTCCAGTGTCAAGTACCCACAGTCAGTGATGGTCTGGGGTGCCATGTCAGCTGCTGGTGTTGGTCCACTGTGTTTTATCAAGGGCAGGGTCAATGCAGCTAGCTATCAGGAGATTTTGGAGCACTTCATGCTTCCATCTGCTGAAAAGCTTTATGGAGATGAAGATTTCATTTTTCAGCACGACCTGGCACCTGCTCACAGTGCCAAAACCACTGGTAAATGGTTTACTGACCATGGTATTACTGTGCTCAATTGGCCTGCCAACTCTCCTGACCTGAACCCCATAGAGAATCTGTGGGATATTGGGAAGAGAAAGTTGAGAGACGCAAGACCCAACACTCTGGATGAGCTTAAGGCCGCTATCGAAGCATCCTGGGCCTCCATAACACCTCAGCAGTGCCACAGGCTGGTTGCCTCCATGCCACGCCGCATTGAAGCAGTCATTTCTGCAAAAGGATTCCCGACCAAGTATTGAGTGCATAACTGAACATAATTATTTGAAGGTTGACTTTTTTTGTATTAAAAACACTTTTCTTTTATTGGTCGGATGAAATATGCTAATTTTTTGAGATAGGATTTTTGGGTTTTCATGAGCTGTATGCCAAAATCATCAATATTAAAACAAGAAAAGGCTTGAACTACTTCAGTTGTGTGTAATCTAAAATATATGAAAGTCTAATGTTTATCAGTACATTACAGAAAATAATGAACTTTATCACAATATGCTAATTTTTTGAGAAGGACCTGTATATCAGGTGATGTCACCCCAGCCCGCCGCCCCAATGTTTCTGGATTTCTTCTGAGTGCCCCCCATATATTGCATGTGGGTTTTTTTTTGTGTGTAAGTTATTTTTGTTCTACATGTTTAAGTGTAGAACTCGAAGCCCATTGGGCGTACCCAGGCATAGATAACATAATAATGAACCCACAATAACAACGTAATGCAAGGAATCCATTACCCACTGCAGTTTTTAGTAATGAAGAAATAAAAAAAAAAAAAGTCCTAGATGAAATGACAATTACTTCCAATGGGGAAATAACAGCTGCCCTGAATTAATCCTGGTGTGTCATTAGATGTGACTGTCAGTAGAGGTTATCCAAGTCACCAACCTTCGAGAATTTTTTTGGGACAATCCCCCCTTCATAAGTAAACCTCCTATAATGGGAATTGCCGCATTACCTGAACTTTTCCCGAGATCAGGTGGAGGTGCCGGCGGGGACTGTGAAAAGGACGGCCTTTCATGTGTAAAACGGAAGCAAGCCTATCAATGTTTTCATGGCTCTAGACACCCCCAAATGGGGTACAAGCCCCAGGATACAAACCTCCAGATAAAGGGTCCAGGACTTGTACTGTTGGAAACAAGCAGCCCAAAAGGACTGGATGACGGGGGATTCCCAGAAGAAATGTATGAGTGTTGCCGTGCCTTCTGGACAACACCAGAATTTAGCAGTGTGATGGAAATATTTTATGCAATTTTTTTGGGGAGTAAAGTAAATTCTATGAATTTTTTTTAAATTGTATTAGCTGGTCCCAAGTAGAGACCAGTTGTATAGGGAATTCCCAAATGTCCTCCTAGTTCAGTATCCAACTCCTGAGCCTCGCTGTGCCAGCAGGACCACAACTTACCTAGACCCCCCAGGAATAGTTGGTGGTAGGTTCCTATACATAGTAGAGCTGCATGATTCTGGCTAAAATGAGAATCACGATTTTTTTTGCTTAGAAGATGGATCACGATTCTCACGGCGTAACATCTTTCACATTAAAACCAAAAAAAATGGGCTAACTTTACTGTTCATTTTTATTATTTTTTTTATTTCATTGAAGTGTGTTTTTTTTCCCCAAAAATTGCATTTGAAAGACCACTGGGCAAATACAGTGTGACATTAAATATTGCAGCAATTGCCATTTTTTATTTCCTAGGGTCTCTGCTAAATTATATAAAATGTTTGGGGGTTCCAAGTAATTTTCTAGCAAAAATATTGATTTTAACAAAGTGGAGTTCCACCCACAAATTTTCACAAAAAAAAATTGAATATTTTTTTTTTCATACTCCCTCGAAATACCCGTTGCTATGCGGAAATCCGTAATCTGCTTCTTCCGTAACCGCGGTCTGTCTTCTTCCCCGTCCTCTTCTAGTGAATGGGGAGCGCTGCTTTCTGGGAACTGTGTGTGTAATTCCAGAGAGCAGCCGCCCATTCACAAATTGGTGCTGTTTCCCTTGGTGTGGATGGCGTTGCGGGACCTGCACCGATCAAGGGATCGGCATCATGGGGGGGGGGGGCATCAGCGCGGGAGAGTAGGACAGGTAAGTGTCCTTATTAAAAGTCAGCAGCTACAGTGTTGGTAGCTGCTGACTTTAAAAAATAAATACAAAATTTGTGGGTGGAATCACACTTTTAAGTGGTTAAACTTCCTGCATTTACACACAGACTTTGCTCTAAGAAGGAAGCGTTGGTTACAATGTTTCATGTTACAAACTTGGCGGACTGCCCAGAATTTTTCTACACACACAAGTTTATCCCTTTTTGATCTAAGAAGGAAGCATTAGTTACAATGTTTCCCGGAAAAAACTTGGCAGACTGCCCAGATATTTTCTTTTGACTGCTAAGTGAGCAGATAAAGTCTCTCCACTTGTTATATGAAAGAATCGTCAAACTCTGCGTATGGGGGGGGGGGTTGAATCCAGATCACAAATTTTTTTATTTTTTTTTTATAAAAAAATTTTGGCGATTAATTGTGCAGCTCTAATACATGGTGGGGCTAAAGTCTACACCACCCTGTTATGTCAGGTTTCTGTGATTTTTTTTTTTTTATTTTTTTAAAAAAACTGACAGATGAATCGGTTCAGAACTTTTTTCAACCTTTTAACCACTTGCCGACCAGCCGCCGCAGTTTTACTGCGGCAACATGGTTTGGCTGGGCGAAATAACGTTGTGTTGCTTTGCCCTGTGGCCACTAGGGGCACGCCACCGGAGGCACGTGCCCGCTGCTGGCCCCCGAAGCGATGCGATGACTGCCGGGCGATCGCTAGCGACACAGCGAGAACCGGGATCTGTGTGTGTGTGTGTGTGTGTGTGTGTGTAAACGCACAGATCCCGGTTCTCTTAGGGGAGAAATGACTGATCGTGTGTTCATACAAAGTATGAACAGCGATCTGTCATTTTCCCCTAGTAAGTCACCCCCCCCCTACAGTTAGAACACAGAGAGGGAACACAGTAAACCCCCTTGATCGCCCCCTAGTGTTAACCCTTTCCTTGCCAGTCACATTTATACAGTAAATGGTGCATTTTTAAAGCTCTGATCGCTGTAAAATTGTCAGTGGTCCCCAAAATGTGTCAAGTGTCCGCTTGTTTCTGCCATAATATCGCAGTCCCGATAAATATCGCAGATCGCCGCCATTACTATTAAAAAAAAAATTGGATACAAATTCCATAAATATATCCCATAATCTGGTTTGTGCAAAAGTTATAGCATCTACACTGAATATATGCTTATTGTGATATTTTTGGTAAAAAAATGTAGAATACGTATCGGCCTAAACTGAGGAAGAAAATATTTTTTTTGCAAAAAAAGTGGGATATTTATTATAGCTGTGTGTGTGTGTGTGTGTGTGTCAAAATTGTCGCTGTTTAGCGCAAAAAATAAAAACCGCAGAGGTGATCAAATACCACCAAAAGAAAGCTCTGTGGGGGGAAAAAAAGACCCAAATTTTGTTTGGGGTACAAAGTCTCACGATGGCGCAATTGTCAAAGCGACGCAGTACCAAATTGTAAAGTGCTCTGGTCAGGAAGGGGGTAAAATCTTCCGGGGCTGAAGTGGTTAATGTGACCTATAAACTGTACAACTCAGTTGAACAACAAACTGCAATATTTTAGGTGGAGGGAAGTAAAAATAAAAAAGTAGTGTGCACACCCTTACACTAATACTTTGAAGCCCTTTTGATGTTATTACAGCACTCAGTCTTTTTGGGTACGAGTCTATCAGCATGGCACATCATGACTTGGCAATATTTCCCCACTCTTTGCCAAAACACTCCAAATCTGTCAGATTGCGAGGATATCTCCTGTGCACAGCCCTCTTCAGATCACCCCACAGATTTTCAATGGGATTCAGGTCTGGGCTCTGGCTGGACCATTCCAAAACTTTAATCATCTTCTAGTGAAGCCATTCCTTTGATTTGGATTTATGCTTTGGGTCGTCATGCTGAAAGATGAAGTTCTTCATGTTCAACTTTCTAGCAGAAGCCTGAAGGTTTTGTGCCAATATTGACTGGTATTTGGAACTGTTCATAATTCCTTCTACCCTGACTAAGGCCCCTGTTCCAAAAACCACCCCAAAGCATGATGCTGCCACCACCATGCTTCAGTTGGGTAGAACTCCGCTTTAAACGATGATCAATTGGTACTAAGGAGTCCAAAGTGTGCCAAGAAAATACCCCCCCCCCCCCACCATTGCACCACCAGCCTGAACCAGTGATACAAGGCAGGATGGATCTAGGTTTACACCAAATTCTGACCTGACCATCTGAAATCCAGACTCATCAGACCAGGCAATGCTTTTCTAATCTTCTATTCACCAATTTTGGTGATCCTGTGCCAATTGTAGCCTCAGTTTCCTGTTCTTAGCTCACAGGAGTGGCACCCGGTGTGGTCTTCTGCTGCTGTAGCCCATCTGCTTCAAGGTGTTGTGCGTTCAGAGATGATATTCTGCATACCTTGGATGTAACGAGTGGTTATTTGAGTTACTTTTCTTTCTATCATCTGGAACCAGTCTGCCCATTTTCTCTGACCTCAAGGCATTCTCCTCCACACAACAGCCGCTCACTGGAGATTTTCTCTTTTTCAGACCATTCTCTGTAATCCAGAGATGGCTGTGTGTGAAAATCCCAGTAGATCAGCAGTTTTTGAAATACTCAGACCAGCCCGTCTGGCACCAACAACCATGGAATGTTCAAAGTCGGTTAAATCCCTTTTTCGTCCCCTTTTCTGAAGCTTGATTTAAACTTTAAGTCCTCTTCACCAAGTCTAGATGCCTAAATGCATGGAGTTCCTGCTGTGTGATTGGCTGATTAGTAATTTGTGTACCAAGTGTTTGAACAGGTCTACCTAATAGTGCATGTGAGTGTATATACTGTATATTCACATCAGTCCTTTCCTCTTACAAACTAAGGTTCCTACCTCATTCATACCCCTTGACACTTTCACATTTTGTCATGTTATAACTGAAAACGTAAATGTATTTTATGTGATGGACCAACACAAAGTGGCACATAATTATGAAGTGTAAGGAATTGGAAGAAATGATAAATGGTTTTCCAAATGTATGAAAAGTGTGGAGTGCATTTATATTCAGCACCTTTTACTCTGATACCCCTAACTAAAATCTTGTTGAACTAATTGCCTTCAGAAGTCACCAAATTAGTAAAGAGTCCACCTGTGTGTAATTTAATCTCAGTGTAAATACAGCTGTTCTGTGGAGCCCTCAGAGGTTTGTTAGCGAACCTTAGTGAACAAACAGCATCATGAAGGCCAAGGAACACACCGGTCAGGGATAAAGTTGTGGAGAAGTATAAAGCAGGGTTAGGTTATAAAAAATAAAAATTAAAAAATAAATAAAATCTCAAGCTTTGAACATCTCACGGAGCTCTGTTCAATCCTTCATCTGAAAAAATGGAAAGAGTATGGCACAACTGTAAACCTACCAAGACATGGCCGTCCACCTAAACTGACCGGCCGGGCAAGGAGAGCATTCATCAGAGAAGCAGCCAAGAGGCCCATGGTAACTTTGGAGGAGCTTCAGAGATCCACAGCTCAGGTGGGAGAATCTGTCCACAGGACAACTATTAGTCATGTACTCCACAAATCTGTCCTCTATGGAAGAGAGACCTTGGTGAAAGAAAGCCATAAGAAGCCTTGTTTCCGAGAAGCCATGTGGGGGACACAGCAAACATGTGGAAGAAGGTGCTCTGGTCAAATGAGACCAAAATTTAACTTGGCCTAAAGTCAAAACTCTGTGTGGCGGAAAACTAACACTGCACATCACCCTGAACACACCATCCCCACCGTGAAACATGGTGGTGGCAGCATCATTTTGTGGGGATGCTTTTCTTCAGCACGGATAGGGAAGCTGGTCAGAGTTGATGGGAAGATGGATGGAGCCAAATACAGGACAATCTTAGAAGAAAACCTGTTAGTCTGCAAAAAACTTGAGACTGGGGCGGAGGTTCACCTTCCAGCAGGACAACGACCCTAAACATACAGCCAGAGCTACAATGGAATGGTTTAGATCAAAGCATATTCATGTGTTAGAATGGTCCAGTCACAGTCCAGACCTAAATCCAATTGAGAATCTGTGGCAAGACTTGAAAATTGCTGTTCACAGACGCTCTCCATCCAATCTGACAGAACTTGAGATATTTTGCAAAGAAGAATGGGCAGAAATGTCCCTCTCTAGATGTGCAAAGCTGGTAGACATCACTTGTTGTATAGATTCAGGGGGGGCTGAATACAAATGTACCCCACACTTTTTTTACATTTTTAAAACATTATTTTCCTTGCACTTTGTGTTGGTTTATTACAGAACGTAAAATGTATTTTTTTTTTTTTTTTTTTTTTTTCTTGTTGCAACATGACAAAATGTGGAAAATTTTCAAAGTACCGTACTAGGGCCAATTTATAAAGGAGCCCATTAACCTACCAGCATATCTTTGGTGTACCCGGAGGAAACCCACGCAGGCACAGGTTGAACATGCAAACTACGGGCAGGTAGTGTCGTGGTTTGGGATTTGAACTGACAAACCCAGGCGGAAGCGCCAACCACAAGAAGAATGACTCGGTCTTCAGTTCCTGGCAAAGCCTTCAGCACCTCTGCAGGTGATTTCCCATTTAATGCAGGAAGATGAAATCTTGGGATTTCCCTAATAAAGAAACCCTGCAGCTTAATTGGGGGAGGGGCAGGGCTGCATCACTGGTGCCTTCCAGGGAACCAGAAAGTAAATCAAACTTTATTCCAAATCCATATTGGCTGATTTCCCATCAGCGTGCAGTGATGCATTCTGGTGTAAAACTTTAGTAAAATGGGGGAAGTTCTGTGTTTAACCACTTGCCAATTCTGACATTTCTCTCCTACATGTAAATCTTTATTTTATCTTTTTTGCTAGAAAATTACATAGACCCCCCAAACATTATTAAAAAAAAATAAAAAATAAATAAATATATAACAAAGGCCCTAGAGCAGTGATGGCGAACCTCGGCGCCCCAGATGTTTTGGAACTACATTTCCCATGATGCTCAGGCACTCTGCAGTGTATTTGAGCATCATGGGAAATGTAGTTCCAAAACATCTGGGGTGCCAAGGTTCACCATCACTGACCTAGAGAATACAATGGCGGTCATTGCAACTTTTTATCTCGCACAGTATTTGCGCAGCAACTTTTTCAAACTTTTTACCTCTCCAAAAAAAAAAGTTTCATGCTTTAACCACTTAACGACCGCTCACTGTATATATACGTCGGCACAATGGCACCGACAGGCACAATCACGTAGAGCATACGTGATTGCCTTTGTACAGTTGGGGGGTCCGATCGGACCCCCCTTCTGTACAGTGAGCGGTCGGAATTCGTCTGGGAGCGTTCCGAGATGGGGGGGCGGCCGTTCGATTCCGACCACCCCCCCGCGATCGCTCCCGGCGAATAGAAATGCCCCCTCTGTCTGTGTAATGTTTACACAGACCGAGAAAGCAGGAGGTAGTGATGTCCTCTCCTGTGCGGCGCACACATATACCGAGCGTCGTACAAGAGAAGACACACAGGTCAGTGCACTAACACTACACTAACACCAGCACACATAGGCACATAAATCGCCCCCCCCCAGATCACCCCCCAGTCACAGTGTCACTGATTGCAGTGATCAGTAAATAAATGGTCACTGCAATCAGTGACATTTGTGACTGTAAAAGTGTCACTACATTTAGTTTTAGGTCCAGTGTAGCCCCCTAACCCCCCCCTAATAAAGGTTTAACCCCTTGATCACCCCCCAGATAACCCTTTCACCCCCTAGCACCGCCGTCGCTTGGCGATCATTTTTCTGATCGCTGTCTTGGCGTCGGTGATGCAGATCGGTACCCAGTAATTTTTTTTAGGTTCGCCGCAGGTTTTTATAGCGTCGGGTACCCCCATAAATTATCTTTTAAAGGTTTAACCCCCTTGATCGCCCCCCAGGTAACCCTTTCACCCCATATCACCCCATATCACCACTGTCACTAAGCGATCATTTTTCTGATCGATGTCTTAGCGTCGGTGATGCAGATCGGTAGCCAGTAATTTTTTTTTTTAGGTTCGCCGCAGGTTTTTATAGCGTCAGGTACCCCCATATATTATCTAATAAAGGTTTTAACCCCCTAATTGCCCCTAGTTAACCCTTTCACCAGTAATCATCATATAAGTGTTACGGGTGACGCTGGTTAGTTAGTTTGCTTTTTATAGTGTCAGGGCACCCGCCGTATATAACCCAATAAAGGTTTAACCCCCTGATCGCCCGGCGGGTGATATCAATTAGGTTTTAGCGTCAGAGAGGGTCTGCGTCACACCCCAGGCAGCGTCAGGTTAGTGCCAGTAACGCTAACACCCACACGTGAAGCATACACCCCCCTTAGTGGTATAGTATCTGATCAGATCAATATCTGATCAGATCTATACTAGCGTCCCCAGCAGTTTAGGGTTCCCAAAAACGCAGTGTTAGCGGGATCAGCCCAGATACCTGCTAGCACCTGCGTTTTGCCCCTCCGTCCAGCCCAGGCCACCCAAGTGCAGTATTGATCGATCACTGTCACTTACAAAACACAACACACATAACTGCAGTGTTCGCAGAGACAGGCCTGATCCCTGCGACTCCAGTGCTGTAGGAGGTGATTTCACCACCACAGTTAAAAAAAAAGCATATATGCCGAAGCATTGGGGCAGCAGGGGCGGAGGAGCGATTTTGCTCCTAATGCCGCGTACATACGGTCGAAATTCCGACGGAGGCTTGCCCGTGGAAAAGTCCGACCATGTGTGTGCGGCATAACTTTTTTGCGGGAGGATGCCCCCATGCTTCGGCATATATAAATGGTGCGTGTATGCCCATCATTAGAAGTGGGTGGATGAAGGGCGGTATTCTAATGGTGGGCATACCCACCGATCAATCTCTTTTTTCGTTCAGCCACCTGGCTGCATGAAAAAAAAAGATTACAATACATGTCCAACAAGGACCAGCAACGTACTGGTATGTTGCTGGACTTTGGTTATACCAGAATGATGCCTGCGGGTTTAGGTATCATCTTGGTATCATTCTTTTCAGCCAGCGGCCGGCTTTAATGTAAAAGCAACCCTAGTGGCTAATTAGCCTCTGGACTGCTTTTACAAGCAGTGGGAGGAAATGTCCCCCCCCCCCCCCCCGGATATAAAAAGCGCCATTGGGAAATTGGGAAAGCATTTTATCACACCGATCTTGGTGTGGTCAGATGCTTTGAGGGCAGAGGAAAAATCTAGGGTCTAGACCCCAGTTTTTTCAAAAAGAGTACCTGTCACTACCTATTACTATCATAGGGGATATTTACATTCCCTGAGATAACAATAAAAATGATAAAAAAAATCAAAAAAAAAATCGAAGGAACAATTTAAAAATAAAAAAGCAAAATTAATAATAAAAAAAAAAAAAAAAAAAGCACCCCTGTCCTGCCCTGCTCTTGCACAATGGCGAACGCAAGCGTCGGTCTGGCGTCATATGTAAACAGCAATTGCACCATGCATGTGAGGTATCACCGCGAAGGTCAGATCAAGGGCAGTAATTTTAGCAGTAGACCTCTGTAAATCTAACGGGGTAACCTGTAAAGGCTTTTAAAGGCTTTTAAAAATGTATGTAGTTTGTCGCCAATGCGCATTTGTGCGAAATTTTAAAGCATGTCGTGTTTGGTATCTATGTACTCGGCCTAAGATCATCTTTTTTATTTCATCAAACATTTGGGCAATATAGTGTGTTTTAGTGCATTAAAATAAAAAAAAGTGTGTTTTTTTTCCCCAAAAATGCATTTGAAAAATCGCTGCGCAAATACTGTGTAGAAAAAAAAAATGCAACACCCACCATTTTATTCTGTAGGGCATTTGCTTTAAAAATATATATATATAATGTTTGGGGGTTCAACATAATTTTCCTGCAAAAAAAAATGTTTTCATGTAAACAAAGTGTCAAAAGGGGCTTTGTCTTCAAGTGGTTAGAGTGGATGTAAGCTTCCTAATGTGTATAAAATGCCAGAACAGTTCAAAACCCCCCCAAATGACCCCATTTTGGAAAGTAGACACCCCAAGCTATATACTGAGAGGCATGTCGAGTCCATGGAATATTTTATGTTCACACAAGTTGCGGAAAAAAGACAATTTTTTTATTTATTTTTTGCACAAAGTTGTCACTAAATGATATATTGCTCAAACATGCCATGGGCATATGTGGATTTACACCCCAAAATACATTCTGTTGCTTCTCCTGAGTACGGGGATACCACATGTGTGAGACTTTTTGGGAGCCTAGCCGCGTACGGGACCCCAAAAACCAATCACCGCCTTCAGGCTTTCTAAGGGTGTAAATTTTTGATTTCACTTCTCACTGCCTATCACAGTTTCGGAGGCCATGGAATGCCCAGATGGCACAAACCCCCCCAAATGACCCCATTTTGGAAAGTAGACACCCCAAGCTATTTGCTGAGAGGTATTGTGAGTATTTTGCAGATCTCGCCTTTTGTCACAAAGTTTTGAAAATTGAAAAAAAAAAAAAGAAAAAAAAAATTATTTTTCAAAAACAAATGAGAGCTGTAAAATACTCACCATGCCTCTCAGCAAACAGCTTGGGGTGTTTATTTTCCAAAATGGGGTCATTTGGGGGGGTTTTGTGCTATTTTGGCATTTTATGGCCTTCAAAACTGTGATAGGTAGTGAGGAGTGAAATCAAAAATTTGCGCCCTTAGAAATCCTGAAGGCGGTGCTTGGTTTTCGGGGTCCCGTACGTGGCTAGGCTCCTAAAAAGTCCCACACATGTGGTATCCCCGTACTCAGGAGAAGCAGCAGAATGTATTTTGGGGTGCAATTCCACATATAACCATGGCATGTGTGAGCAATATATCATTTAGTGACAACTTTTTGTAATTTTTTTTGTCATTATTCAATCACTTGGGACAAAAAAAAAAATATTCAATGGGCTCAACATGCCTCTCAGCAATTTCCTTGGGGTGTCTACTTTCCAAAATGGGGTCATTTGGGGGGTTTTGTACTGCCCTGCCATTTTAGCACCTCAAGAAATGAGATAGGCAGTCATAAATTTAAAGCTGTGTAAATTCCAGAAAATGTACCCTAGTTTGTAGACGCTATAACTTTTGCGCAAACCGATAAATATACGCTTATTGACGTTTTTTTTACTAAAGACATGTGGCTGAATACATTTTGGCCTAAATGTATGACTACAATTGAGTCTTCGATTTTTCTTATAACAAAAAGTAGAAAATATCATTTTTCAAAATTTTCGGTCTTTTTCCGTTTATATCGCAAAAAATAAAAATCGCAGAGGCAATCAAATACCATTAAAAGAAAGCTCTATTTGTGGGAAGAAAAGGACGCAAATTTTGTTTGGGTACAACATTGCATGTCCGCACAATTTACAGTTAAAGCAGCGCAGTGCAAAATTCTGAATTCACCTCTGGTCCTTTAGCTACCAAATGGTCCGGGGCTTAAGTGGTTAAAAAAGCAGTAAAGTTAGCCCAATTTATTTGCATAATGTGAAAGATAATACGCAGAGTAAATGGATACCTAACATGTCGCGTTTCAAAATTGCACACGCTCGTGAAATGGCGCCAAACTTTGGTACTTACAAATCCCCACAGGCGACACTTTATAT
This sequence comes from Rana muscosa, assembly GCA_029206835.1. Classification (NCBI taxonomy): domain Eukaryota; kingdom Metazoa; phylum Chordata; class Amphibia; order Anura; family Ranidae; genus Rana; species Rana muscosa. The sequence goes on along the minus strand of CM055118.1, from coordinate 432,889,668 downwards.
ATTTTTTTTTTTCTGGTTACATGCTTTGAGTTGCAGAGGAGGTCTAGGGCTAAAATTATTGCTTTCGCTCTAACGTTCGCAGCAATACCTCACATGTGGTTTGAACACCGTTTTCATATGTGGGCGGGACTTGCATATGCGTTCGCTTCTGCGTGCGAGCACACAGGGACAGGGGCGCTTACATTTTATATATATATATATATATATATATATATATATATATATATATATATATATATATATAGGTCCTTCTCAAAAAATTAGCATATTGTGATAAAGTTCATTATTTTCTGTAATGTACTGATAAACATTAGACTTTCATATATTTTAGATTTGTTACACACAACTGAAGTAGTTCAAGCCTTTTCTTGTTTTAATATTGATGATTTTGGCATACAGCTCATGACAACCCAAAATTCCTATCTCAAAAAATTAGCATATCATGAAAAGGTTCTCTAAACGAGCTATTAACCTAATCATCTGAATCAACTAACTCTAAACACCTGCAAAAGATTCCTGAGGCTTTTAAGAACTCCCAGCCTGGTTCATTACTCAAAACCGCAATCATGGGTAAGACTGCCGACCTGACTACTGTCCAGAAGGCCATCATTGACACCCTCAAGCAAGAGGGTAAGACACAGAAAGAAATTTCTGAATGAATAGGCTGTTCCCAGAGTGCTGTATCAAGGCACCTCAGTGGGAAGTCTGTGGGAAGGAAAAAGTGTGGCAGAAAACGCTGCACAACGAGAAGAGGTGACCGGACCCTGAAGAAGATTGTGGAGAAGGACCGATTCCAGACCTTGGAGGACCTGCGGAAGCAGTGGACTGAGTCTGGAATAGAAACATCCAGAGCCACCGTGAACAGGCATGTGCAGGAAATGGGCTACAGGTGCCGCATTCCCCAGGTCAAGCCACTTTTGAACCAGAAACAGCGGCAGAAGCGCCTGACCTGGGCTACAGAGAAGCAGCACTGGACTGTTGCTCAGTGGTCCAAAGTACTTTTTTCGGATGAAAGCAAATTTTGCATGTCATTCGGAAATCAAGGTGCCAGAGTCTGGAGGAAGACTGGGGAGAGGGAAATGCCAAAATGCCTGAAGTCCAGTGTCAAGTACCCACAGTCAGTGATGGTCTGGGGTGCCATGTCAGCTGCTGGTGTTGGTCCACTGTGTTTTATCAAGGGCAGGGTCAATGCAGCTAGCTATCAGGAGATTTTGGAGCACTTCATGCTTCCATCTGCTGAAAAGCTTTATGGAGATGAAGATTTCATTTTTCAGCACGACCTGGCACCTGCTCACAGTGCCAAAACCACTGGTAAATGGTTTTACTGACCATGGTATTACTGTGCTCAATTGGCCTGCCAACTCTCCTGACCTGAACCCCATAGAGAATCTGTGGGATATTGGGAAGAGAAAGTTGAGAGACGCAAGACCCAACACTCTGGATGAGCTTAAGGCCGCTATCGAAGCATCCTGGGCCTCCATAACACCTCAGCAGTGCCACAGGCTGGTTGCCTCCATGCCACGCCGCATTGAAGCAGTCATTTCTGCAAAAGGATTCCCGACCAAGTATTGAGTGCATAACTGAAAATAATTATTTGAAGGTTGAATTTTTTTGTATTAAAAACACTTTTCTTTTATTGGTCGGATGAAATATGCTAATTTTTTGAGATAGGAATTTTGGGTTGTCATGAGCTGTATGCCAAAATCATCAATATTAAAACAAGAAAAGCCTTGAACTACTTCAGTTGTGTGTAATGAATCTAAAATATATGAAAGTCTAATGTTTATCAGTACATTACAGAAAATAATGAACTTTATCACAAATTGCTAATTTTTTGAGAAGGACCTGTGTATGTGTGTGTGTGTATATGTGTGTGTGTGTGTGTGTGTGTGTGTGTGTGTGTGTGTGTGTATGTGTGTGTGTGTGTATATATATATATATATATATATATATATTTCTACTTTTTAGTTTGACACTTTTTTTCAAAAATTTCTGATCACTTTTATTCCTATTGCAAGGAATGTAAACATCCCTTGTAATAGGAATATGGCATGACAGGTCCTCTTTACAGTGACATATGGGGGGGTCAATAAGACCCCACATCTCACCTCTAGGCTGGGAAGATCTCAGCTTCACAGCCGAAGCAGCGCCATTTGTTTGAATGGCGAGGCCGGGCATGACGTTATAACATTGCGCCCAGCCTCCGATTATCATAGAGACTCGGCGACCATCTTGTCTGCTGGAAATCTCTATGGTGAACATCCGGGGCCGGCGGATCTGTTCTCTGACTCATCGATCGCAGTGGTAAGTCGGTAGATGCACCGGAGGGCGGCAGGGGGACGACCTCTCTTGCCTCCCGTAAGAACTATCAAGCGCCTGGCCAACCGCTATGATCATTCTTATGGTGTAGGGCAGTGGTCTCAAAACATGGCCCTGGAAGCGGCCCTTTTCTTGCTTTTATCTGGCCCTTGAGGCATTATTGCTACTACGGACACCAACAATGGGGCATCATTTCTTCCACTGACACCAGCTGTTGCTCCCCTTAATACTAAAGATCGGGCATGATTTAGTCCCACTAGGCACTGGTCCATTCCTTAGAAGGTTTGGAGACCCCCGGTGTAGGGAATCGCTGGCTGACAAAGCTGATATCTGAATGATGCCTGTAGCTGCACCCATCATTCAGATATACCCCCACAAAGCCCAGGACGTCATGACGGCCAGCCGTCGGCAAGTGGTTAAAGCTGAAATCTGAAATGCACTGCTCAAAATTAAAGGAACACTTTTTAATCGGAGTATAGCATCAAGTCAAACTCCTGGGATATTGATCTGGTCAGTTAACCACTTAAGGACCTTGCCTGTTTTTCAGATTCGGTGTTTACAAGTTTAAAACAGTTTTTTTTTTTTTTTGCTAGAAAATTACTTGGAACCCCCCAAACATTTTATATATTTTTTTTCTAACATCCTAGAGAATAGATTAGCAGTCATGGCAATACTTTTTGTCACATCATATTTGCGCAGCGGTCTTACAAGTGCACTTTTTTTTTAAATGACTTTTTTGAATTAAGACAACAGTACAGTTAGCCCAATTTTTTTTTTTTAATATATTGTGAAAGATAATGTTACGCCGAGTAAATTGATACCCAACATATCACACTTCAAAATTTGCGCCCGCTCGTCGAATGGCGTCAAACTTTTACCCTTAAAAATCTCCATAGGCGACATTTAAAAAAAATTCTACAGGTTGCATCTTTTGAGTTAGAGGTCTAGGGCTAGAATTATTGCTCTCGCTCTAACGATTGCAGGGATACCTCGCATGTGTGGTTTGAACACCATTTTCATATGCGAGCGCTACTCACGTATGCGTTCGCTTATGCACGTGAGCTCGTCGGGACGGGGCGCTTTAAATTTTTTTTTCTTATTTTACTTGATTCTATTTATTTTTACACTGTTTTAAAAAATAAAATAAAATGGATCACTTTTATTCCTATTACAAGGAATGTAAACATCCCTTGTAATAGAAAAAAGCATGACAGGTCCTCTTAAATATGAGATCTGGGGTCAAAAAGACCTCACATCTCATATTTACACTAAAATGCAATAGTCATTTGAAAAAATGACAAAGTCCCTTTTTTTTTTTTTTTTTTTTTTTTTAAGACGTATGGGCGGAGCTGACGTTTTGACGTCAGCGCTGCTATGGTATGGAGACGAGTGGGGGCCATCTTCCCCCTCACTCGTATCCATACCACAGAGGGAGAAGGACCCGATCGCCTTCGCCGCTACCGGCGGCTCCGGTAAGCGGCGGAGGGTGCGGGAGAGCCCCTCTCCCGCCACCGATAACGGTTATCTTGCGGCGAATCCGCCGCAGAGACCACAATTATCGTAAATAGGACCGCTCACTGAAGAGATGGTTGTGGCAGCAGCTGCTGCCGTTACCGAGATATCATCTTTAAAAAAAATGACTTGTATATACAGTGGGCGGTCCTTAAGTGGTTAAGTAGCAGAGGGGGTTGTTAATCAGTTTCAGCTACTTTGGTGTGAATAAAATTGACAGGTGCACTAGATGGGCAACAAGGAGACGACCTCCAAAACAGGAATTGTTTTACAGGTGGAGGCCACTGACCTTTTTTCTTATCTTTAATTTTTATTTTTTTTGCCCCCCTACTTTTTTCTGACGGCTTTTCACTAGTCATTTCATTTGGCTATAGTCGGTGATACCTGGACCCTATAGTGTGTGTGTGTGTGTGTGTGTGTGTGTGTGTGTGTTAAAAAAAAAAAAAACCTCCAGCAGACCAAACAATCAGAAAACAGACTTCATGGGGTTGGCCTGGAGGCCCAACTTCCTCTAATGTGCAGTGGCCTGGCACCATGGAGCTTGATTGGCATTTGCCATTTAACACCAGAATTGGCAGGTCTGCCCTGTGCTTTTCACAGATGAGAGCAGGTTCACCCTGAGCACATGTGACAGACATGGAAGGGTCTGGAGAAGCCGAGGAGAACTTTATGCTGCCTGTAACATCGTTCAGCATGACTGGTTTGGTGGTGGGTCAGTGATGGTCTGTGGAGGCATATCCATGGAGGGACGCACAGACCTCTACAGGCTACAAAATGGCACCCTGACTGCCATTAGTTTTCAGATAAAATCCTTGGACCCATTGTCAGACACAACGCTGGTGCAGTGGGTTCTGGGTTCCTCCTGGTGTACAATGCCCGGCCTCATGTGACGAGAGCATGCAGCTAGTTCCTGGAGGATGAAGGAATTAATACCATTGGCTCTGGGACATTATGTTTCTTACCATGCGATGCCAACAGGTTGCACCTTAGTCTGTTCAGGAGCTCAGTGATGCTCTGGTCCAGATTTGGGAGGAAATACCCCAGGACATCATCCGTCTAATTAGTAGCATGCCCTGATGTCAGGCATGCATACAAACTACTGCAGACCAAGCGCCGCTGAAAATAGCGGCGCTTTACTGCCGACATACCTCCCGCCACAGTGTGAAAGGGGCCCATAAGTGATAGAACTAATTTGAACAGTATCCTATTTAAATTTGTGTATTTATTTCATACCTGGTCTTTTCTATCAGAAGGGAATGGTTGGTTTGCTACTTTTTACATCACACAATCCTAGGTAGGATGGTTGGAACAGATAACCGCATTTGCTTCACGTATAAATCAATTTTGCAATCGTCAGCTGCTCTTTGTATTATAACAAATCAGTTCATGGATCCTTCTTTAAAACTGAGTAACTTAAGGAAAAATGTGTATTGGAACCCCTCTATCAGCTTTTATTGTTGTCTGTGTCCCCGTTAAAGTGATTGCAAAGTTTTGTATGTGTTTTTTTTTTTTTTTTGTTTTTTTACCTACCTGTTCTGTTCTTCCTCTGTGCGGTTAGTTTTGTACAGAGCGCCCCGATCCTCCTTTTTCTGGGATCCCCTTGGGCGCTCCTGGCTCCTCCTCTTCTCGTGTGCGCCCCCCCCCCCATGGAGCTCCACTTTCTAAGGGGGCGCTCTCCAGAGTTCTGCTGGGTCCTATGACAGACAGCAGGACTCGGCCCCTGTAAAGAGCGACTCCTCCATTTTGTCCAGTTTACCATCATTGAAAGTGAAGATAAACAATTTTGGGTTGCCACCAGAATTGAGTTAATCTTCTAATAGGGACACTAGTTCTGGTGACACCCCAAGATTCCCCCACTGTGGAGGGATTTCCTGTTTGGCTATGGGACTGGAAGGCAAGTCTTTGCAATGGGACACAGATGGCAATAAAGGGGTTATATCACCTTCCTTACTCTCTAAAATGGAGAGGTCACATTGGTCCAGCTTGGATTAATGTAGGGATGTACCTACCTGGTAGGTGTGGCATACCTGTGGAAGCTGGAATTCACTGTCATAGGCACTGATTCTACAGTGATTGCTACTAGGTTCCAGGTCCTGTGCTGAGTGACCACTCATCTGCATTCTGAACACAGGAGGTCGCTTGCTCAGCACAGGAACCTTTTCTGAGGATGCTTTTGCATTTTCACACTTGTGTGACTTGTCATGTGATTTTATTTGTCCAAAGTCGCGTCCTATTTTTCAATGATACCCATTTGTTTTTTTGTGACTCTGGCAAGGCTCCTGCTTTACTTTGATGGGTCTTGAGTGCCAGAGTTTGAAGTTGCATCAAAGTCGCACTGGAAATCCTGTGACTTTGGAGAAGCAAGTGTAAACGGATCCTGACTGGAAGATTGTTTTGTCAACTCCCCACACATTCTCCAATTAGAGAACACTGTGCTTTCATTGAGAAAATGCTGTGTTTCCTGATTGGCACCCGTGCTGAGTGGGCGACCTCCTGTGTTCAGTATGCAGAAAGGTTGACACTCGGCACGGAACCTCAAAAGCTAGTGGAGATCACTGGAGTAGCAGAGTTTAATATGATTTTCCAGCTTCCACAGGTATTGTGTAGATACTTGGTAACAATACCTATAACTTCAGCATTAACCACTTCGCAGCCTATAGCAAAATAATGGCCGGTAAGGGGTTCAGTTAGCCTGACTGGGTGTTGTGACATCCAGCAAGATAAGCTGCGCTCGTGGGGGGCGCATGGCGATTGGTGGTGTCACTGACACACCACATCTCCGATCGTGGTTAAAGAGGAAGTAAACCCTGTAAAAATGTTCATAAAAAAAAAAAAAAAAACCCTGCAAGAGGCATAATGAGCTAGTATGCATAGCATACTAGCTCATTATGAATTACCTGAGATCGAAGCCCCCGCAGTGACCCTCGGTCCTCGCCCCCGCCATGATACCCGAGTAACTTCTGGGTATCGCTGCTCCGGAGCAGCGATGACGTCACTCCCGCGTGGGAGCCATCAGGGACGGCACGTTCATTGCGCCTGAGCCCTTGTCTACGGCACGCATGCACTGTAGACATCAAGGGCAGTCTTTTCTGCAAATCTCTCCTTAACCGTGTAGGTTAAGGAGCTATTTCTTGCACCTACAGGTAAGCTTTAATCTAGGCTTACCTGTAGGGCCAAGTGGTCTGTAAGGGTTTACAACCACTTTAAGAGCCTCTGACGGATTCTCTTTACTACGTGATCAGCTGTGACCAATCACAGCGGGAAGTGCCAAGTCCGGTACTCTGCTTTCCTCGGTTCGCGCTGATGGGGAGAGCAGAATGGCGGCTCTCCTGTCAGAGGGGGGGGGGTGTGCACCGATTATCAGCACAGCCCTCAGAGGTGCCTGTCGGTGCCCATCAGTAATGCTTTTCAGTGCCCGTTGGTGAAGGAGAAAACATTGTATAACAAATATTTTTATTTTTCAAATTTCATTATTTTTTGCTAAACAAAAAAAAAAACTGCAGAGGTGATCAAATACCAATAAAAGAAAGCTTTGTGGGAAGAAAATTATAAAAATTTAGTTGGGGTACAGTGTAGCATGACTGTGCAATTGTCATTCAAAGTGTGAGGGGGAGTGCCCGGTATTGAGGTGGTTAAATTATTAAAACCATTTGCTCAGGGGCCTTGCAGTATCTGCCTATAGCTCCAGTGCAGTGTTTCTGGAATAAATAAATGCGCTGTTGCATGCTGCATTAGCACCAAGGGCCATCCTAGATTGTAAGCTCTAAGGAGAAGAGCCGTCTGATTCCTCCTGTATTGTATAGTAACTGTACTGTCTGCTCTCCATGTTGTAAAGCTCTGAACAAACTGTTGGCTCTATATAAATCCAGTATAAATAAACCCTGATGGGTTTTACTTCCTCTTTATTTCCCTGTAAAGCATAATGGGCTATTATGTGTCACTTACCTGAAACCTGCAATGGCACAGATTTGTCCCCACTGGCAGCGAGTGTCCATCTTTACCCCTCTTCCTTCTGGAGCCACGAACTTCGGCTCTGACTGGCCTGAGCCGCGTGACATCACTTGCGCGCGGGGGTCTACAGTCACGGCATGACCCCCCTTTAGAAACGTCACGATCGCCACTTCTAAAGTACGCCTGCGCCATTGTCTACAGCGCAATTCTCTATTGTAAATATCTCCTAAACCGTGGAGGTGTTTCCAGCACCTACAGGTAAGCCTTAATCTAGACTTACCTGTAGGTAAATGTGGTTGTACAGGGTGGACGATGGATGCCAATTGGTGATGGAGGAATATCTGTGCAGAGGTTGCCACTCTGCTGGCAAAATGAATTCCTATGTAAGCTGCAAGTGCCTCATCCTTATGCTAATTGCACTCAGTAGGGTTGATTTACCAAGGCCCCTTTCACACGACGACTTCAAAGTCGTGTGATTTTACTGCGATTCACGGCTGCGATTTTGCTGCTATTTCAGGGAATGCCTGTGTAACTGCCATCAAAGTTGGACCAAAGTAGTACAGGGGCTACTTTGAAGTCGGAACGACTTGAAGTCGTACTAATATGAATGATTGTCATTGGAAATCATGGGGAACGACTTGTCATGTGACTTTGCAGTCCCAAATTGTGGGACAAGTCGTACATGTGTGACAGGGGCCCAAAACTGGACAGTACAAAATCTGGTGCAGTTGTGAATGGTAGCTAATCGGCTTTTCATTTCAGCTTGTACAAATTTAACATTGGACTATGGAAGCTGATTGGTTTCTATGCATTCTCCATTAGGAAATCAACGTGTGTGTGTGTGTGTGGCAATCGATCATAATTTTAGCCTTTTTCTCAATGATTGCTAGGAAAAGGAAATAAACCTGATTGGCTGTTTGCCTGTCACCAATGAGCGAGGAGAATTGGAGCAGTCTGTTTACAAGCTCAGCTGGGGATTTATGTGCTTGACAATGTCTGTGTTTGAAACCCGAGTCACATGATTGGAATTGTCCCTGGAGCCGTCCTCTGTGTCACCGTTCTGTAATCTTGTGTGATATTTATAACCTTTGTACATTGTATAACACGGCAACTAAAGTGGCTTCACACACAGATGTGTTTTATAAAGAATTCATGGTTATTATGATTTATTACTAGATGGTCGGCTTAAAAAAAATCTAACTATTTACACGATGCATGTGTATAAATATAATAAGCCTATATAAACAGAAATCGGAATAAGGGCTGGTCGACGTTCCGGGTGCGTTTCCAGGTGCCTCCTTTTTATTTATGCATGCATACTCTAGGGTCCAGTGCATTTTCGATTACTTTTACTGGGTTCCAGTACAGTCCAGGAAAAATGCGTTTTCTCTTGTAATCTATGGCCCTCAAGTTGCATGAAAGTCGGACCAAAGTAGTGCATGAACGCTGCAACTTTAGGTAGTAATGTATGACAGGTTATTTAAAAGGGTGACGTTTCATGTGACTTTGATGTCCAAAGTTGCACAAGTGTGAATGGGGTGTGTAAAAAAAAAAAAAAAAAAAAAAAAATCTGGAAAATATTCACAGCGCTTCACTTTTTCCACATTTTATGTTGCAGCCTTATTGCAAAATTAACTTCATTCATTTCCTCAAAATCCTACAAACAATACCCCATAATGATGTGAAAGTAGTTTAAAATCTTTGCAAACGTATTAAAAAATAAACAAAAAAAAAAAATCCCATGTACATAAGTATCAGACTTTGCTCAATACTTTGAAGCTCCTTTGGCACCAATTACAGCCTCAAGTCTTTTTAGTACGATGCTACAAGCTTGGCACACCTATTTATTGGCAGTTTCTCCCATTCTTCTTTGTAGGACATCTCAAGCTCCATCAGGATGGATTGGGGGTGTTGGTGCACAGACATTTTTCAGATCTCTCCAGAGATGTTCAATTGGGTTCAAGTCTAGGCGCTGGCTAGGCCACTGGAGGACATTGAGTTGTCCCGTAGCCCAGGGCTTAAAATTTCAAGTCTAGACCTACTAGCCAGGCAAAAACCTTGCTCTCCACTAGTTGCCCCACCAAACCTATCCCAGGTCTGTCCCCCCCCAACCCCTTAAAGCCCCGCCCCTTAAAGCTTATGAAATTAAATTTTTCTTAATAAAGAATCCAAAATATTAAAAAAATGCAATTATAACATAGCTTTTATTCAATTTAAGCATAACAGCAATAGCGTTAATATTGGGGTCCCCAGAGAGCCCCCCATACATTGGGGTCCCCAGAGAGCCCCCCACAGCCCCTTGCACCTCTGGACCCCTTTACATTACACAGCCCCCTGCACCACTGGATCCCTTTACATTACACAGCCCCCCCTGCACCCCTTTACATTACACAGCCCCCTTCACCTCTGGACCCCTTTACATTATACAGCCCCCACAGCTCTGGACCCCTTTACATTATACAGCTCTGGACCCCCTGCATGTTACACACACCCCCTTCAGTGCAGACACCCCCTCCCCATTCAGTACCTCAGCAGGGCATCACAGTGCAGTCTCTGGCTATCAGACCCAGCACACAGCCAAAACACTTCACTCGGCTGTGTGCTACATGGGTCTGCCAGGCGGGGGTGGGGAGGAAGGACCACAGAGCGCTGCTCTGCGTCATTCCCTGTCTCCGGTCCGCAGCTTCTGACAGAGGGAGAAGCGGGACGGACGGGCTCAAGCACATAAAGCCCGCAGCTGTCCCGCTCTCCTGTTATAATGTGGGAGCGTGGCGGGGATCGGCTGCTCTCCCTGACTGCGCCCCCCTTCCGCCAGTAAATGGATCCGTCCCGTCTGCCCACCCCTTGCAAAGCCACTACCTGCTCAGGCCCCCCCCTCTGTGACTGAAAGGAGACCGCGCCACGGGTTTAACAGCAGTATCGCGCGGTGACAGAACAGATATGTTCTGTCACCGTGCGATCTGCTGTTAAACCCGGGGCGGCGGCGCTGTCTCCTTTCAGTCACGGAGGGCGTGGGGGGCGCCGGCCTGACACCCCAGTGTGTGGAACCTGAGCACTCGCCCAACGGCAATTTATGCTCGCATTTGGCGAGCGGGCGAGTGCATTTTTCAAGCCCTGCCGTAGCCACTCCTTTGTTATCTTGGCTGTGTGCTTAGGGTTGTTGTCCTGTTGGAAGATGAACCTTCGCCCCAGTCTGAGGTCCAGAGCGCTCTGGAGCAGGTTTTCTTCAAGGATGTCTGTGTACATTGCTGCATTCATCTTTCCCTCGATCCTGACTAGTCTCCCAGTTCCTGACGCTGAAAAACATCCCCAGAGCATACTACCACCACCATGCTTCACTGTAGGGATGTTTTTGGATGGGTGATGAGCGGTGCCTGGTTTCCTCCAGACATACTTGCTATTCAGGCCAAAAAGTTCAATCTTTGTTTCATCAGACCAGAGAATTTTGTTTCTCGTGGTCAGAGTTCTTCAGGTGCCTTTTGCCAAAAACTGCAGGTGGGCTGTCATGTGCCTTTTTACTGAGGTGGCTTCTGTCTGGCCACTCCCCCATACAGGCCTGATTGGTGGAGTGCTGCAGAGATGGTTGTTCTTCTGGAAGGTTCTCCTTCCAGAGAAACACTGGAGCTCTGTCAAAGTGACCATTGGGGTTCTTGGTCACCTCCCTGATTTAAGGCCCTTCTCCCTAATCGCTTAGTTTGGCCAAACGCCCCGCTCTAGGAAGAGTCCTAGTGGTTCTAAACTTCTTCCATTTACAGATGATGGAGGCCACTGTGTGCCTCATTGGGACCTTCAATGCTGCAGACATTTCCCTGTACCCTTCAGCAGATCTGTCCCTTCATACAATTTTTTGTCTCGGAGGTCTAAAAGACAATTCCTTGGACTTCATGGCTTGGTTTGTGCTCTGACATGCACTATTAACTGTGGGACCTTTTATATAGACAGGTGTGTGCCTTTCCAAATCATGTCCAATCAACTGAATTTACCACAGGTGGACTCCAATCAAGTTGTAGAAACTTCTCAAGTATAATCGGTGGAAGCAGGACCTGAGCTCCATTTTGAGTGTCATGGAAAAGGCTGTGCATACTTGGGTACATGGGATGGATAGAGATACTTTTTATTAAATTTGCGAAATTTTAAAACTTATGTTGTCCATTATGGGGGATTGTTTGTAGAATTTTGAGGGGGGAAAAACATAACAAAATGTGGAAAAAGTGAAGCGCTGTGAATACTTTCCGGATGCACTGTAGACTTTTTTTAAATGAAATCTCTTCTCCAATGTAGAGCACTGCACATGGTATGAATGCGCCATAATTGTCAGTTGCACCTGCACGCACTTTTCTCTTTTTAGGGCCAGTTCACACCATAGAAATGCAGTCTGGATGCGTTCCAGGTGCTTTTTTTTGCATGCACATTTTTGATGCTTTTCAGTGCGTTTTTGATGCAGTCCAGTGCTTTTTTCACCCCTTTTTTTTTTTTTATATTTTTATTAACCTTTGATAAGGACAAGTGTTTTTTCGGGTGCATTCCAGTACTTTATGCATTTTACAGCGGTCCAGTGCAGGTAAAATGCATTATCTTCTACTTTATTTTTTTTATTTTTTTTTGTGGACTATGCCATTAGAAAACCATATAACCAACTTTCTCTAGTCATCTTCCAGGACGGCACACCTGAGATGATGGGTTCCACCTGACAGGAAACACAATCAACAGAGTTTAAAAGGCCCCACCCTTCCCTCTGTCCCTCCAGTTATTGATTGTGTTTCCCACAGGATGGCAGCGAAACAATTAATTTTTTTTCTAACCTTTAAAGACCAGGGTCTGGGACCCCCCCCCTCCCCCCCAGGTCAGACCAAGAGCAGCCAGTGGGGGCTGCAGGGTCTGACAGAGCCTTCGCTCTTTTCAAGGGGGTCTCCCTTTCCATACATTCTCAGGGGGAATACATGTCCAATGTTTCAAGAATCCCCCTGAGAAACTGGTGGCGCTCGACACGGTGAGAGTGTCCATAACCCCAGGGACCTCATATCCCACTCTCTCCTCCTACCTGACAGTGATAGATGGCGTGGGGGAGCCGCTCGGATATCCCCCATATGGGGGAGGGAGTCTCTGAGGCGGTCGGTGCTGTATCCTGGGATCGGCCATAGATGCGGTGCCCAGAGATCTCCTAGCTGCCGCTGTGCTGTCCTCGGCGTCTCTCCGCGGCTATTGTGCATGTCCGGATGTCGGACGGCGTGCTCGGATGATGTCATTTCCGCCGCGTCCGGGCTACAACAAAATGGCAGCGCAGCAGGCTGTGGCGAGTGGTAGAGGAGCGGTAACGGAGGGGGGGTCCCTGGTCCTGTGGGTCGTCCCCCCCCCCCCCCCCCCCCCCCCAACCTGCTCGGAGCGATCCAGCCCGGTCGGGTGGGCTGCCCAAAGCGGCATGGAGAAGGACGGACCGATTCCGGCATCAGAGATCACCACAGGGGGTGAGTGATCCAGCTGGCGGGGGGAGAAGATTTGGGGTGGCCCTATTTTTCCCTCTCCCCGCAAGATACCCTAAGGGTTATGGCTTAACAGGGTTTATTTGTCCTTTTTTCGGAGATTGAATGCCCTGCCCAGGGGACGACCAGTAGGTCTAGGGCCAAAGCCAGTAGTAAATCTAAGCGTTGTGGGAATTGTAATGAAAAACTCCCACAGGATCACGCAAAACCCTTTTGCTTCAAATGTATCTATAAACTAGCAGAGGAGGAGACGGCACAGGCTGTGAAGGAGTGCAGAGCACTACAGGCTGAAATGTTGGCTACCCTTCAATTTTTCAAAGTGGTACGGAAGAATCCCAGGGACCGTCTCGTTACTCTGATGAGGAGGTGGAGGCCTCAGACCAGAGTTCTAGAGAAGAGAGGATTCTGATCAGGATAGTCGCTGTGAAGCTAGACCTGGGGGACATGCATCTCTTTGCAGCTGACGATATGGTTGGCCTCCAAGGCTATCTATGCCTCTGAGGATATTCAGTTACCATCCATTCAAATTTCTGCACAGGATAGAGTGTACAGGGGACTTGGTAAAACTCAGGCTTAGGGACTTAGCCAAATTTGTGAATGGGATTAACCCCATGAATGCGCCGTTGTCTACAGCGCGCATGCGCCGAAGACAGCGGCGCCTGTGATTTTAGTAAAGATCTCTTAAACCGTGTAGCTTTAGGAGATATTTCTTGCACCTATAGGTAAGCCTTAGTCTAGGCTTACCTGTAGGTGCAAGTTGCAAAAGTGGGTTTACAACCACTTTAAAGCTCACTCAACTAGATCTCTGGCGACCTCCTGGGCAGAGAGGGCAGGTGCTTCGATCGATCAGATCTGCAGAGCAGCAACTTGGACGAGCCAAAATACCTTCCTGAGGCACTACAGAGTGGAGCTGTTGTCCCCTCAGGACTTGGCGTTTGGCAGGAAGGTCCTACAAGCGGTGATCCCACCCTAAGGTAGGCCTGAACTTTTTGCTCATCGTTTCAGGTGTGCCGTCCTGGAAGATGACTAGAGAAATGTACCAGTTACTCTTACCGGCAACGGGTTTTCTAGTAAATCTTCCAGGACGGCAGGCCTACTTCCCTACCCTTAATTGTTGATGTTTTATTCTCACAGAAGGTACCCTCTGACACCGGTGTGGGCTTATACTTTGTCATAACTGAGGGACAGAGGGAAGGGTGGGGCCTTTTTAAACTCTGTTTCCTGTCAGGTGGAACCCATCATCTCAGGTGTGCCGTCCTGGAAGATTTCCTAGAAAACCCGTTACCGGTAAGAGTAACTGGTACTTTTCCATGCGTTTTTGATGCGGGAAAAAAAAACTGGACTGCATGTGTGGTGTGAACTGGCCCTTGTGGCCCATACACACGATCCGAATATCGTACGAAAAATGTCGTCCACTGAAGAATCGTACGATAATCTGATTGTGCAGGGCTTCCTTGAGCTGATCACGACAGTTCATCCGATGTTGTTTTATGGGACATGCACGAAAATTTTCCTCGTACGATACCAGATCGTATGATTTTTCATTTAGTCAGTACAGTTGTCCGAAAATACAACACAAATACATTACAACACATGACATTACTTCCGTGTTTTTTTTTTTTTTTTTCTCCGGTCATATGAGAATTTTCGTGACTTGCGTGAGAATTTCTACTTGTGACGATTAAACAAAGTCGGAAGATCTGTCTGATTTTCGGATCGTGTGTACGGGGTGTAAGGCTACGGTCACACCTGTGTGACTTTGGACAGTCTCATAACACGTTGCAGCCTGTTTTTCAAAGGCACCAGTGTCCGTGGTACTGTGGGATGAGATGTTGCGGAGGGGGGGGGGGGGGGGTTTGCCTGGAATCTATCTTCTTCCATATATGAAGCTTTCTGCTCTTTCATGTAGCAAGCTGCAGCAGAAGAGGCATTCATGTTGCACATTTTCCTGTTGCTCCTTATCTGAACTGTGCAGCAAGGTGGTGGGGTAGACCCGGTAGAACAATGAATCTACAGGTTACACCCTCAGCCGTGTGTGTGTGTGTGTGTGTGTGTTACACCTACTGTATTTCCTTTTTAATGGCAACCTTTCCCCAGGGACATAGAAGCTGCCGTTGCTAGCCACCTAATTCTTTTTTTTTTTTTTTTTTTTTTTTGCCTGTCTTTCTCTGGCAACTGTAATTTTCAATCACTGCTCAGGAATAATTATTCAGAAAGTCAGTATGAAAGCCAGGCAACTAACACTTTTTTTTTATTTTTTTATTTTGTCAGGAGGTCGGCTTTCATATAAGTGGTCCCAGCACCGGATTCGCTGCAAGATCACTTTTTATAGGCAGCGGGAGCGGTGCCCCCTCCACTGCTTCCCGGTCGTCTCTGGGCTTACTGGAGCTGACGTTAAGGCCACAGCCTATCTGTCAGATGCCTGGGCAGGAAGCCGAGTGAGGACAAGCTAGCTCCCATTTAGCTCCCATTTAGCTTGATTTTGCTTATTTCTGTTACAAGGGATGTTTACATTCCTTGTAAGGGCCAGTTCACAACAGACGCAGTTCCTTTCAGTTCCGTGTGCTTTTTTTTTTTTTTTTTCTGCACAAAATGCATGCACAGTGTTTTCCATGTATTCCAATGGCTCTTGTTAGCTTCCAGTCAGCATGCTGTGAACTAGAGCTGACTGGAAGCTGACTGGAAGCTGACTGGAAGCTGACTGGAAGCGCCTTTGAAATACACTCTGCATGCATTTTTAGTGCAGAAAAAATGTGCACAATTCTATGGAACTGCATCTGGTGTTAACCTAAAAGAAATAAAAGCGATTAAAAAAAAATGGACAGGGTAAAAAATAGTGAAACATTTTTTAATAAAATTTAAAGCGCCCCATCCCTGCGAGCTTGCGCACAGAAGCAAATGCATATGTAAGTCCAGCTCATAGGTAAACGGTGTTCAAACCACATGTGAGGTATTGCCGTGATCGTTG
Organism: Rana muscosa; assembly: GCA_029206835.1. Lineage (NCBI taxonomy): Eukaryota > Metazoa > Chordata > Amphibia > Anura > Ranidae > Rana > Rana muscosa. Next base: position 432,873,438 of record CM055118.1, on the reverse strand, counting down.
GTGAGACCAAGAATTCTAGCACAAAACCTCCAACTCTAAACATGTAACCTGTAAAAAAAAAAAAAAAAAAAATTGTCGCCTATGGAGATTTTTAAAGTACCGTAGTTTGTCGCCATTCCATGAGCGTGTGTAATTTTAAAGCGTGACATGTTGGGTATCTATTTACTTGGCGTAACATCTTTTACATTCTATAAAAAAAAAAAATTGGGCTAACGTTACTTTTTTTTTATTTATTTATTTATTTTTTTTATTCATTAACCGCTTTAGCCCTGGAAGATTTTACCCCCTTCCTGACCAGAGCACTTTTTACAATTCGGCACGTCGTCGCTTTAACTGACAATTGCGCGGTCGTGCAATGTTGTACCCAAATAAAATTTGCGTGTGTTTTGTGGGGAAAAAATAAATAAAAAATTGGAGCATTTTTTGGTGGTGTTTGATCACCTGTACGGTTTTATTTTTTGCTCTATAAACAAAAGAACAGCGACAATTTTGAAAACTCTATCTTATGTTTTACTATATAATCCCAGTTTAAAAAAAATTCCCTAATTTTAGGCCGATATGTATTCTACATATTTTTGGTAAAAATCGCAATAAGCGTATAGTGATTGCTTTGCAAAAGTTATAGCGTCTACAAAATAGGGGATATTTATGGCTTTTTTTTTTTTTACTAGTAATGGCGACACATTTTTGGGACCATTGACAATTTTACAGCGATCAGTGCTATAAAAATGCACTGATTAATGTAAAAATGTCACTGGCAGGGAAGGGCTTGTAAAGGTTCCTTTTTTTTTTTTGTGTGTGTGTGTGTGTGTGTGTGTGTGTGTGTGTGTGTGTATGTATGTATGTATATATATATATATATATATATATATATATATATATATATAATGTCGTTTTGTAGAGAGTGGGCCCCGATCCTGCTGTTCTTGGGTCCCTTGGCAGCTCCTCCCCCGCAATAGCCTAACCCCCTCTGTGGGAAGCTCTATCCCGAGGGGGTTAGCTTGCAAGCACGCTCCCTGTCATACACGACACTGTCTATGCACGCAGCGTCCATAGACAGTGTATGACTTGGTCCGGCGGCCGTGTCATTGGATGTGATGGCAGCGCAAGCCATTGGCTAGCCAGACTCCGTGGAGAAGAGGACGCCGGGGGACGCGCACAGCAGATTGGGGCTCAGGTAACTAAAGGGGGGGGGTGTTATTGCCAGGTGTTTTTTCACCTTAAAGAGGAAGTAAACCCTGATGGGTTTACTTCCTCTTTATTTCCCTGCAAAGCTAAAGCATAATGGGCTAGTATGCATCGCATAGTAGCCCATTATGTGTCACCTGCAGGAGAAGCCCAAGATGTCCTGGTCTTTCTTGCTAGTAGCGAGTGGCCATTCTTTACCCCCTCTTCTTCCGGGGTCCGTGACTGGCCGGAGTCGTGTGACGTCACTCTCGCGCATGCTTGCGGCATGCTGCCATTCAGAAAACGGCACGCTCAGTGTACCTGCGCTGTTGTCTACGGCGCGCATGCGCCCTAGACATCTGCATTATTGCAAATATCTCCTAAACTGTGTAGGAGATATTGCAAGCACCTACAGGTAAGCCTTAATCTTGGCATGCCTGTAGGTGAAAGTTCTCAGAGGGTTTACAACCACTTTAATGCATAGGATACAATAAGGTGAAAAAAAACAAACCTTTACAACCCCTTTAACACTAGGGGGCGATCAAGGGGTTAATTGTGTTCCCTATGAATGTTCTAAGTGAAGGGGGATGGGACTTACTAGGGGAAATGATGGATCGATGTTCGTACTTTGTATGAACACACAATCAGCAATTTTTGCCCTGAAAGAACTGGAAGCTGTGTGTTTACACACAGCTCTCCTTGTTCTCGTAGTGTCACGAGCGATTGCGGGGGCCCGGTGGTGGTCGGGCACTCATCGGCCCGGGGGCGAGCAGCGGGCGCGCACCCCTAGTGGCCACAGGGTGAAGCGACGTAACATAGCAACGTTTCACCCAGCCGAGCCATGTTGCCGCAGTGAAACTGCAGCGGCTGGTCGGCAAGTGGTTAAAGTGTGCATTTTTTCCAAAAATTTTTGCGGTTGAAAGACAGCTGTGCAAATACAGTGTGACATAAAATATTGCAACGACCACCATTTTATTCTCTAGGGTCTCTGCTAAAAAAATCAAGTTTGGGGGTTCTAAGTAATTTTCTAGCAAAAAATATTGTTTTACATGAAGAAAAATTAAAAGGTCAGGAAAAAGGCTGGTCTTAAAGTGGTTAAAGAAAATGGTTAATGTGTGTATGTGCTCCTTTTTCTTTCTTCTTTTCAAATAAAGGCCAACTACACTTTCATTGGGAAACAAATGTAGCAAATAAGAAAAAATATAACGTATACAATTGCTACACAAGTCAAATTGTAATTGAATGGTAGTGAAGGTCACTTTACATGCACTTTCTCCAAGATGGAGTATAACAACATTTTTGAGCTTTATTTAGAGTGAGGTTTCCAACCAGACATGAAATATGAACAAAGCATATCCCTCTAGGTTAGGGATAGGCAACTGGCACACCTCCAGCTGTTGTAAAAACTACAAGTCCCATCATGCCTCGGTGTCATGCTTGTGGCTGTCAGTCTTGCCATGCCTCATGGGACTTTTTAGTTCTGCAACAGCCAGAGGTCCACTAATTGCATATCCCTGCTCTACCGTGTGTTCTTGTCTCATTTAAGTGCACAAAGTATCATTTTCGGTCTGCCCTAAATCCTCCACCTGCAGACAAGTTTCCCTGACACCAAGGGGGAAAAAAGGTGACGTGGGAGGGGGCTTCAGCACACGGCCTGTGATTAAAAGCCTCAGCTCCGTTCCTGTGTGCGGTGTGAAGGTGACTGTCCCTTTTCTCCAATCAGCTGTCAGAACTCTACTCTCTGAGCTCTGCAGAGTGACTTCAGCTCTCTACTTTCTGAAATCTCAGACAAGCTCTAGATTCTGGACTTTAAAAAGATGTAGTTAGAGTGCTGTAGATAAACAGGTATAACTTATGTGGGAGGATCTTTCATCTGTATCCCCTGAGACTAGTCGCTTCACTAGGTATAGAAGGATTTACAACCACTTTTAGTGGGGTGGGGGTGGGGGGGGGGGTGGTGGAACCTTTTGTAAAGCTCCTTTTTTGATATTTGAAGAATGCTGAATAGCACTGTGGCTTAGTTGGCACTTTTGTAGCTCTGGGCTTCTTGGTTCAAATCCCAAACATAATCTGTGTATAGTTATGCTGACCTCCCTGTGCTTGCATGGATTTCTTCTAGGAACTCCTTTCCTCCCATGCTGCAAAGATGTGGGCCTGCCAAGCCATCTCTTCTAGCTTAGTGCTGTCAGGACTCCCATTGGACATGGATACAGCCATGTTTTCCCCCATCTTTCAGGCTCTGAATCTTCGGCTGCTTGGTTGGCTGGGCAGTGATGTCACTACCTTGCCTGCGCACAGGAATCGCATTGCAGCACAAAGTGGTGCTGTAAATGTACACTGAGCTGTGCATGTGTGGCTCAGTTTACATAAACACTGAACGGCAGGGAGTGGGAGTTTCATAAACGCCCTATCTGTCAGTTTTTAGGTGCAATTCCACTTTAACGGGCCCTTGTTAGGTCTATAGGTAGGCATAAGTAAACAAATGTGCATCCATTTACATCCTTATACCCAGGGCTTCACATATCCCAGGTCACCATGGAAACTAGAAATTGTGTCCTGGCACCTGGGCTTATGTCCGCCCATTCACTGTTGCAGGGGTGCACAATTTGTATCTCCTGTGATGTGCAGTTTGGGGCGCTGGGCAGGTATTTGTACTACATTTAGCTTTGCTGCGGGCATGCAGAAGGGCTCACTTGTCAGGTGGAAGCTTTCGGGTGGCTGCGCTGTCAACCGATTGCTTCCACACGTGGGTAAACCGTGTCCCAGCTATGCTTGCCCATTTGCAGGCCCGGGACTGGCATAGCAGATCCCGCCAGGTAGAAGGGAGGTAGGAGAGCAGACGCACACTCCCCATCTTGTTCCTGACCCGGAGGTGACGTGTATGACATCACTTCTGGGTCCCTGTTCACCATTTCTTCCCTGGAAAAGAATGGAATGCAGTGCAATCTGTACTGCATTACATTCAGGGGAGACATGCAAAGTCTTGGAGCCCTTTCACACTGGCAAAGTGCCACTAAAACTAGGGGCGTTTTTTGTGCGCTAGCGGGGCGTTTTTAACCCCCGCTAGTGGCTGAATAACAGATTAAAAGTTCTGTTTGCAGGCGCTTCCCATTTATTTCAATGGGAAGGAACGGTGTATTCACCGCTCCTAAACGCTGCAAAGAAGCTGCTTGCAGGACTTTTTTTGACGCCCTGCCAGCGCAGTGCCACAGTGTGAAAGCACTCAGGCTTTCACATTGGAATTGCAGATGCAGCTTCTTTCAGGCGCTATTTTTAGCGCAAAAGCGTCTAAAAAAACGCCCCAGTATGAAAGGGGTCTTAGACTTTGGGTGTGTCATTAAAGAGGAGCTCCAGCCCATCGGCTCTCAGGTGCTGCTGCCATTCCGTCTAAGGAAAAATGGCAGTGAAGCCTTGCAGCATCGCTGCCGATTCCCTACTGCGCATGCACAAAGCAGGTAGCACTTTGTGAATGGCCAGGCGGTGAGGGAAGGAAGGGGGGGGGCCGAACTTCTGGGGGCCTTCGCCATGGTGGTCACCTGGAAGTGGAGATGGGGTACCTGTCAAACAGGAACCCCCCCAAAAGGTGCCATATGTGGCAGCAGAGTGGAGGGGGGGAGGAAGCAAACAAGCAGAGCTTCTCCTTTTGGGTGGAGCTCCGCTTTAAAGTGAACTTTTACCCAAAAAATCCTAGGGCAGTGGTTCTCAAGTACCCTCAACAGGCCATGTTTTGGGAATTTCTCTTCGATAAAATAACTGTCAAATACCAAGCCATTGACTCTGATTTTAAAGCACCTGTGCAAGATGAAAGAAAACGTGGCCTGTTGGGGGTACTTGAGGACTAAGGTTGAGAACCACTGACTTTTTTTTTTTTTTATTTCTTTTTTTTTATATTAAAAATAGTTGCACGTAAAATCCACCCAGAATTATTTATTATACAGGATTTATATAGCGCCAACAGTTTGCGCAGCGCTTTACAACATCAGGGAAGACAGTACAATCACAATACAATTCAATACAGAGGGATCAGGGGCCCGGCTCGTTGGAGCTTACAGTCTAGAAGTTGAGACCCCTGCACATATATAAATGTACGTGTTGGGGCACCAATGCATGAAAACATTGATTGCAATACACGATCCAGATCCCCGCACACAAACTGGCTCCCAGATTTAAAGAAAATGTCAAGCCTTGCTTTTACCTGTGAGCTATCAGGTTTGGGTCCTGAAAGAACAGAAAAGGACTTGGTGTTGTGGGTTTTGTGGTGTTTTTTCTATTGACGTCACCGCGTACAACATGTGCTAATACGCAGAGGAATTTCTATGAAATGTTTGTTAAATTGCTTAACACTGTATATATACCTTTTAACCTACCACCTCGGTTTACCTAACATGTCTTCATTTTGCTGACCTTTGTAGAAAAATAAAATGCTTGGTAACTGTTGCTTACATCAAAGTGATTTGTGAATTGGAATGTTCAGCATTCTAAGAGGACGGGATATGTGCAGCTTTTTGTGGCTTTAGGTCCGTTCTGTTTGTTGGCATGTACAAGTCTGTTGGCAGTCCCCAATTAATTAATACTTTTAGTTTTTTCAAATCTATAGTGTTTAAGGCACTTCTATAAGACTCCTTACACACTGGGGGGGGGGGGGGGGGGTGTTTTGCAGGCGCTATAGCGTTAAATGGCGCCTGCAATCCGCCCTAAAACAGCTGCTCCATTCACTCCAGTGTGAAAGCCCGAGCGCTTTTACACTGGAGTGGTGCGCTGGCAGGGCGTCAGAAAAAGTCCTGCCAGCAGCTTCTTTGGAGCGGTGAACTCACCGCTCCTAATGTGCTTCTGCCCATTGAAATCAATGGGCAGCGCCACCGTACCGCCGGCAAAATGCCGCTGTAGCGGTGTATTGCGGGTGGTTTTAACCCTTTTTCGGCCGCTAGCGGGGGCGTTAAAAGCGCCCTGCTAGCGCCCGAAATGCGCCGCTAACAATATCTGCGTTTTACCGCTGATGCTTGGGGTGGCATAGTGTAAAAGGGCTCCAAGTCTATGCCAGCCCCTCTATTAGAGGCTGGCATAGCGCACGTTTTTTATTTATTTTTTTTAAAACGAGATTTCTATATACCGAATTTCAGCTGGTTTCAGGCCCGTCGCGTGACTTGCGGCCGCTTTACAGCTCCAATGGATGTCTTTTGCGGGAGGGGCCGTGATCTCCCTCCATATCTCTGGGGAGATCACGTGGCCGCTCATCTCCTCCCCAGAACTCATCCGTCGGCGCTGTAAAGCGGCCCTTACTGATATATATATTTTTATTTTGGTGGGCCCTCCTAGAAAGGGCTGGAGCTGCAGGAGAGGTGCAAGGGCCACATGAGATGGGCTGGATTCTGCCCGCGGGCCTTGTGTTTAACACATCTGCATTAGACGTTCTGTCTGTTTTTAAAGGGGAAGTAAACACCAGGGATCGACCGATTTTTTTTTCGGTGCTGATATTTTGGCCACCTCACAGGCCGATATTGTGTGCTAATTCTGTACACTTAAAAAAAAAATGTAAATTTTTATCACGGTTTCTGTCACAAGGAATATAAAAATACGTGGTGACAGGTACTCTTTATGGGGGGGTCGGTGGTCTACAAATCCCCCAAACCCCTCCTCTGCACTTGAAAGTATTCAAAACGTCATCTGCGTTTTTTTAAAATACTTTTTTTTAATATATATTTTTTTTAAAACTGGGGCCTTTTTAAGATGCCAGTTATCCCGGAATTGATGGCACATCAGTTCCGGGTTACTAGATCGGAACGTAGCATTTGGCTTTTTTCAGGTTTTTGGCCGGCTGGTTGCTCAGGCCTCCCGGTGGGATGGGAGAGACGTCCCCTCCCGCTGCTTGTAATAACAGCTGAGTGGCTGCTGAGCCACATCGGTTGCTACAATAAAGCCGACCGTCTGCTCTATCCTTGCAGAGCCTTAAGTGCCGTTGTCCTATCATTCTGGGTCCCACATCAGATAAGGCCCGGGTTGGACTGTGCATGCACAGCCGGAGATCACGGAAATCTCCGAACCTGATCAGCTATCCAGGCTCATTCCTTACTATCCCCGTGGACATAAAGATGTTAAAAAAAAAAAAAAAAGGCAGGAAGCTGAGCGAAGCAAGCCGTCCGAGCGAAGCCGACTGGCCACTTACAGTAAATTCCACGTCGCCCTGGCCCCGGCCTGTTCACTATGCATGCTCCAAGAACTGCTGATGGAACAGATGTTCAGTCTCAGAGATTTCCGTGATCTCCGCTTGCGCATGTGCAGTCCAACCCGGCACTATCTGGGGGGAGACCCTTACTGATAGAACATCGTCAGTGGACTTCAGCCAAACATGGGTCACAGGCATGCAGAACGAAGTGCACTCCTGTGACCCACAGGAAAAATGGGGTCAAAGGAGCTTTGGCCTTCTTAATGAGGGTCCAGCCAACAGAGCGACTCCATAGTAAAACGTGATTGGTTTGATAGGGATTCTGTTGCCAGTGTCGGGATCCCTCGTATGAACAGTATGGAAGTTTTAACATGAAATGTGAGATCCTTCTGCAGTGGTAAAGTAATGAGCCCGAGTTTCAGCTGAAGGTCTCTTGGGAAGTCCCTATTGTAACATGAAGATGTGGTGTTTGTGTAATGACTGCACATCATGTACAGTCCTGTAGTTGCATCATATAGGCTTGTTTTGGAAGCCTTGACATTCTAGGCGTATTTACATTGGGCAGTAGTGTGTTATGGCAGCCTAGAATAGCTCAGTCATCAAACAAGTGCTATTTTATACAATTACAACATTTTCCTACATGGGCAGAGACAAAATGGTAAGAAAATAAGTATATGTTCTGTGCCATTTATATATAGACTGGCAGCATATGGTGATTTCTAACTGGCACTGGTAAAGTAGGTCAGGGCGTTTTTATCATGATATATTGGAGTGCTTTTACCAGATGAGCCAGTCATAACTATGGACTAAGATCTCAGAAGCCAATGGGCATATGTTGCTTCACTGATAATCCCCATGTATTGACATGTGGCATACACATGTAAGGGCTCATGCACGTGTGGTTTGGCTCGTACAGTGTAAAATATGGGCATTTAAGGTGCCAAGAAGGCACAGATGCAGCATACACACCGCTGCCAGCAGCCTGTCAAAAATCAGACTGGCTGAAATACTCTAGAAACAAGCGGAGCCTCCCCAAGCTTCCTGTGTATTTCCGCTTTGCTCAATGTCCACGCTAGGCGCTGGACCCAGAAAGGAGCACATCTACTTCACATGAGCGCAAATGTGTAGGTCAGGGCAGCACTCTAATGTATTCCATATCCACCAGCTCCTGCATAGTCCCTGCCTTTGGCCATGCCCTTCTAACTCATTTCACCAGTCTACAATTAAGCCCAATCTGGGTGAAATGCATCAAGGGGCGTGGCCAAGGGCAAGGACTGCAGAAATGGGTGGATTGGAAATAAACGTGAAGGGTTGACGTCATTGGAGTGTGGCCCGAATCTTTACAATTAAAGCGGTGCTCCAGGCTCCTTCAGTAGAAATTAAGTCAGCAGCTACAAATACTGTAGCTGCTGACTTATTATTAGGACACTTACCTGTCCACAAATCCAGTGGTGTCTTCACCTGAGCCAATATTTATTTCTTTATCGTACACCACGGGACACAGAGCTAGTCATTACATAATGGGTTAAGGGTCACCAGCGGTGATTGGACACTGGCACAACCAATGGAAGACAGTTCCCCTCCATATAACCCCTCCCATCAGGGAAGTACCTCAGTTTTTTCGCCAGTGTCGAAAGGTGTTGGACGCGTTAGGAGGTGCTAAAGGAAAGCTCTACCAAAGAGACCCTCTGGGGGTAAAAGAGCTATGCTTTCGGATCCATCCAAGACGCCTACAAATGAGCTGAATCTGGATGGGATCCGGGCCTCATCCATGAGGCGTCGCCTGTAATGTCTCTCTTCGGAGGACTGGGCTCTAAGATCCAGCACTTTCGCTATTTCGCTATAAAGTCCTGGTAAGAGTCTTGTACAAGGCCCAGGGGAGAGGTATCCTTTAAATAGGAACCCATATCCCTGAAGGTTGGCACACATAGCCCACCGTGAAGGGTGAAGTTTGGTATCTGTCTGAAATCTTTCAGCAGAAAAACCTGCGGCGTGGATAAGGTGAGATTAGAAGGTCCATAACTAGGTTGGGACCTTTTTCAAAAAGTGGATGTCTTCTTTTTTTCCACCACTGGGGGGAGTAAAGAGCTGAATATACTCACCTCACTCTGTTCAGTGTCGGCTTCGGCGAAGTACACTGCTCGTCACCTCCGCTGCTGAGCTTGCTGGGGCACCCCGATCCTCCTTTCGGTGGCCGACCAGACACCTGCAGATGCAGGTAAGTGGGAACAAGGGCTGATGAGAGTCCTCTCTCACTATGGCCACCGCCATAGCGCTAAGGGCCGCGCGCGCGCTTTATCGGAGGGGGGGGGCGAAGGCGTGCACGTGGCGCGCGCAGGCACAGAAACGGCGCCAAATTTAAAAGACTGTCAGTGTGAGAAGCACTGCAGCAGCAAGCAAGCTCGTTAGTTCTCTTATTCCTGGCAGAGAAACACAGCAGCTATACAGGGACGTAAGACTCCATGTGGTTGGATTGGGTACTTCCTAGAAGACATCCATGTTATGCATAGTTATGTGTTAAAAGTTGCATACTTAATGTATTTGCTAAACTGAACACGGTAGTATATGCATTTAGGTACCTTGTATTTTGTCTAAACAGTCTTCCAGGGGAAGTAATACGGACAAAAAGAGATAAGAAAGCACCACCGCCTGAGAGGAGGCTCTAACTGTGCTGACTCGGTACCTTTCTCTCCTGTGTTGCTAAATGCACCTGTTCAGGATGAGCCATTACCTCTGTCAGGTATGGCGGCTTCCCCAGTGAAGCCTGGGCCTGTATATGTCACTGAGGACACTTTATCAGCTGCCCTAAATAATCTGGAGGAAAAAATTGCTACCTTAATCGCTAAGTCCTCTAAAAAGGGACAATAAGCGAAGCAGGTCTCTTCCAGTATTGGACCTCCCTTCAGAAGTACCTGAGGGAGGAGGAGGAGGCTACATCAGCAGAGGATGAGGAGCCAGATTTTAAGGTCACAGGTACAATGCTATAGCAGTGCATTTAAGTTAACCTCTGCGGAGGTAACGGAATTACCTGTCTCCTCCCTAGGGTCATTAAGATCCCTGCAAGGTGCATGCTCCTTCCCGGTTCATCTGTTACTAGAGGATCTAATATACTCAAACTGGCAACATCCAGATAAGCGTTTCTCACCTCCAAAAAGGTTTAACATTCTTTATCCTATGGGGGAAATTTTTTTTTTTTTTTTTTTTTAAGAAATGGAGCCTGCCTGCGGTAGTTGCGGCTATTTCTTGTGTAAATAAAAACCTGACATGTCCGGTGGATAATGTACAAAGGTTTAAAAGATCCTTCTGAGAGGAAGTTGAAATCCTCCTTCCTTTTGGCCGGCTCAATTACCCAACCTGCAGTAGCAGCAGTCGGTATGGGTCAGGTCATCAGCCAACAGGTAAAGCAGGGGCTGAAGGAACTGCCTTCAGAGCAGGCTAGAAATTGGGAAAAATTTGCCTAAAGCCTTATGCTTCACAGTGGATGCCATGAGAGATTCTATCATACAGGCATCACGCCTTACACTCCAGCTGGTACAGATGCGCAGAGTACTTTGGCTTAAGCATTGGTCAGCGGAGACCCCATGCAAAAAGCTGTTGGCAAGTTCCCGTTCCATGGCGAACGCCTATTTGGGGAAGATTTAGAAAAATATATACAGAAGATCAAGTGGTAAAACGACTTTTACCTGAGAGAACGAAAAACAAGAGATCTTGTTTTAAACGCTCTCTCTCCCCAGCTCCCGGGAAATCTGACTCCAACCAGTGGCGGCGGCCTGTTTTAGCCGCCCACAAAAGCCAAGGGGCAAGCTCAGAAGAACAAGAAGCCGTGGGGTGCAAGAGCTAATAAGCAAGCCCCAAAACCTCTCAGTGAAGGGGCGCCCCCGCTCGGCCAAGTGGGAGGAAGGCTTTGTCAGTTCTCAGCGACTTGGTGGTCAGAAATCCAGGACAATTGGGTGGTATCCACAATATCCTCAGGGTACAAACTGGAATTTCGAGAGATCCCATCTTCTCAATTCCGAGGTTCAAGACTCTCCAAGGATCCACAAAAAAGAGAATCCTTCTTCAAAGGTTTGAATCACTTAATGGCTCAAGGGGTAGTTACAGACGTACCCCAAAGAGCGAGGTTCAGGTTTTTACTCAAACCTCTTTGTGATTCCAAAGCCAAATGGAGATGTCAGACCCATCCTGGATCTAAAATCCCTAAATCGGTTCCTGAACGTTCGCCATTTTCGAATGGAAACGATCCGATCCGTGGCCGCCACTTTAAAGGGCGGAAAATTCATGGCGCCCATAGATATCAAGGACGCACATTTACACATACCCATCCTCCCCGCTCACCAAAGATTCCTAAGGTTTGCGGTAGAAGATCGCCACTTTCAATTTGTGGCTCTGCCGTTTGGTGTAGCCACCGCGCCCATAGTATTCACAAAGGTGCTAGCTCCTCTGTTAGCAAACCTAAGAACACGGGGCATTGCGGTAACAGCCTATCTGGACGATCTACTAGTAATAGATCCGTCAAAGGACGGATTGGGTCACGCTGTACACACTACAGTAGGATACCTGGAGCATTTAGGATGGATTATAAATTTACAAAAATCCTCTCTCCAGGCCCAAAGAAGGATAGTGTACCTGGGCATGATCATAGATACAGCCCAAAACAGGGTATACCTGCCAGAACCGAAGATACAGTCTCTGAAAGACCTGATCCACAAGGTCAAAGCAAACAAGAGGCTGTCTATTCGCCTTTGCATGAGACTATTGGGAAAGATGGTAGCCTCCTTCGAGGCGGTCCCTTACGCCCAGTTTCATTCGAGACTACTTCAAGGCAATATTTTAGCTTCCTGGAACAGGAAGAGCCAAGCTCTGGATATACCCATGCGCCTGTCCTCACAAGTACGCCACAGCTTCGATTGGTGGCTAGGAGCCAGGAATTTACGGAAGGGAAAGTCCTTCCTCCCAGTGGCTGGAAGGTGGTATCTACGGATGCCAGCCTATCGGGCTGGGGTGCAGTATTCGAGGAGGCTTCTACCCAGGGAACCTGGGCCAAGACTCAGGGGATCCTGCCCATCAATGTGCTAGAGATCCGGGCGGTATATCTAGCCCTCAAAACCTGGACATACAGGTTACAGGGCTACCCAGTTCGGGTTCAATCCGACAATGCTACTGCAGTAGATTACATCAATCACCAAGGAGGCACCCGCAGTCGGGCAGCCCAAAGAGAGGTGAACCGGATCCTGGCATGGGCAGAAGAGCATGTACCTTGCCTTTCTGCAATCTTCATTCCAGGGATAGAAAATTGGCAAGCAGACTACCTGAGTCGTCAGCAGCTGCTACCAGGAGAGTGGTCTCTTCACCCCGAGATCTTTCAGGCCATATGTCTGAGATGGGGAAACCCAGATGTAGACCTGCTAGCTGCCAGGTTCAACAAGAAATTGGACAACTTTGTGTCCAGAACGAGAGATCCTCTAGCCTACGGGACAGACGCTCTAATAACTCCATGGAATCAGTTCTCACTGATCTATGCATTCCCTCCGATCCCTCTTCTACAAAGACTGCTTCGCAGGATCAAGGAGGAGGGAATACCAGTAATCCTAGTGGCCCCAAACTGGCCCAGGAGGCCTTGGTATGCCGAGATTGTAAAAATGGCGATGGGAAGGCCCTGGAAGTTTCCACTTCGACACGACCTGCTGTCACAGGGTCCAGTATTCCACCCTTCCTTACAAAGGCTAAAGTTGACGGCCTGGCTGCTGAGACCCACATTTTTAAAAAAGAGAGGGGTCTCTGGTCCGGCTCTTTCTACGCTCATTAATGCTAGAAAGCCAGCCTCCAGACTCATCTATCAGAGAGTCTGGAGAGCATACGTTTCCTGGTGTGAATCCAGATGTTGGAATCCTCAGAAGTATGAAATAAGTAGGATTCTTGCTTTTTGCCAGTTAGGAGTGGATATGAATTTAGCCCTTAGCACCATCAAAGGGCAAATATCGGCTCTATCAGTCTTCTTTCAGAGACCATTGGCATCTCACTCCCTAGTTCGGACATTCATTAAGGGGGTACTGAGGATAAATCCTCCAGTTAGGACTCCCTTGTGTCCATGGGATTTGAATTTGGTATTGTCAGTGTTGCAAAAGCAACCTTTTGAACCTATTCGCCATATTCCTTTAAGTATATTGAGTAGGAAGTTGGCCTTTCTGATTGCTATAGCTTCCGCTAGGAGAGTATCAGAGCTAGCAGCTCTTTCTTGTAAAGAGCCTTATCTAATTTGTCACAAGGACAAAATCGTACTACGACCCCATCCGGCTTTTCTACCTAAGGTGGTGTCGGCTTTTCACTTGAATCAAGACATTGTTCTGCCTTCCTTTTTTCCAAACCCGCGGACGGCGGGGGAAAAATTATTAGACTCTCTAGATCTACTGAGAGCGGTAAAGGTGTATCTGCAAGCAACCGCTCAGATACGTAAAACAGATTTTTTGTTTATTTTACCAGATGGGCCCAAGAAGGGCCAAGCGGTATCAAAATCCACCATTTCCAGGTGGATTAGACAAGTAATTATTCAAGCTTATGGTTTAAAGAACAGGACTCCTCCTTTTCCTGTTAAGGCGCACTCTACCAGGGCGATAGGTGCTTCATGGGCAGTGCACCACCAGGCTTCGATGGCTCAGATCTGTAAAGCTGCAACTTGGTCTTCAGTCCATACATTTTCCAAATTCTATCAAATAGATGTGAAAGGACATGAGGATTCCGCCTTTGGGCGAAGTGTGCTGCAGGCAGCAGTATAGGGCTTCTGGTCCGCAAGCGGCCTGTTTTGATCTGTGTCTCCCCCCCTTCATATGAGCATTGCTCTGGGACGTCCCATTATGTAATGACTAGCTCTGTGTCCCGTGGTGTACGATAAAGAAAATAGGATTTTTATAACAGCTTACCTGTAAAATCCTTTTCTTGGAGTACACCACGGGACACAGAGGTCCCCCCCTTCTTATGGGAACCTTACTGCTTTGCTACAAAACTGAGGTACTTCCCTGATGGGAGGGGTTATATGGAGGGGAACTGTCTTCCATTGGTTGTGCCAGTGTCCAATCACCGCTGGTGACCCTTAACCCATTATGTAATGACTGCCTCTGTGTCCCGTGGTGTACTCCAAGAAAAGGATTTTACAGGTAAGCTGTTATAAAAATCCTATTTTTTATTTTCCATGGGCTATCGGGTGCTCGTGTTGCCACTGCCATCCCGGCTAAGGGAAACTGGCAGTGACGCCTTGCGGCTTCACAGCCGGTTCCCTACTGTGCATGCGCAAAGCCCGCTGCGCTTTTTGATTGGCCCGGCGGCAGGAGAAATGAAGGGGGGCAAACGTCTGGTTGAGTTCGCCGTGGCGAAGTCAGACAGAAGTGGGAGTGGTTATCAGGTACCCCCCCCCCCAAAAGGTGCCAAATGTGGCAACGGAAGGAGGAGGCAAACGAGCAGAGCTTCCCCTTTTGGGTGGAGCTCCGCTTAAAGCTCATCATTGACGGATTGAGATTTTGCCGGTTCAGCAGGAACCAGCTGAATTCTGCTCTATTGATCACCTTCAGTACAAGCCTGTTGGGTTTTTGGCCCGATCACTGCTGGCGGCTATAGCCACCAGCTGTGATCCTTGTATTCTGCCGGCGGGAAAGGCTCCCTGCAGGAATAACACCATAGCGCTGCGGGTAGGATTCCCCCATAATTTCTGTGGTTGAAGGAAAGAAAATTGCATAATGTATGGCCTGGCTTAGCCTGAAATATGCGGTGACTGGTGCTTATGTACTGGGCCAAACGTGTATGCCCCCTGTATGTGGGTACTGCTCGGAGCTGCAGGATGGGGGTCAAATGTGCGGGCTTGATGCTGGCTCAGCTCTGCTCCCTCATCACAGGATTTGATTGACAGCAGGAGGAGCCAATGGCTCCTGTTGCTGCTGAGCCTGTGAGAGGAGCAGCATTGCATAGCACTGGATTGAGATTGGGCTCAGGTAAGTATTTAAGGGGGGGGGGGCTGGGGAGGTAGCCTAACTCTAATGCATTCTCTGCATGAATGAAGGTAGATAAACCTAGCAGTGATTAAATACCACCAAAAAGCTTGTTGTGAAGAAGAAAATTATAAGAATTTCACATGGTTAGTGTAGCATGACCATGCAATTTGTCTTTCAAAGTGTTTCAGCGCTGAAAAATGGCCTGGGCAGGAAGGGGGTTTAGGTGCCTGGTATTGAGGTGGTTAAACGGGGGGTTGGGCTTTAAAATTTTCTTGTTTGGTTGTCATTACCTGGTATATGAAGGTCATGATTTTTTTTTTTTCTTTCCATAACAGGTGTGGTATGCGGTCGTGGGCATCTCTCCATTTTCAGAAGACCAGGAACCTTTGAAGTGGATAAGCTACAAAAAACACACTTCAGAAGATTCTCTGTAACAGCCGTGTATTTTGCATCTAAAGATGGTGTTGGCAAAGATGGGTCTGGTGAAGGGACCAAGGTAATGCCAGCCGGAAGTTGGAATGGGTGGAGGCAATCCTTGTCTTTGTTTTTATAGTACTCATGAACTTTTTTTTTTTTTTTTATGCACAGAAAGCAGTCGGTGAAGGAGGTGGCAAGAAATCCTCAGGGGGTTCAGGGAAAGGTGGAAATCAGCTGAGGTGCCCGAAGTGCGGAGATCTCTGCACCCATGTCGAGACATTTGTCTGTAAGTTCAAACTGGTTCGTTTCTGGCCTGCGGCCACATACATAACTTGTGATTATCCAAGCTTACTCTTATTTGGTGTGTTAGACCAGATTTTCTCAACCTACTTTCAATCCCAGAACCCTTTAACCCTTTCACTGCCAGAGCCGTTGCGTGTTTTTTTTTTTTTTATTTTGTCCTAGGTAGGTGTGATTGATTAAAAAATTTAAAATTCCCTTTAACCACTTCAGCCCCAGAAGGATTTACCCCCTTCCTGACCAGAGCTTTTTTTGCAATTCGGCACTGCGTCGCTTTAGCTGACAATTGTGCGGTCGTGCGACGTTGTACCCAAACAAAATTGATGTGTTTTTTTTCCCACAAATAGAGCTTTCTTTTGGTGGTGTTTGATCACCTCTGCGGATTTTTTGCACTATAAACAAAGAGCGACCAATTTTGAAAAAACAATATTTAACTTTTTGCTATAAATCCCCCAAAAATATATAAAATTTATTCCACAGTTTAGGCCGATACGTATTCTTCTACATATTTTTGGTAAAAAATCGCAATAAGCGTATATTGATTGGTTTGCGCAAAAGTTATAGCGTCCCCAAAATAGGGGATAGATTTATAGTTTTTTTTTTTTTTTTTTTTTTTTTTTTTTTTTTTTATAGTAATGGCAGCAATCTGCAAATTTTTTTTTTTTTTCGGGACTGCGACATTATGTTGGACACTTTTGACACTATTTTGGGACCATTGTCATTTATACAGTGATCAGCGCTACAAATGCCCACTGATTTCTGTATAAATGACACAGGCAGGGAAGGGGTTAAAAACTAGGTGGCGATCAAGGGGTTAAGTGTGTCCTAGGGATGTGTTCTAACTGTGGGGGGGGGGGGGTGGGCTCACTACAACATGACAGATTAGTCATGTTGCTAGGCAGAACAGGAAAATGTCTTGTTTACATAGGCATCTCCCTGTTTTGCCTCTCCGTGTCACAATCGGGGGGGGGGGGGGCGCCGGCCAACATCAAGTTTGCGGGACCCACGGGCACGCTCCAACGGCACGCATGCTAGGTGACAAATTCAAAGGGACGTACAGGTACGCCCATTTGCCTGCCCGTGCCATTCATGCCGATGTAAATCGGCAGTTGGCAAGTGGTTAACTAAAGGAGTTGCTTTTTTGTTTTGTTAAAATGTTCATCTATTCAGAAAACCTAATACACCCTTAGGCTCCATTCACATTTGTACAACTCCAACGTTGCGCAGACTTTGGATGGGTGCAACTTTGGATATGACTTTGGCTTTGACCAGTGATTAGTGGACACCTGTTGCAAACAAGTTGCGTTGTATAACATTCAGGTACACCTTTCATGCATCTGAGAGTTAACATTGAAGTCTATGACCCTCAAGTTGCATGAAAGTCGCACCAGTGCGTGAATTACTTTTGAAGTTGTATTTTAAGTTGCACATATATAATTGGTTATCATTGGAAAACATGTGAAAATACTTGTCATGCAACTAAGGTGTCCAAAGTTGCATGAGAAGTCGCACAAGTGTGAATGGAGCCTGCTTTGTTTTTATTTGCTTAATACTTCTGAATAAAATCCTGTTAATGTTGTACAAAAACAAAGGTCAGATTCTGTGACTCCTCCTCTCCTTACAGCCTCTACCCGTTTTGTGAAATGTGAGAAGTGCCACCATTTTTTCGTCGTGTTATCTGAGGCAGATTCAAAGAAATCTATAAACCGAGAACCAGAGACTGCTGCTGAAGCTGTGAAACTGGCATTTCAACAGAAGCCACCTCCACCACCTAAGAAGGTATGACGGTCTTTAGCCGGTATTGCCGGTCACCACTGTGGGGGGCAACAGAAAGGCACTAAACTTGCCTTTTCGGCAGCCCATGTCTTGAAACACCACTGACTCTCTGCTCCCTGGCCACTGCAGGTGCTGGGAGGAGCAGATATTCCTTCTGACTCTTAAATAATTTTTTTTATTCCTAGCTGATCAAGATTTAGTTGCTTGTGGGGGGTTTTGCTTTATTTTTTTGTAGTGGGGAAGAATTAAAACCCCCTGCCAGACTCAGACCAAGTAAAAGTGAGCTCCTTGGTTTCTTCATAGAGATAAAAGGTAGTGGTAGTAGTATCTTCCATTCATAGATCATTTTTCATTCATGGTGGCTAAAGAAAGGCTTCTATGAAGGAGAGGGGGACAAAGTGTTGTCACTCTTAAAATGGTTGTAAAGGCCAAAGTGTTTTTTTTTTTTTTTTTGTTAATGCATTTTATGACTCAAGATAAAAAGCCTTCTGTGTGCAGCAGCCCCCCCTAATACTTACCTGAGGGCCATCTAGATCCAGCAATGTTGCACAAGAGACACGGCTGTCTGGGACTCCCCTCATTGGGTGAGACGGCAGCGCCGCACTAATGGCTTCCACTGCTGCCAAAGTCAGTCAGCCAATGAGGAGAGAAAGGGGCGTGGCCAGGCTGCAGCTCCGTGTCTGATTGGACACGGAGGCGCAAGCTGCTTGCTGTGGGGGCACTCAACAGGAGAGAGGGGCCACGAGCACCAAAGAGGGACATGAGGAGGAGGCACTGGGCTGTTCTGTGCAAAACCAACTGCACAGAGGAGGTACAAAAAAACAAGACTTTAGTATCACTTTAAGGATTGACTGAGAGATCCCTCGACTCTAAGCACTTGGCAACCCCCTATAGCAGTTTTACTGATACAGGGCGGCCATGCTGCGCAGGAGTGTGTGTGTTCCTGCACTTCCGGTTAACAGGTACAAGTGCACGCCGCCGGCTTGTTCCCGCTGTGATTTTACCCAGCGGGAGCTGATCAGCGGGTCCCACCGACTGTTTGCCGGCACCTGCTAATTGTTTGGTACACGGAAAGCAGCCAGCAGCACAAGGGGTGTTTTTTGTTTATATTTAACATTACCGTTTTGACTAAACTGTCAAACCGCATTTAAAACCTTGCATGGGTGTCATTGCTCTTCCCAACTATATTCCATGTTTAAAACTACTTTTGGCTGTAGTTGGGGATTTAGACCATGCCACTGTTGCATAGATTTGCGAAAACTTCTTGGACCACCATGTCTCACTGGCGGTGATAACACTCTTGTTATATTGGTAGGATTCTCAAACCCACAGGTTGTGTTTTTATCATAGGTTGTCTGGAACACTGAATAATCGTAGGATCTAATGTATAGTCAAGATTGGGAGGTTGTGTCTTTTTGTTTAATGCCTATTGCAGAAATACTGTGTAGTGATTTGCTGTTCACTACTGACAGGCAGATGTCACTTTCCCACACTGTCTACACAACGATCCTAACCTCTGCTCCAGTTTGTATAATTCAGCTTCTTTGTTTCTTACGTAGCAGTCCAATGTTTACCACATCAAGGTCTTTAAAGGGGTTGTTGTAAAGTCAGGTTTTTTTATCTTCATGCAGTCTATGCATTAAGATAAAAAGCCTTCTGTGTGCAGCAGCCTCTCTGTCCAGTTATTTGTCCACTAGTGCCTCTGCAGTCCGGGAATCTCCCTCCTCTCCTGATTGGCTGAGTTTGATTGTCTTAGGCAATAAGGAGATAGGGGACAGGGCTGAACCACAGCTCCCGGTCTGAATGGATACACGGAGCTGCAGCTCAGCTTTGGTGCCCCCTTATAGCTGCTTGCTGTGGGGGGCACTGCACAGGAGGGGAGAGGCCAGGAGCGCCAGCCAGGGACCCGAGAAGAGGTGTAAAACCACTGCACAGAGCAGGTAAGTATAACATGTTAAAGCCTTGTTTTTCTTTTCTATTAAAATAACAATCACTTTAATGCATAGTATTGCCTTGGCTTATAAATGCCAGCCTGACGTTTCGGCAAGAGGTTTGCAATTTTCTTTTAACTTTTATGAACCTTCAGAAAAAGCAGTGTTTTCAGTTAGTGCATATTTTTAGTTTCATAAAGTGTTGTCCCCCCAACAAGTGTAGTAGGTGCAGGAGCACAATGTAGTTTACAGTCATTATCTGAGACTTGGATATGTATTCCTTCAAACTATTACACAGCCAATTAGATTGATAGAGCCAGTATAGACTCAAAGTGAAGCGCCCAAAAGATGTGGTGGCTTTTTTTTTCCCCCCCGAGTTACCATAGCTTGGATTCTCTAAAACAAGTTAACCACTTGAGCTCCAGAAGGTTTTACCCCCTTCATGACCAAAACATTTTTTGCCATTCAGCACTGCGCTACTTTAAAGGGGAGGTCCGCCGAAATTATTATTTTTTTTTACGTCAGCAGCTACAAATACTGCAGCTGCTGACTTTTTTAGAATATGGTCACTTGCCTGTCCAGCGCGCCCGCGATGTCGGCACCCGAGGCCCACCCGTGCCTCGGTCCTCGGATGCTGCTGCCACCATCTTCGGTAAGGGAATCAGGAAATGAAGCCTTGCAGCTTCACTCCCCTACTGCGCATGCGCAAGTCGCCGTGCGAAATCAAAATGGTCCCTGTCTTCTGGGACCCTTTTTTTTTTGTCTGTCATAGATCTTAATCTCTGTAGCCTCAGCTGCACAGAATGAACAGGAAGAGCTCTGCGCTCTCCCCCTGTTCAATCACAAACTGGAGCACAGAAAACACTGTTTACTGCCTTCACGGTCTATGCTTAAGTTATGAATGAACACAGTGAGTGATCGGGACCAATCCCTCACTGTGTTTTGGGAAAAGGGGGCGCTCTCCATCCTTAAACACACTTTGCAGGGGAGAGGAAGAAAAGCCAGAAGCGCTGCAGGGAGAGGGAAACTGACCACTGGTTGCCAACTCCAGCATTAGATCTCACGCTGTGGACATGCTACAAGAACAGTCTTTGTTTAGAGGGAGTGCCCTTCACTTTAATTTTTTTTTTTTTTTGTTTCAGGTCAAAGAGTAAATCTATTTTCTTTGTACTGAAACAAATTTAGAGACCATTTACTTCTAGATTTCCTTTTTTATTTGTATTTTTTTGAGTATAGGGCTGCTTTTAAAGAGATTTGCTAGCAAGCAGATTTGTGACTGATGCATGCTTAAGTGGTTGTTATAATGGATTAATGCACAACATGTGATGGTCAATACTCTTCTGTTTTCTCTGACTACAGCATTTCTCTTACAGATTTATAACTACCTTGACAAGTATGTAGTGGGTCAATCATTTGCAAAGAAGGTCCTTGCTGTAGCAGTGTACAATCATTACAAGCGGATATACAACAACATCCCAGTGAACACCAGACAACAAGCAGAGGTGGAAAAACAGTCCTCATTAACCCCAAGAGGTGGGTGGAATCTTTTTTTTTTTTTTTTTTTTTTTTGTGTTCATGATCTTTTCTGATCCCTGTGCAGCTTAATGTAACTTATTTGCTGTGACGTGCATTTGTACCATATACATTCTGCCTCGCAACAACCTGGGGGTGTTTTTTTTTTTTTTTTTTTTTTCTCTTTCTGTTCAGGTTCTAAATGTCATTTTGAAGTATGACAGTAGCAGAAAAGATCAGCCTGTGGATGACATGATAGTCTGAAAAAAAATCTATTAGGTCTTCTGTCTAGGAATTCCTGGACTTGAAGTTGCATTCCAGGCATGGTTCTATTATACATAGTTACATTGGTCCAAGCTAGATCAATGTAGCTAAGGTGTGTGTGTGTATATACCACAGCTGGCCGATGCCCCTGGAAGCTGAAAATCGCTAAAATAGGCGGCGCCATTCCAGTGATCTCCACTTGCTCCCCGGTCCCTTGCTGAGTGGTTGCTCTGATGCATTATGAATTCAGGAGTTCGGCCTCTCTGCACATTCACCATTCAAAGTGTTTTGCATTCTCTGCATGCAAAGTACAGCCCTAATTGGATGAGGTGGAGTGTGATGTCACCGCCTCATCCAATCAGAAAACTCTTTGGATTCATTAAGAATTATTTCATTCAAAGCATTCTCTGAATGGTGTCCATGCCAAGCTGCTGACTTCCTGTGTTCAGTACGCAGGAGTGTTACGGTACCATCTCACTAGATGGTGCAAGGATAAAGAGTGGAAGGATATGGCTGAACAGTAGAGTAGTAGTAAAGTGGCATGTTCTCTTGTTGGGGCACATCAACCACTAAAACCTTGGCAGTGCTCTCTCCTCTTTTTATCTAGTAAAGCCCTCAAATGTTCAGTACTTCTGGGTTTGGAAGGCATGTGATGGGGATCGACCGATTATCGGCAGCTGATACTTTGGATTTAAATGAAATAAAAAAAAAAAAGCACACATCGGTGAAAAAAACTGACCGATGTTACTAATCTTGCTTCAAGGGGGTTTTACCGGGGTGATGCATGCATCATCCTGGTAGCCTTCCTTAGAGCGGAGGGTCGGCTGGCTGTTAATACGAGCAGGGGATGTTGCGTGTGCCACTCACGCCTTCTGCCACTAGCCCGGTCTCTCCTGTCCCACAAGCTGGCCGAAGACCCGAACCAAATGCAGATGCTTCGTTCGGGTCTCGGATCTAGTAATCCGGAAGCGATGTCATGACATCACTTCCTGGATTACTGGCATCTTAAAGGCGCCAGTTTTAAAAAATAAAGTATTCAAAAACGCTGATCTTGGCGTCTTGAACACTTTGAAGTGCAGTTGAGGTGTTTGGGGTCTTATAGACCACCCCCCCCCCCCGATCTCTCCGTAAAGAGTACCTCTCGCATGCCTATTGTCAGAAGGTATGTTTGAATTCCTTGTGACAGCAATAACAGTGATAATTAAAAAAAATATATATATATATATATATATATATATATATATATATATATATATATATATATATATATATATATTTT
Organism: Rana muscosa; assembly: GCA_029206835.1. NCBI lineage: Eukaryota > Metazoa > Chordata > Amphibia > Anura > Ranidae > Rana > Rana muscosa. The sequence continues at coordinate 432,850,650 of CM055118.1, read as the reverse complement.
ATTAAATTTGTTTTTTAAATGTACAAAGTATCGGTCAATCCCTAGTATTACCTTCTTCCCCTCATTACTGACTAGTCGATTGTAGATGTGATCATTTTAAATCTTATGTCCCGTACGCACGATCAGTTTTCCCATCGGGAAAAAGAGCCAGCTCTCTATCTTTTGCCGGACGTTTTTGGCCGTTTTCCTGTTAAAAAAAAAAGTCAGATTGAGCATACACACGATCGGGATTCCCAACCAAAAGCTCTTATCTGACTTTTTCCGACGGGAAAACCGATCGTGTGTACGGGGCATTACCCTTGCCAGCAATTTTTATTCCACACGACATGCAAAAAACGTTTTTTCCAGGCTTCTTTCCTGACTCATACGGTCCTCCGATTGAGCCACTGATTTAGTGTAGTCGATTTTATAAAAAGTCTGTGTTCAATCTTGGGGCCCTTTCACACTGTTTTTTGCTGTGCTTTCTTCTCTGCTAAAAGAGCAAGAAACCCCCCAAAAATATTTCCTTTTAAATCCTATGGAACTCTTAGCACCACTGCGGGTACAGTACATTAAAGTCCTGCATATTTCATCTTTGGTGCCCTGCAACAAAAGCGCACCTCCCATTGAAAATCGATGGAACGACTATTGTAATTTTGGTACACTTTGAGTCGCATGTCTATATTTCACAGGTGCATGAGAATGCACCTAAAACACGTGCGCTTTTTTACCACCTTTTTTTTTCCTCCCCAACAGAGCAGTGTGACAAGACCCATTAATGTGGAATTTTGTAACCTAATGCAAACTAATGTTTGGCAAGGAATATACATTCCACATTCATAATTATGCTACCAAAATTGTGTGCTGTAAATTGCCTCCTACATTGTTCCTGTTTTCTTCTTGCTGGAGGCCGCCATTTTGCTGAAGCCCAGAGCCCCTTTTGCGCCAGTGCCTCCCAGCACCTTTAAGAGGTTTCAGATGCCGGGAGGTGGGGCGGGGTTTACGATCACATGACCGCCGTGATTGGCTGTCACATGATCGGAATGCTCCCGATCGCGAAGCAGTCGGGAGCTTTCTGTTAACCAGCAGTAACTGTGCCGGGAGCACGCAGGCTGTCTGCACAGCTATATACAGCCACTCGGTGCTAAGGCCCACCCGCTGAGAGGCCGCATATTTGCGTGCTGTCGGCGCCTAGGGGTTATTTAGGCTTTCAGCAGATCGGCCTGTAAATTTTCGGCACCCTGCCAAAAAACTGGGCATGACTGTGTATTACTGGATTTCAAACCGCATAGGAACTTGTTTTTAATGTTTTACATGGCTATACCTGAAAAAGGGGCCAGCCTGAGTTGTGATCTAGCAGAATTTTTACTTTTTCTGAGTAAAGTTCCACGTTCACAAAGGAAGCTAAAAGTGATTGTAAAGTCTCTATACTCAAAGTTCTACTTGCCTACTCTGTGTAGGGGTTTTGCACAGAGCAGCCCAGATCCTCCTCTTCTCGGGTTCGTCTTTGATGCTCCTGTCGATTTCCCCCCCCCCCCCCCCCCCAGCAAGCGGCTTGCTATGGGGGCACCCGAGCCACAGCTCTGTCCGTTCAGACACAGAACCGTGGCCCGGCCACACCCTTCTCTCCTCGTCTGACAGCAGCGAGAGCCATTGGCGCAATGCTGCTGTCTCAGCCAATGAGGGGAGTCCCGGGCAGCCGAGACGCTCCTGCAAAATCGCTGGATCTAGAGCTGGGATATGCAATTAGCGGACCTCCAGCTGTTGCAGAACTACAAGTCCCATGAGGCATAGCAAGACTGACAGCCACAAGCATGACATCCAGAGGCACGATGGGGCTTGTAGTTTTGCAACAGCTGGAGGTCTGCTAATTGCATATCCCCTGATCTAGAGCTACCTCAGGTAAGTTTTAGGAGGGCTGCATTGAATGCATGAAGATAAACTTCTGACTTTACAACCACTTTAATTATTTGCATCTGTTAGAAAAAGATATTGTGGGTTGGAAACCGTTTTTAGGCTTTAACCTGATCTCACAGAAGTATATAACTGGCTTCTATTCAACGGCCAGCTTTTATCTGATATCTGTACAAAGTACTTTATTCTTTAGTTATCTTTAGTGTGTAGCATTATCAACTATTTTTGTGTGTTTGATATTTATTTTATAGAATCGTCATCTGTGCATGAAACGCTTCCATTGCTTTGCTTTTTGTCTCGCTTCATTTTTCCTTTCTTCTCATCCAGCGCATTGACCTGTTTATACTGTACACGTTGTGTTCTGTGTCCCAGCTTTGGATATTCATTAACCTCTGGCTCTGCTCTTCTGCATGTTTGCTCTGTGTGACCCTTCCGTTCTGCTGGCACAGCTTGGCTTTGCTAGGTGCAGACAACTTAGAAATTCAGCTACTAAGTTTTCTGAGTATTTCCTGCATAACCATAAAATGAGCTGGGCACTGTTGTCAATTAAAGAAGTTTTTTACCTGTCCATTCTCAGTGCCAGGCCTACGGGCTCTCCACTCTGATCAGTTTGTAATAATAATGTAGATTTGGATTGGCCAAACTCTGTTCAAAGGTGACATTCAAGGCCAATACTACACAAGAAAGTCTGTTTTACTGTTACCCCCCCCCCCCCCAGTTATTTACATGTGTATACATTTTTTTTATTTATTTTTTGCTGTCTGTCACTTCAGAGTTTACCTTTTACTTCCTGTCCCGTAGCCAATGAGGAAATCCTTGTTGACCATTTGCCGACCGTATACAATACTTATACTGCGGCAAGGCGGCTCTCCTGCGCAGTATAACGTACCTGTACATGATTCATGCCCAGGCTGTGCTGCGATTGGTGCTGCAACCAACCAGTGGGTGCTAGCCGCTGATCGATCGTCGGGTGCCGGCAACCAGCTCTGGAAATGACCAAAGATGGCCCTCTGTAGGTAAACAAACACAGGGCTCTCTTCTGACAGCAGGAACTAAGTAGCTGGGGGAATCCCTTGCAACGCCTAGGTCACCAGAATTTGTGCCTCATTCATTTTTTTCCCCTATCACTTTTTGGGGGACAAACTCATAAAATCATATTTTATGTATACTTTCAATAATCGTGGTAAACTGGACAAATAGAGGGTGAATCTCCTCAACTGGGGCACAGACGGCAATAAAAACTGACAGGGGTTCCTAATCCTGCTGCATTCTTTCCAAAAACTTAAATATATATATATATATATATATATATATATATATATATATATATATATATATATATATACTTTAAGAATCCCTTTTTAAAAGATACCTGTGCTGAGGCTGCTGTCATTGCTGATATCCTTATGAAATAGTCACTTGGCTGTCAAGAACTTTACCTAGAACAACTTGATAAAAATTCTTTAGCAAGGAGCATGCGTACATTCCACATAACAAAATTGGTGTGTGCTGTAAATTGCCTCCAGCATTGTTCTTGCATAGTTACATAGTCAGGTTGAAAAAAAGACAAGTCCATCTAGTTCAACCATAAAAAAAAAAAAAAAAAAAAAAATCAAACAATCCTTCACCCACAGTTGATCCAGAGGAAGGCGAAAAACCCAGCAGAGCATGATCCAATTTGCTACAGCAGGGGAGAAAATTCCTTCCTGATCCCCCGAGAGGCAATCGGATATTCCCCGGATCAACTTTACTTATAAATGTCAGTACCCAGTTATATTATGTACATTTTAGGAAAGAATCCAGACCTTAAAGGGGTTGTAAAGGTACAAGTTTTTTCACCTTAATGTATTCTATGCATTAAGGGGAAAAAACATCTGAGGATTAGCACCCCAATCCCCCGTTTACTTACCTGACCCCTCAAAAGTCCCGCGCCGTGAACGTGCTGGCTTCTCGGCTGCACTTCTTGGCTCATTCATTGGCTCGCGCTGCTGTCAATCACATCCAATGGCGCGCCGGGTGGCGGGGCCGAGTGATACAGTGAGCGGCTATAGCCGGCCGGCTGCATCACGGGAGCACACCCGCAAAAACTATCCTCCATGCGAGAGCTCGCATGAAAGTGGATAGTTCTTGTGGGGAGGAGCCCAGACAGCCGCCGAGGGACCCCAGAAGACCAGGTTTGGGGCCACGCTGCAAAATGAGCTGCACAGTGGAGGCAAGTATAACATGTTTAAAAATAAATAAAAAATTTGCCTTTAGTGTTCCTTTAAAGCAATCTACTGAGCTGGTAGAGGTCGCCATTTTGCTGAAGCCCTGAGCAGTAAATCTTTAGGCTGTCGACAAATCGGCCTCTACATTTTAGACAGTGCTGAGAATATAGAGCACGTTGAGGTTGTATTTTCAACAATATAGGCACTTATTTTTTAATTTACATATCTATACCTGCAAAAGGACCCTGATGTCTGGTAGTTTCCCTCCCCCCCCCCCCCCCCCCCCCATCTCACCCTACCCCCATCTCACCCTACCCCCGGCCTGAAGTGTTTTAGCAAGACTTAATTTTCTGACTAAAATTTCACGTTCAATACAGTGAGATTCTGACTCGGAAAAAGCTATGAACTACGCATACCTGTACCGGGTGGTTGTTCTAGTAAGTACTGAAGCCATTGGATCAACATAACAGCCGGGGGGTTGCTATTTGGCAAAGGGATGGCAATGGCAGGCTGCATCCTTGCTACAGGTTTATTTTTAAAGCTGAACTCCAGGCAAAGCGAACGTGCTCCCTTGCAGTGGAGCTGTCCCTGCATCGCAAAGGGGTTAAATGCTCATTTTAGGTCTAGGGGACCATGAAACCATTTTTTTGCCAGATCCTCCTTCCACTGGACCCCCCCCCCCCCCTCTCTCTAACTAAACAAGCTATGCTGTGCATGGGCAGATAGATAGATATAGATATATATATATATATATATATATATATATATATATATATATATATATATATATATACATACACTCTTTCCTCTCCTGGTGATTGTTTTTTAAAGCACTAAACTACCTACAACAGGCTGTGCCATTTTGGGTTGACTGATATTGCTTTGTGACCTTCACACTCACTGGTGCCGCCATTAAACGCTGTCCTGGAGTGCAGTAGCTGTGGTCCCCGAGAGCTTAAAGACCCAGCTGGGGATTGAATGTTGCCACACAACAAAATTTAATTATTTTTTGGTTGGTGTTCCATAGAATCAGATCTATATTCTTGCCTAGAAGAGGGTGGATGTACCCTACAGATTTGGGGGTTTGACATATCTTAGCAGGTTGTTTATGATTTCTTCCTGTCGCTGTTTAAATCCCCTTTCTGTAGAGATAGAGATCAGAAGACGGGAAGATGAGTACAGATTCACAAGTAAGTTTTTCACCCATAGTACAATCTCACAGCTCTGATCTGACTGAGCCCCGTTGTTCCATGCCCTTCTGCAAACTGTTTGCTCAAGTGGCGTGGTCACCTCCTAATTCTACATCCTCACTGCTTTCCGGGTGTAGTCTCTGATTATATCTGCAGATTATAGAACATGAAGGCAGTGTTGGGAAACAAGAGACTATGATTAACTATAGATTTATTAACGTGGTGTTCCTTTTAATCCAGGTTGTTGAAAATGAGTAGGCAATTTTTTATTTCTTTTTTGTGCCTTTTTGTATGCTTATGCAGTATATGCAAAGCGCTAGCAATAAATGCCATGTACCACTAACAGCATGTCTGAAATCTCCTTAAACACTGCACACCTTGCATGTTGCATCTTTTTTACACTTCTGAATTATTATTTATGATTACTAATTTTTTTAAATATTTTGTATTTTATTTTTTGTTTTTTTTATTTAACATATTATTTTTTATTTTATAATAAATGTGTACAGTATCTCACAAGTGAGTACACCCCTCACATTTTTGTAAATATTTTATTCTATCTTTTCATGTGACAACACTGAAGAAATGGCACTTTGCTACAATGTAATGTAGTGAGTGTACAGCTTGTATAACAGTGTAAATTTGCTGTCCCCTCAAAATAACACAGCCATTACTGTCTAAACCGCTGGCAACAAAAGTAAGGACACCTTTTAAGTGAAAAAGTTCAAATTGGGCCCAGGTGTGAAATTTGGTGTCATGGCTCTCACTCATACTGATAAATGGAAGTTTAGCATGGCACCTCATGGCAAAGAACCGAGGATCTGAAAAAAAAAAAAGATTGTTGCTCTACATAATGGAGAACCTTGGCACCCCAGATGTGTTGGAACTACATTTCCCATGCACTCTGCAGTGTAGTTGAGCATCATGAGAAATGTAGTTCAAACACATCTGGAGTGCCAAGGTTCGCCATCACTGCCTAGGCTATAAGCTTGAAAAACAAAAAAGTGCAGCGCTGCACTTTTGTTTTTCATCCTTTATACGAATTCTCTATTGGTTTAGTGCTGGCTGCTACCTCACCTTCACTCGGCAGCGTGGTATTTCCTTCCTACTTACATTACTGGATGTAATGTAAGTATAGTTCATACCTGAGGTGCTGCTGAAAATCCCCATAGTAGTTGGCGCTGTTATCTTGATCGTCGACTGGATACTGATCACGGGGAGTCGTTTGCTCTACACCACCACCATTCGTGGAATGCCTTGAGTTTTTTTTGGGGTGCGGGGTAAAAAGGCATTCTGATTGTACGAGGTGGAGAGTAGGGTGGATGACCTTACCCAGAGAACACCTTCTCAGTGGCCCCTCAGGTAGGAGGTATACATACTTATTGCGCTAAGCTGGACCAATATCACTATGCACTACAGATCATACCTAGAGTTCTGTTTTTAACCCTTTTTCTTGGGCTAGGGTCACATTGTGTGGGTGATTGCTGCTGCGGGACCACACCTGTTCCCGTAGCCGCAAACGCCCGCACAAAAAAGGAGCTACATGGGGGTGCCATTAATCCTAATGGCACCCCCACGCATTGGAAACCGCAGAACGGCTTCCAGCACTGGTCACTGCACTTGTAGTTTCTGTGCAGACAGGCCACAGACAACGCAATTTTCCTTTCCTGCAACCACCGGTTGCAGGAAAGTGAAGAGGCAATAGTATTTGTAGCTGACTTTAAAAAAAAAAAAAAAAAAAAATACAGGCTGGAACTGTGCTTCAAAGTGGTTGTAAACTGTTTTACTCTTTCGTCCATGGACCGACACAGCTTCTCTATTGACAAAGTGGGTATTATCCGTTAATTAGGAGTGACTAGGCAGAAAAACTTGTAAAAAGTGTTGCATCACACCTTCTACAGTACCGCCCAGGGGGCGGAACCTCTGGGTATATCCCCTCAGTCTGCATCTCGCAGATCAGTTTTTTTCTGTCTAGCAAGGAGTAGGACATGGCTCCCTTCGGGCCCATTGGTCCGGGGAAAAAAGATATATATATATATTTTTATTTTTTTTGCTACATTTGTTGTTTCCTGCGATCTTCGATCAACTGCCGACTGGGTGACAGGCTGGATCCTCGATCCTTGTAGTCTCCCCAGTTTCGGCCATCGAGCGTGTGCCGACCCTAGCTACGCGCTGGGTTTTCCACGACATGCCCGTCGCTCCACGGGTGGCCGGTGAGCTTACGCTCCAGGGCCTGCATCGGACCGCTCAGCTTCGGCTGACCTTACGGCCGAGTCGCAGCAGCCTGGCCGGTGAGCTTACGCTCCAAGGCTTGCATCGGACCGCTCAGCTTCGGCTGACCTTACGGCCGAGTCGCAGCAGCCTGTCCGGTGAGCGTCATGCTCCAGGGCATACATATGATCGTCCCTTCTGGGTCCAATCACAGCATGCCTGGCCAACAGTCACTTTCCGTGCGCGGACGATGATCTGTTTGCAATGTCTTCCAGCAGAATACATGCAGGATAGGTAAGTAAAACTCCCCTGCCTCGGCTGGGTGATTTAGCTGGACATTCCTGGAGAGATCAAGTAAGTGGTTGTGGCCCCTTTCTTCCCTCTCTCCCTGCCTTTCCCTCCTCCCTGGGCTTCTAGCTAAAGGTTGCTGGGTGCTGGGGGTCACCTAGGGGGTCCCACTGGAGCGGGGCTGGCTGTAACTAACATTTAAAAGAAATGTCATTTTTTCTTACCTGTGTTTGTGTCCTTCCTCCTCCATGCTGTCGGCGGCCATTTTGAGGTGGTCCATGCCAAGTTTGGCCTCTTGTGACTGCCCGGCGGCCATCTTCCTGTGGTTCGGCCACACCCACTGGCCCCTATCAGCTGATCGGCGGCCATGTTTGTCCACCCTGTATGCAGATATTGCCGTTCGGCGGCCATCTTTTTGTGGGCTATGGCTGCTTGACCTCTATCTTCTGTCGGCGGCCATTTTCTTAGAGCCCACATTATCTTCCATACAGACGTTTTTGGCAACCATTTTGCGAGAGCCTCCGGCCTCTAGGGTGCATTACACTGGCGCGAAAATTCACACAGGAAGTGCTGATAAAAGAAGCAGACTGACACAGCAGCAGCGGGGACAGCATCACAGGCGCAGCATAGCAGTACCTATCCAGGGTGGTGAGTCCTCTGGGTGACCCGGCCTCTCTGCAGCACAGGAGGGTGGCCTATTGATATCTTGCCTGGAGCCCTGTGAATGTCAGCGTGTGGTCAGCATGGCATCTGAGCCAGATGTCTTCTCCCCTGAAACACCAGATTTAGCAGCTGGTGCCCCTGAGGTGTCTATGAACGCTATGACTGCAATCCTAGAGGCGTTTGCTGCCAGGGTGGAAGCAGCACACGGGAATACAGGGGGTAGTAAACGCCCCATCCCCTGCAAGCTTCTGGGAATAATTCTGGTGCAGAACCAGGTCCAGCTACGGCTCGGGGCCCGGATTCTGACGCATCAGAGACTGCAGACCGTGACCGGACAGTGAGGATGACTCAAAGTCCAGGTCAGTACGCGAGACGGCTTTGGTATCTGACCTTATTACTGCAGTGCGGGATATGCTAAAATTGGAAAATACTGAAGAAGTAGCAGATACTCCAGTCCACTTGGGTTTCATAGACCTGCCCGCACTGCTAAGGTGTTCCCTTGTGTGTCTTTTGATAAACTCTTATACAAGGAATGGGAGAACCCACTGAGGGTCTTTACAGCCCCAAAGAGGTTTGCGGTACGGTACCCCTTTTGAGGAGAGTTTTCTGAAGAAATGGACCTCTCCCCCCTATAGTGGACCCTCCGGTGTCCAGACTTGATAGAGCCACCACAATTCCTGTAGAAGGGGCTCCTGTTTTCAAGGACCCTGTGGATAAGAAGGCTGAAGCACTCGCTTGCTACCTATACTCAGTGGTAGGCTCGGCAGTACGCCCGGCATTGGCGGGGGCCCTAGTGTCTCACACACTTACTGAATGGGCAAGATTGCTACTCCAGGGGTTAAGGAGCGAGATGCTCCTCCTGATGAGATAACATTGGCCGACCTGTTGGTCCAGGGCCTTAGGTTTGTCTGCGAGTCAGACATGAATACTATTCCCCTGCTGTCTAAAACTTCGGTTTATGCAGTAGCAATACGCCGCCTGATCTGGCTAAAAGGCTGGTCTGCGGACCAGACTTCCAAGAAAGCCCTGTTGGATCTGCCTTTTAAGGGCGACAGACTTTTTGGGGCTTCTCTGGATGACATCATCAAGGATGCCACAGGAAGTAAAAGCACTTTGCTTCCCCAAATTAGCAAGGGTAAGGGGCCACGCCAAGGGCAAGGGCCCTCCTTTACTGCACGCAAGTGGTTTTTTCGTCCCCCTAGGGCGACAGGGAAAAGACCCCAGGCCGATAAAGCGCCTGCCCAAGGACAAAAGCGTCCCTGGTCCCGCATACCCAATAAGCCTGCGGACAAATTTGCGTCCGCATGAAGGTCCACCCCCACCCAGCTCTCGGGTGGGGAGACGTCTTCGCAAATTCGCGACTCAGTGGACAGCACTAATCTCCGACAGGTGGGTTTGCAAAGTAATCTCCTCAGGCTACAAGATAGTTTCTCTCTTGTCCACCGGACAGATTCAACACCTCCAATCTCCAGCTACTACCGACCCGCCGGGAGGCCCTGTATGGGGCGGTCCAGGGTCTACTGGAACGCGGGGTAGTTATTCCAGTTCCAGAACTGGAACGGGGTTTTTACTCAAATCTGTTCATTGTGCCGAAGAAGGAGGGGGTTCGTCCAAGCTTGGATCTCAGAGCCTTCAATTGCTTTGTGAAGGTACAAAGTTTTCGGATGGAGTCGGTTCGATCTGTAGTCACGGCTCTCCATCCGGGGGACTTTCTGGCCTCCTTGGACATCAAGGACGCATACCTGCATGTCCCCATATACTCCAGACACCAGAGGTTTCTGCGATTTGCTATCGGGAAGGACCACTACCAGTTTGTGGCCCTCCCGTTGGGCCTTGCCTCAGCACCCAGGACGTTCACCAAGGTGCTCGCTCCGATTCTGGCACTTCTAAGACAGCGGGGTATCGCTATCACAGGCTACTTAGACGACCTTCTGCTGAAGGCCCCTTCAAGCTCAGAATTAGAGGTAAGCGTGTCCTTAACCTGTCAGACTCTTCAAGACTGTGGTTGGATACTAAACACGCAAAAGTCAGTATTGGTGCCCACTCAACGCCTAGGGTACCTGGGGTTGATTCTGGATTCTTCAGAGGCAAAGGTATTCCTCCCTGTGGAGAAGTTGCAGACCCTCCGGGCTGCAGTACGGCAGCTGACTTCCAGGAATTGGTCGTCACTCCGTTTTTTGCATGCGAGTGTTGGGCCTCAGGGTAGCCTCCTTCGAGGCGGTTCCATATGCTCAATACCACACTCGAGTGTTACAGAAGGAAGTTCTGTCCAGATGGAACAGATGTCCATCATCTCCGGATTATCAAATCCGAGTGAGCCACATAGTCAGGAGATCCCTGGTATGGTGGCTGACAGCACCGGCTCTAATGGCCGGGAAGTCATTTCTTCCGGTTTACTGGATAGTGATCACGACGGACGCCAGCCTTACAGGTTGGGGGGGAGTCTGGGGTGTTCAGTCGGCGCAAGGTCGCTGGACCCCAGAGGAAGCCCTCCTGCCGATCAATGTCCTGGTAATCCGGGCGATCAGGCTGTGCCTCTTCAAATGGTCTCAGAGGCTGCAAGGGCGTCCAGTCAGGATCCAGTCAGACAACGCCACAGCAGTGGCATATGTCAATCATCAAGGAGGAACAAGAAGCTCAGCTGCAACATCGGAGATCGCTCGCATCCTGAAGTGGGCAGAGAGGAGCGTACCGGCACTGTCGGCCGTGTACATTCCGGGTGTGGAAAACTGGCAGGCGGACTACCTGAGCCGCCAGATGCTGGACCAGGGAGAAGTGTCCTTACACCCGGAGGTGTTCCAACTCCTCTGCCAAAGATGGGGCACACCAGACGTAGATCTTCTGGCTTCCCGACTCAATCGGAAGGTATTGAGATTTGTGGCCCGGTCAAGAGACCCATGGGCAGACGCAACGGACGCGTTGGTAGCATCGTGGGGTCAGTATCGGCTAATCTATGCCTTCCCTCCCTTAAGGCTTCTTCCTCTTCTGCTCCACAGAGTGGAGGCAGAGGGAATTCCAATGATCCTAATCGCTCCAGATTGGCCTCAGCGTCCTTGGTACGCCGATCTAGTACGTCTGGTAGCAGACGTCCCCTGGCGCCTACCACTACGGAAGGACCTGCTATTGCAAGGTCCCATATTCCATCCTGCTTTACAGTCATTGGCTTTAACGGCATGGCTGTTGAGAACCAGGTACTGAGAGACCGGGGCCTGTCAGACTCAGTAATCTCTACTATGAGAAGTGCTCGAAAACTGTCCTCTAGGAAGGTCTATCATCGCACTTGAAAGGCCTACATCTCCATGTGTGAGAAAATGAAATGGCATCCGCGTACCTATTTGGTTTCCAGAATCCTGCTGTTTTTTACAGCATAGGGTGGACCAAGGGCTTGCCCTAAGTACGATTTAAGGGACAGATATCTGCCCTGGCTGTCTTTTTTCAGCGACCCCTGGCGACTCACTCTCTTGTGAGTACATTTGTGCAGGGGGTCCGACATGTGGCCCCTCTGGTCCGTCCCCCGTTACCTCCGTGGGACTTGAACCTGGTCCTCTCGGTGCTTCAGACGGCACCGTTTGAGAATATTAGAGATATTCCCCTGTTGACACTTTCTCAGAAAGTGGTCTTTTTGGTGGCTGTTTTGTCAGTTAGACGAGTCTCTGAGCTGGCAGCCTTGTCCTGCAAGGCTCCCTATTTGATTTTCCACAAGGATAGGGTGGTGCTGCGGCCGCAGCCTTCCTTTCTTCCAAAGTCGTTTCGGCTTTTCATCTCGAAGACATTGTACTTCCATCCTTGTGTCCTCAGACCGTCGAATCCTAAGGAGTCGGCGTTGCATTCCTTGGACGTTGTCCGAGCTTTGAGAGTATACCTATCTGCTACTTCCCTGTTCCGGAAGTCAGACTCACTGTTTGTTTCGGTGGCTGGTCCCAAGAAGGGCCAAGCAGTCTCATCGGCCACCATCTCTAGGTGGATCCGACAGATAGTAATCCAGGCTTACGCCTTAAAGGGTCAGGCGCCCCTCTTTCCTGTTACGGCGCATTCGACCAGGGCAATAGGTGCCTCTTGGGCTTTCCGACATCAAGCGTCTGTTTCCCAATTATGTAAAGCGGCGACTTGGTCGTCCGCTCACACTTTCACAAAATTCTACAAAGTTGATGTAGGTGCATCTTCGGATGCCTCTTTCGGCCGCAAGGTTTTGCAAGCGGCTGTTTAGAGTTGCAACTCCTCCGTTGGAGGAGTGCTGTTTTGTGTTTGGGGTGAAGTTTATTTTTATGCTGTTACCACCCCTCGTTTTTTCTCTGACACTGCTTTGGGACGTCCCACTTTGTCAATAGAGAAGCTGTGTCGGTCCATGGACGAAAGAGTAAATAGGATTTTTTACTCACCGTAAAATCCTTTTCTCTGAGTCCATGGACCGACACAGCACCCACCCCTCCTTTTTAAGTTTGTACTGCTTTTTGACGAACTGATCTGCGAGATGCAGACTGAGGGGATATACCCAGAGGTTCCGCCCCCTGGGCGGTACTGTAGAAGGTGTGATGCAACACTTTTTACAAGTTTTTCTGCCTAGTCACTCCTAATTAACGGATAATACCCACTTTGTCAATAGAGAAGCTGTGTCGGTCCATGGACTCAGAGAAAAGGATTTTACGGTGAGTAAAAAATCCTATTTTTTTTTTTTCTTCCCCCAGACCTGCAAGGTAAAGCCATAATGTGCTAGTATGTATTGCATGCTAGCACATTATGTGCAACTTGCCTAAGAACAAAGCATTCCAGAGATGCGTGATCCTCGCTGGAGGCTGCTTCCATCTTCACCTGTCTTCCGGGTTCACGGGCTGTGTGACTGGCTGGAGCCGTGATGAAGTCACTCCCGTGCATGCGCCGGGGGACACCACCATTTACAGCACAGGATTCTGAAGAAATGGTGCGGATGGCCGTTCCTTCAAGGCACATGCGCCGATGACTTCATCGGCTGCATATATAGTAAATGTCTCTTAAACATATATTTACAGCACTTGTAGCTAAGGCTTGTTATAAGCTTACCTGTAGGTACAAGGCAAGGATTAAAGTTTACAACCACTTTAAACATTTTGTTAAAGTTGTGCTATGTAAATGTAAAAATATAAAATTTGGTATGATCCCATTTTGGCTAAAAGAGTAAAAATGCTTTGCTCTCTCTGCCTCCAGATAAGTGGTAATTTTAAAGCTAGGCTAAGAGCCCTTTCACACTAGCACCCGAAAAACGCTGGTAAAGCTCCGCTAAGATCTTTCACACTGTGGCGTTTTTCAGGCGCTTTAGCGTTAAAGTGCCTCAATGTGACATGGCGCTTTATGAGCGGTCTATTCATTGCTCCTAACGTGCTGCAAAGAAGCTGCTTGCAGGACTTTTTTGATGCCCTGTCAGCGCAGGGCCTCAGTGTGAAAGCACTCGGGCTTTCACATTGGGATTGCAGATGCTTTACAGGCGCTTCTTTCAGATGCTTTACAGGCGCTTTCTTTAACGCTAAAGCGCCTGAAAAACGCCCCAGTGTGAAAGGGGCCTTAGGGTGTTGTGCTGCCTGTTTAATTCTTCAGTGTGTGAAAATGATTGGGTGACATAAAAGATCTCACCAGGAGGTATGTTAAGCTGGTGACTTACTGCTCCCTCATTCAAAAATGCACTTTTTTTTTCTAGCCATGGCCTTGACATTGTACAAGTATTTGGTGCTCGGAGTCCTGGTAGATGGTGCACCATTATATTTTACAACATGATTTTTACATTGTGTTTTTTTTTTTTTTTTTAAAAACCGATTCCCTCTTCTATTCCACTTTTTTCTTTCTTCAGAGCTACTGCAGATTGCTGGCATCGGCCCACATGGCAATGCTCTGGGAGCCTCCATGCAGCAACAAGTGAACCAGCAGATGCCACAGGAGAGGAGGGGAGGCGACGTGCTGGACTCCAATCATGATGATATCAAGCTGGAGAAAAGCAACATCCTGCTTCTGGGCCCCACAGGCTCCGGTAAGAAAGCTCCTGATTGGTGTTTGAAATTGCAGCAGTTTTCAAATGAATCAAAGTATTTCTGAACATACAAGTGCCGTTGCAACTTCCATTTTTACCTAAAATATGATTTATTAACAGCTCCAGTGCTTGTGGTCATGTTACCTCTTATAAACCATTCTTTGTGATCTTAAAGTGGTTTGAAACCACTTCAGCCCCGGAAGGTTTGCCCCTTCGTGATCAGGCAATTTATTTTTAGTGTGTGTGTGTGTGTGTGTGTGTGTGTGTGTGTGTTTTTCCCCCACAAATGGAGCTTTCTTTTGGTGGTATCTGATCACCTCTGCATTGTTTGTTTTTTTTGCGCTATAAAGAAAACCAACGTTTTTAAAAACAATTTTTTAATTTATGCCATAACTTACCCAATAAAATAAATGTACCGTATATACTCGAGTATAAGCCGAGATTTTCAGCCCTTTTTTGGGGCTGAAAGTCCCCCCCTCGGCTTATACTCGAGTCGTATAAATTTTACATTGTAAATATTACCTGTAAAGAAGTTGCGGCTGCGGCGTCCATCGTTCGAATTCCGCGGCGTCCATCGTTCGAATTCCGCGGTCTCTTCCTGTTCCTTCCTTGATAGGCGAGTCTCAGCAGACACTCTCCGCCTATCACGAACGTTCTCTCATCCTCAGTTTTCCAGCAGACGTCTGTGATTGGCGGAATACCCAACACAGTGTCTGCTGGGAAAACTAAGGATGAGAGAAGGATCGTGATAGGCGGAGAGTGTCTGCTGAGACTCGCCTATCAAGTAAGGAACAGGAAGAGACCGCGGAATTCGAACGATAGACGCCACGGAATTTGAACGATGGACGCCGCAGCTTCTTTACAGGTAATAATTACAATGTAAAAATTTATTTTTACAGGGAACAGTGGGGCATTGGCTTATACTCGGGTCAGTGAGGTTTCCCAGTTTTTTGGGCAACATTAGGTACCTCGGCTTATACTCGAGTCTGCTTATACTCGAGTATATACGGTATTCATCAATTTAGGTCAATATGTCTTCTGCTACATATTTTTTTTGGGGGGGGTGGGGGGGGAGACCAAGGAGCGTATATTGATTGGTTTGCCCAATAGTTGTAGTCTACTAGAGCTGCACGATTCTGGCAAAAATTTGAATCGCGTTTTTTTTTTGCTTAGATTAAAGATCACGATTATCTCTCGATTTTCGTGGCGTAAAATCTTTTCACATTATACAAAAAAAGTTGGGCTAACTTAAGTTATTTTTTCCAAAAAATTGCATTTGAAAGATCGCTGCGCAAATAGTGTGACATAAAATATTGCAACAACCACCATTTTACTCTCTAGGGTCTCTACTAAAAGGAAATGTATGTTTTGGGGGTTCAAATTTTCTAGAGAAAAAAAAGATTTTAACTTGAAAACAACAAATGTCAAAAGTTTAGTGGTTAAACTTTCCTCATTTACACACAAGTCCTTTTTTTCCTTTGATTTAAAGGACAAATTGTTACAATGTTTATACTTAAGTTCCACTGATGTTCTGATACTTGGCAGACTGCCCGGATTTTCGACAGCTGTCGGCTTCAGCAGAGCAGAGAGGCCCCTCTTCATAGAAAGATCGGGAAATACTTTGAAGATTGCACCGGGGAAAAAAATTGCGATAACTTGATTAATCGCGCAGCTCTAGTGTCTACAAAATAGGGGAAAGATTTATGTTGCGTTTTTTTTTTTTCTCTAGTAATGGAAGCGAATAGCGATATTGGTGATTGGTGCTAAAAACAAATACATAGTCACTGTACTAAAGACACTGGCAGGGAAGGGGTTAACATCAGGGACAGTCAAAGGGTTAAATGCTTTGTAACTGGGGAGGTGCTTTGACTGGGGGAAGACAGATCTGTGTTCCTGCTTGGAAACGCAAGATCTCCATCTTCCCCCTCAGAACGGTGGTCTGCCTCTCCAGAGTTTTGGCAGGTCCACCGGACCTGCTGATTGTCTCCCGCTGTGTCCAATCACAGCAGGAGCGGGTCGCCGGCGGCGCACGCCCCAGGCCAATGCATGAAATCATGTATAGGCAAGTTATTTTCCGCAAGAGGGCCGCCCTGCTGCAGTATCTGTGTGGGACTTTCCTTTTAAAGGGGTTAGCGTTATCGGTGAAGCAGCTCTGGTTGGCTTTTGGTTACAGGATGACAACTCAGCTGTTCTATTTACAGACTGTTGTCAGAGCTTGCACAGTGCCACAACTCTAGGCTCACCCCGCCTGGTGCTTCTGGCTCCTCCCTACCGCTTGCTATGGTGGCACCTGTGTGTGCTCGCTCTCAAGCCTGCTCTGTATCCATTGACACACACACACACACACACAGCATTACTCGGTCCTTTGCTTCCTCACTGGCTGTGATTGACAGCAGCAGGAACCAATGGCACCCACTGCTGATTTTTGTCGAGACAGGAGAGATCCTCTGCTCTCCTGCACATTGCTGGTTTGAAAATGGGCTCAGGTGTGTATTTAGGAGGGCTGGGGGGAGCTGCGTGTTTTTTTTTTTGTTTTTTTTTAACCTTCATGTAGAGAATGCATGAAATTAAAAAAAACCTTCTGCCTTTTAGAAGCGCTTTAATCCAATGAAATTATTGCCCCTAGAGTTGGGCTCTAAGTTACTGTTGCAGTATTTTTGCATATACTACATGAGTGTTAATAAATCCTAAATATATTGCATACAGAGGCTGGAGAGTTGGATAAAAAGCAGCACACATTTTCCCAGTGAATGGCTTGAGGGGGGATCATTGGAGGAGAGCAGGTTGAGTTCTCAACACAGCCAGAAAACTGGGCCATGCTGTGCTCGTATGTCTAGTGTAGTCAGCTTTTAATAGGAAAGCCGAGGGACATCAGCCAGATTTCGGGAGTATGAAATGTTGGGGTAACATTCTTTACCACCTTCCGGACCCCCCCCACAGATGTACTGCAGCCCACCTGCATGAAATTGTGTACCTGTATATGATTTTGTGGTCTGGAGCACGCATGCCTGCCATTGGTGACCTGCCCTCATTGTGATTGGACACAGCGGGAGCCGATCAGGGGGCGGACTCTGTTTGGCGGCGATCATTGTGAGGAGAGGCAGAACAGTTGTCTGAATATGTAAACAAGGCAGACCACCGCTCTTAGATGAAGATCTTGTGCTTCTGCTAAGCAGGAACACGGATCTGTCCCCCCCCCCCCCCCAGTTAGAAAGTACTCCCTTGGAACAGTTAACCCTTTGATTGCCCCTGATGTTAACCCCTATCCTGCCAGTGTCAGTACAGTGACTGCATTTATTTTAGCACCGATGACTGCATTGGTGTCACTGGTCCCCAAAAAAGTCACTTGGTATCCAAATTGCCCGCCATAAATCTATCCCATAGTTTTGTAGATGCTATAACTTTTGTGCCAGTATACGCTTGGGATATTTTTGGTAAAAAAATGTAGCAGAATCCATATTGGCCTAAATTGATGGATTATTTCTTATTTTTGGCTGTTTTTATAGGTTTTTTTTTTTTTTTTTTTTTTTATAGCGCAAAAAATAAAAACCGCTAAGGTTATCAAATGCCACCAAAGGAAAGCTTTATTTTTGGCGACAAATATCTCAATTTTATTTGTGTACAGCAGGGGTATCGGATTACAATTCGCCGAGGTCCGGTCAGTAAAATTTTCTTATAGAAGAGGTCCGAATATCATTTTGGTTCCCTGTCATGCATTTTCGCATGCGCCAAACGACATGTTGCTGCAGCACAATGTGGCTTGGTGCGGCGCAATTTTATTTTTTAAAAAAAAGGTCAAGGACTTCTTTCTCTCGGTTTTCATGTGGGTAGTGCAGCCCATTAAAATAGGCTGATCCACCCACGATGTGTGCACCTAATGCACATGCACAGATCTTAATCCATTCTTATATCAGCTTCCTTAGTCCCCAATGCACATCAGTCCCCTCCCCCTTCACATCAAGATCCCCTCTTGATGAGTGTCCTCAGCTCCCTCTTTACATCATCCCCCTCCACTCCTTCCACAGTAGTGTCCTCACACTTCCTTAACATCAACCCCCATTAACAGTACTGTCCTCTGCCCCTATTAACATCATAACCCCACATTACTCTCCTCAGTCCCCCCTCCACACCCCTGTCCTCAGTCCCCCAAATCACAGTCCTCAGCCCCCCCCCACATTACATTCCTCCCCTCTCCACTTTAATATCCTCAGTCCCCTCACATTACAGTCCTCAGCTCCCCCACACTCTAGTCCTCAGCTCCCCCACACTCTAGTCCTCAGTCCCCCCACACTCTAGTCCTCAGTCCCCCCACACTCTAGTCCTCAGTCCCCCCACACTCTAGTCCTCAGTCCCCCCCCCACACTCTAGTCCTCGGTCCCCCCCCCACACTCTAGTCCTCGGTCCCCCCCCCACACTCTAGTCCTCGGTCCCCCCCCCACACTCTAGTCCTCGGTCCCCCCCCCACACTCTAGTCCTCGGTCCCCCCCCCACACTCTAGTCCTCGGTCCCCCCCCCACACTCTAGTCCTCGGTCCCCCCCCCACACTCTAGTCCTCGGTCCCCCCCCCCACACTCTAGTCCTCGGTCCCCCCCCCACACTCTAGTCCTCGGTCCCCCCCCCCCCACACTCTAGTCCTCGGTCCCCCCCCCCCCCACACTCTAGTCCTCGGTCCCCCCCCCCCCACACTCTAGTCCTCGGTCCCCCCCCCCCCCCACACTCTAGTCCTCGGTCCCCCCCCCCCCACACTCTAGTCCTCGGTCCCCCCCCCCCCACACTCTAGTCCTCGGTCCCCCCCCCCCCACACTCTAGTCCTCGGTCCCCCCCCCCCACACTCTAGTCCTCGGTCCCCCCCCCCCCACACTCTAGTCCTCGGTCCCCCCCCCCCCACACTCTAGTCCTCGGTCCCCCCCCCCCCCCCACACTCTAGTCCTCGGTCCCCCCCCCCCCACACTCTAGTCCTCGGTCCCCCCCCCCCACACTCTAGTCCTCGGTCCCCCCCCCCCACACTCTAGTCCTCGGTCCCCCCCCCCACACTCTAGTCCTCGGTCCCCCCCCCACACTCTAGTCCTCGGTCCCCCCCCACACACTACAGTGCTCAGGTCCCCCCCCCCCACACTCCAGTGCTCAGGTCCCCCCCCCCCCACACTCCAGTGCTCAGGTCCCCCCCCCCCACACTCCAGTGCTCGGCCCCCCCCCCCCCACTCCAGTGCTCGGTCCCCCCCCCCCCCCACACTCCAGTGCTCGGTCCCCCCCCCCCCCACACTCCAGTGCTCGGTCCCCCCCCCCCCACACTCCAGTGCTCGGTCCCCCCCCCCCACACTCCAGTGCTCGGTCCCCCCCCCCCCACACTCCAGTGCTCGGTCCCCCACCCCCACACTCCAGTGCTCAGTCCCCCCCCCCCCCCACACTCCAGTCCCCGTCCCCCCACACTCCAGTCCTCAGCCCCTCCCCCCCCCACATCACTGCAATCCTGAGGCTCGGCATCCTCCCCACACATTCAATTGTTAGCTCTAAACTTCACCCCCCTCACTGTCCTACCTTACACAGGCAGATCGGAGGAGGGAGGCACAGCGTGTCTGGATAGGGGCAGGAGAGGAGTTGCAGGGAGGGAGGTGGGATAGTTCTGGATGGAGGGCCGAGGTAACAAACAGGTGATTGGCTGCTAGGATGAAGGACAGTCCTAGCAGCCAATCGCCTGTTTGATAATCTCGGGCAGCTCCGCCCTCCACCCAGAATTGTTCCGCCTCCCACTGTCGGCTCTGTGAGGATTACAGGGCAACGGCAGGAGGAAGAAAAGGCTCCTACATGGCGGTACCCGCGGCGGTCCGAATGGCAGAGGGCCGCATGTGGCCCACGGTCCGCCATTTAGTGATGCCCGGTGTACAGCATCGCACAGCCTTGCAATTGTCGGTTAAAGTAACGCAGTGCTGTATTGCAAAAAATGGCCTGGTCGTGAAGGGGGGTAAACCTTCCGGAGCTGAAGTGGTTAAGCTATGGTGACATATGAAAAGTCTCATTGACAGAAGCAAGCCTGCTTTTTCGGATTCCAAACAGGAAATGTGTATCGGGACAAATGGGCCGCCCAGAGCCTAATGTACATAATTCTGTAACTGGATTTGATCCCCTGAAATTACAATTAAACATCCTTTTATGTTTCTTGTTCATGATATATCGTACAGTGTGTGGGGTGTTTTTATGGTTTTGTAACCACTTAATTTATTTATTTTTTTTACCCTCCATGGTTTTATTTTCTCGCAGGTAAAACACTTCTTGCACAAACTCTAGCAAAATGCTTGGATGTCCCCTTTGCTATATGTGACTGTACCACTCTGACACAGGCTGGATATGTAGGAGAGGACATCGAGTCTGTGGTTGCCAAACTATTGCAGGATGCCAATTACAATGTGGAGAAAGCTCAGCAAGGTCTGTTTTTTTATTTTTATTTTTTTGATCACTGACTGATCTGAACATTTCAGGTAGCGATATATCTTTTAGAACCTTGTCATAGGGGTCCAATATTGGTTATGTGCTCCCTTGCTTTTATGTATAATACGATATTACATGGCCTAGCACAGCGATTTCGAACCTTGGCCCCCCAGATGTTTTGGAACATTTCCCATGATGCTCAACTACACTGCAGAGAGCATCATGGGGGGGGGGGGGGAAATGTAGTTCCTGTTCCGTTACCGAGTGACAGGTCGCCGATTTCTGACAGAACACCGGCATACCTTCAGGGCTCGTGCCTCAAACAGCGGCTCCCGCACGCAGGTGTGAAATCATCACGCCTTCGGCCACACATGTAGCAGGAGTCCGCAAACCTGGAAGGAGGACCGGGGCAAGATGGAAGCCCCCCTCAGTGGTGACAGCGCAATGCTGGAGGGCTTCATTTCAGTTTTAAATTTGTTTTTTATTCAATTTTTATACACAGATATAGCTTTATTACATTTCCAATAAGCATATATAAATTACATTTCTTTATCGTACACCACGGGACACAGAGCTAGTCATTACATAATGGGTTAAGGGTCACCAGCGGTGATTGGACACTGGCACAACCAATGGAAGACAGTTCCCCTCCATATAACCCCTCCCATCAGGGAAGTACCTCAGTTTTTTCGCCAGTGTCGAAAGGGGTTGGACGCGTTAGGAGGTGCTAAAGGAAAGCTCTACCAAAGAGACCCTCTGGGGGTAAAAGAGCTATGCTTTCGGATCCATCCAAGACGCCTACAAATGAGCTGAATCTGGATGGGATCCGGGCCTCATCCATGAGGCGTCGCCTGTAATGTCTCTCTTCGGAGGACTGGGCTCTAAGATCCAGCACTTTCGCTATTTCGCTATAAAGTCCTGGTAAGAGTCTTGTACAAGGCCCAGGGGAGAGGTATCCTTTAAATAGGAACCCATATCCCTGAAGGTTGGCACACATAGCCCACCGTGAAGGGTGAAGTTTGGTATCTGTCTGAAATCTTTCAGCAGAAAAACCTGCAGCGTGGATAAGGTGAGATTAGAAGGTCCATAACTAGGTTGGGACCTTTTTCAAAAAGTGGATGTCTTCTTTTTTTCCACCACTGGGGGGAGTAAAGAGCTGAATATACTCACCTCACTCTGTTCAGTGTCGGCTTCGGCGAAGTACACTGCTCGTCACCTCCGCTGCTGAGCTTGCTGGGGCACCCCGATCCTCCTTTCGGTGGCCGACCAGACACCTGCAGATGCAGGTAAGTGGGAACAAGGGCTGATGAGAGTCCTCTCTCACTATGGCCACCGCCATAGCGCTAAGGGCCGCGCGCGCGCTTTATCGGAGGGGGGGGGGCGAAGGCGTGCACGTGGCGCGCGCAGGCACAGAAACGGCGCCAAATTTAAAAGACTGTCAGTGTGAGAAGCACTGCAGCAGCAAGCAAGCTCGTTAGTTCTCTTATTCCTGGCAGAGAAACACAGCAGCTATACAGGGACGTAAGACTCCATGTGGTTGGATTGGGTACTTCCTAGAAGACATCCATGTTATGCATAGTTATGTGTTAAAAGTTGCATACTTAATGTATTTGCTAAACTGAACACGGTAGTATATGCATTTAGGTACCTTGTATTTTGTCTAAACGGTAAGCCTTCCAGGGGAAGTAATACGGACAAAAAGAGATAAGAAAGCACCACCGCCTGAGAGGAGGCTCTAACTGTGCTGACTCGGTACCTTTCTCTCCTGTGTTGCTAAATGCACCTGTTCAGGATGAGCCATTACCTCTGTCAGGTATGGCGGCTTCCCCAGTGGAGCCTGGGCCTGTATATGTCACTGAGGACACTTTATCAGCTGCCCTAAATAATCTGGAGGAAAAAATTGCTACCTTAATCGCGAAGTCCTCTAAAAAGGGACAATAAGCGAAGCAGGTCTCTTCCAGTATTGGACCTCCCTTCAGAAGTACCTGAGGGAGGATGAGGAGGAGGAGGCTACATCAGCAGAGGATGAGGAGCCAGATTTTAAGGTCACAGGTACAATGCTATAGCAGTGCATTTAAGTTAACCTCTGCGGAGGTAACGGAATTACCTGTCTCCTCCCTAGGGTCATTAAGATCCCTGCAAGGTGCATGCTCCTTCCCGGTTCATCCGTTACTAGAGGATCTAATATACGCAAACTGGCAACATCCAGATAAGCGTTTCTCACCTCCAAAAAGGTTTAACATTCTTTATCCTATGGGGGAATTTTTTTTTTTAAAGAAATGGAGCCTGCCTGCGGTAGTTGCGGCTATTTCTTGTGTAAATAAAAACCTGACATGTCCGGTGGATAATGTACAAGGGTTTAAAAGATCCTTCTGAGAGGAAGTTGAAATCCTCCTTCCTTTTGGCCGGCTCAATTACCCAACCTGCAGTAGCAGCAGTCGGTATGGGTCAGGTCATCAGCCAACAGGTAAAGCAGGGGCTGAAGGAACTGCCTTCAGAGCAGGCTAGAAATTGGGAAAAATTTGCCTAAAGCCTTATGCTTCACAGTGGATGCCATGAGAGATTCTATCATACAGGCATCACGCCTTACACTCCAGCTGGTACAGATGCGCAGAGTACTTTGGCTTAAGCATTGGTCAGCGGAGACCCCATGCAAAAAGCTGTTGGCAAGTTCCCGTTCCATGGCGAACGCCTATTTGGGGAAGATTTAGAAAAATATATACAGAAGATCAAGTGGTAAAACGACTTTTACCTGAGAGAAAAACAAGAGATCTTGTTTTAAACGCTCTCTCCCCAGCTCCCGGGAAATCTGACTCCAACCAGTGGCGGCGGCCTGTTTTAGCCGCCCACAAAAGCCAAGGGGCAAGCTCAGAAGAACAAGAAGCCGTGGGGTGCAAGAGCTAATAAGCAAGCCCCCAAAGCCTCTCAGTGAAGGGGCGCCCCCGCTCGGCCGAGTGGGAGGAAGGCTTTGTCAGTTCTGAGCGACTTGGTGGTCAGAAATCCAGGACAATTGGGTGGTATCCACAATATCCTCAGGGTACAAACTGGAATTTCGAGAGATCCCATCTTCTCAATTCCGAGGTTCAAGACTCTCCAAGGATCCACAAAAAAGAGAATCCTTCTTCAAAGGTTTGAATCACTTAATGGCTCAAGGGGTAGTTACAGACGTACCCCAAAAAGAGCGAGGTTCAGGTTTTTACTCAAACCTCTTTGTGATTCCAAAGCCAAATGGAGATGTCAGACCCATCCTGGATCTAAAATCCCTAAATCGGTTCCTGAACTATCGCCATTTTCGAATGGAAACGATCCGATCCGTGGCCGCCACTTTAAAGGGCGGAAAATTCATGGCGCCCATAGATATCAAGGACGCACATTTACACATACCCATCCTCCCCGCTCACCAAAGATTCCTAAGGTTTGCGGTAGAAGATCGCCACTTTCAATTTGTGGCTCTGCCGTTTGGTGTAGCCACAGCGCCCATAGTATTCACAAAGGTGCTAGCTCCTCTGTTAGCAAACCTAAGAACACGGGGCATTGCGGTAACAGCCTATCTGGACGATCTACTAGTAATAGATCAGTCAAAGGACGGATTGGGTCACGCTGTACACACTACAGTAGGATACCTGGAGCATTTAGGATGGATTATAAATTTACAAAAATCCTCTCTCCAGGCCCAAAGAAGGATAGGGTACCTGGGCATGATCATAGATACAGCCCAAAACGGGGTATACCTGCCAGAACCGAAGATACAGTCTCTGAAAGACCTGATCCACAAGGTCAAAGCAAACAAGAGGCCGTCTAATCGCCTTTGCATGAGACTATTGGGAAAGATGGTAGCCTCCTTCGAGGCGGTCCCTTACGCCCAGTTTCATTCGAGACTACTTCAAGGCAATATTTTAGCTTCCTGGAACAGGAAGAGCCAAGCTCTGGATATACCCATGCGCCTGTCCTCACAAGTACGCCACAGCTTCGATTGGTGGCTAGAAGCCAGGAATTTACGGAAGGGAAAGTCCTTCCTCCCAGTGGCCTGGAAGGTGGTATCTAGGGATACCAGCCTATCGGACTGGGGTGCAGTATTCGAGGAGGCTTTTACCCAGGGAACCTGGGCCAAGACTCAGGGGATCCTGCCCATCAATGTGCTAGAGATCCGGGCGGTATATCTAGCCCTCAAAACCTGGACATACAGGTTACAGGGCTACCCAATTCGGGTTCAATCCGACAATGCTACTGCAGTAGCTTACATCAATCACCAAGGAGGCACCCGCAGTCGGGCAGCCCAAAGAGAGGTGAACCGGATCCTGGCATGGGCAGAAGAGCATGTACCTTGCCTTTCTGCAATCTTCATTCCAGGGATGGAAAATTGGCAAGCAGACTACCTGAGTCGTCAGCAGCTGCTACCAGGGAGTGGTCTCTTCACCCCGAGATCTTTCAGGCCATATGTCTGAGATGGGGAAAGCCAGAGGTAGACCTGCTAGCTGCCAGGTTCAACAAGAAATTGGACAACTTTGTGTCCAGAACGAGATCCTCTAGCCTACGGGACAGACGCTCTAATAATACAGACGCTCTAATAACTCCATGGAATCAGTTCTCACTGATCTAGGCATTCCCTCCGATCCCTCTTCTACAAAGACTGCTTCGCAGGATCAAGGAGGAGGGAATACCAGTAATCCTAGTGGCCCCAAACTGGCCCAGGAGGCCTTGGTACGCCGAGATTGTAAAAACGGCGATGGGAAGGCCCTGGAAGTTTCCACTCCGACACGACCTGCTGTCACAGGGTCCAGTATTCCACCCTTCCTTACAAAGGCTAAAGTTGACGGCCTGGCTGCTGAGACCCACATTTTTTAAAAAGAGAGGGGTCTCTGGTCCGGCTCTTTCTACGCTCATTAATGCTAGAAAGCCAGCCTCCAGACTCATCTATCATAGAGTCTGGAAAGCATAAGTTTCCTGGTGTGAATCCAGATGTTGGAATCCGCAGAAGTATGAAATAAGTAGGATTCTTGCTTTTTGCCAGTTAGGAGTGGATATGAATTTAGCCCTTAGCACCATCAAAGGGCAAATATCGGCTCTATCAGTCTTCTTTCAGAGACCATTGGCATCTCACTCCCTAGTTCGGACATTCATTAAGGGGGTACTGAGGATAAATCCTCCAGTTAGGACTCCCTTGTGTCCATGGGATTTGAATTTGGTATTGTCAGTGTTGCAAAAGCAACCTTTTGAACCTATTCGCCATATTCCTTTAATTATATTAAGTAGGAAGTTGGCCTTTCTGATTGCTATAGCTTCTGCTAGGAGAGTATCAGAGCTAGCAGCTCTTTCTTGTAAAGAGCCTTATCTAATTTGTCACAAGGACAAAATCGTACTACGACCCCATCCGGCTTTTCTACCTAAGGTGGGTCGGCTTTTCACTTGAATCAAGACATTGTTCTGCCTTCCTTTTTTCCAAACCCGCGGACGGCGGGGGAAAAATTATTACACTCTCTATATCTACTGAGAGCGGTAAAGGTGTATCTGCAAGCAACCGCTCAGATACGTAAAACAGATGTTTTGTTTATTTTACCAGATGGGCCCAAGAAGGGCCAAGCGGTATCAAAATCCACCATTTCCAGGTGGATTAGACAAGTAATTATTCAAGCTTATGGTTTAAAGAACAGGACTCCTCCTTTTCCTGTTAAGGCGCACTCTACCAGGGCGATAGGTGCTTCATGGGCAGTGCACCACCAGGCTTCGATGGCTCAGATCTGTAAAGCTGCAACTTGGTCTTCAGTCCATACATTTTCCAAATTCTATCAAATAGATGTGAAAGGACATGAGGATTCCGCCTTCGGGCGAAGTGTGCTGCAGGCAGCAGTATAGGGCTTCTGGTCCGCAAGCGGCCTGTTTTGATCTGTGTCTCCCCCCCTTCATATGAGCATTGCTCTGGGACGTCCCATTATGTAATGACTAGCTCTGTGTCCCGTGGTGTACGATAAAGAAAATAGGATTTTTATAACAGCTTACCTGTAAAATCCTTTTCTTGGAGTACACCACGGGACACAGAGGTCCCCCCCTTCTTATGGGAACCTTACTGCTTTGCTACAAAACTGAGGTACTTCCCTGATGGGAGGGGTTATATGGAGGGGAACTGTCTTCCATTGGTTGTGCCAGTGTCCAATCACCGCTGGTGACCCTTAACCCATTATGTAATGACTAGCTCTGTGTCCCGTGGTGTACTCCAAGAAAAGGATTTTACAGGTAAGCTGTTATAAAAATCCTATTTTTAAAATAAAACGCATACATTCACAACAATATGGGTCTATCCTACATCCTCCTAGTTTTACTTCTCTTCCCTCCTCTACCACAGCTTTCCCCTATTCCCCTCATACCCCCGGGGGGGAGGAGGGGAGGGAGAACGCCATCACCCCACCCTTCCTCCCCCGCCCCCCCTTCCTATTATATTTAAGGTGCTATGTCCCCAATTTCCCATATCTTAACCTTAAATAACTTTTGACCTCAGTATTTTTTTTTTTTATTAATTTATGAGGGGGCGAGAGTGTCACTCTTCCCCATTAGCCACTTGCACCTTGTGTATGTAAACCCCCCCCCCTCCCCCATCCTCCTTACTGCCTATTATATTTAAAGTGCTTCGTGCCCAATTTCCCATGTCTTATCCTTTAATTTAACTTCTGTGACATCTATTTTTTATTTGATGAGACACGAGTATCTTTCTTCCCCCCCACTTACCACCTTGTGAATCTCAAAAAGAAGGGGAGGGGGCGGCAGCCGAAATTCCTTAAGTACTGCCTTCACTTCTCATATAACTTGCATATACCAGGAAATGTCTGAACTCTACCCAACCTCTCCAAGTTCTAGGAGGCCTTAATTTCAAGGCAAGTCTCATGTGCTAGTATGTGATGCCTACTAGCACATGACGTTTTTGTTATCATATTTAAAAAAATTATTTTTTTTTTTTTGGTGCTTTACTACCGATTTTAAGTTGTTTTGATAAAGGATATTGTACTGTTTTTGTGTATGAATCTTTCTTCTGTCTTGGGAAGACCAATTTATATTGTATCAAAATTATATATTGTGTATTTTTATATACAGTATGTATTGTTTAAAATTGATGGGTTATAAACAAAACTAAAAATGTTAAAGTTTAAAAAATATTCTGGATTCATTTCTACAAATATTACTTTGCAGGTATTGTCTTTTTAGACGAAGTTGACAAAATTGGTAGTGTTCCAGGCATTCACCAGCTGAGAGATGTGGGGGGAGAAGGCGTGCAACAGGTAAGACTCTGCAACCCTTTGCTGTGTAGCGCATGGGGAAGAATGAACATTTTCTACTTCTAGCAAATATATTTCCGTCAAACTGTTTGTGATTGAAATGTTGCCTCTGTTTTCTTGCAGGGCTTGCTGAAACTGCTGGAAGGAACGATTGTTAACGTCCCAGAAAAAAATTCAAGGAAGCTGCGAGGTGAAACCGTCCAAGTGGACACAACAAACATTCTCTTTGTATCTTCGGGAGCCTTTAATGGCCTGGACAGGATAATCAGCAGGAGGAAGAACGAGAAGGTTTGGTCGTAACCCATTAATGTTTTAGTATTTATAGAAGATTATGTTGCCGCAGCACTGTGGCTTGCTGTGTTGTCTTTCATCATTTCCACTTAGATTTTTATTTTAACTGCTTAGCGACCACCCACTTTAGATTTACTGCGGCAGGGCGGTCACTGTGCACCAGATCACATACCTGGTACATGATCTGATCGTTCCGGGTGAGCGCACTGCCGGAGACCCACTCCTGCTGTGCCCGATCAGTGGGTCCGGCACATGCGATGTCCGCTGGGACCTGCTGATCGTTCATGAGAAAGGCAGGACAGGTGGTCTGCCTATGTAAACAAGGCAGACCGCCGTTCTCTCAGAAGGGAATGTGCTGGTCTTGTGTTTCTAATGAGCAGGAACACAGGTCTTTACATTCCCCCAGTCAAAGCACCCCCCCCCCCCCCCTTATAGTTGTCAATTGCTCCTAGGTAACACATTTAACCCTTTTATCGCCCCTGATAACTGCTTCCCTGCCAGTGTCATTAGTACAGTGACGGTGCTTTTTTTTTTTTTTTTTTCTTGGCACTGATCACTTTGTCACTTATCCCCCTATAAGTTAAAGTAATGCAATGGCATTTTGCAAAAAATGGCATGGTCATGAAGGGGGGGGTAAAACTTCCCTGAGCTGAAGTTGTAAAGTGATACTAAAGTCTGTTTTTTTTTTTTTTTTTTTTTTTTATATATTTTTTTTTAAACCAAAAAAACCTGTTCTACTTTCTCTGTGTAAAGGTTTTGCATCGGGGATCCTTCTCTTCTCGGGTCCCTCTTCGGCACTCCTGCCCCCTCCATCCGGTTGAGTGCCCACACCACAGCAAGCAGCTTTCTATGGGGGGCAGCCAAGCCGCTGCTCTGTGTATCCGTTCAGACACTGAGCCCCTCTCCCCCCCCCCCCCCCACTCCTTCTCTCCCCCCCGACTTTGACAGCAGCGGGAGCCAATGGCACTTGGCTGCTGTCTCGGCCAATGAGGGAGAGTCCTGGACTGCCAAGTCTCTCGCGCAACACCGCTGGTTTGAGATGGGGCTCAGGTAAGTATGAGCGGGACTGCTGCACACTTTTTTTTTTTTTTTTTTAATCTTGATGCATTAAGATAAAAAAAAAAAACGAAATTTACAATCCCTTTTAAAGTATAAACTAAAGTTGTTTGTTTTGTTTTTTTTATATGGAGTGGAGCTAGGTATTCTATTTGCATATTAGGTTTTTATTGCAGTCTGTGACCCAGTTAGAGAGATCCACCCTTATTTTTCCTGATTTACCATTATTGAAAGTTAAAAAAAAAAAAAGTTTTGGGTTGTCCCCAAAAAAGTAAGAGGGGAAATCTTCCAATGGGTGGGGGGCCCAAGGAATTGCCTTTTGCACGGATTTTAAGCTCCCTTCCAGACATTCTCCCGTGATTGCACTTACCCGAGGCACACATTGGCAGTGAATAGGACTGGTAAAGAGCTAATCGCAGAGCCTCTTCACCATGTGACTATCTGTGTGCGATCACAGCTGCTCAATGTAAACAGGATTTGCTGGTTATTGGCCAATAAGTGGCAATCCACACGGACATCTACACTAATCAGGGCACTCATCGGCACCAGAGAAAAATTGCTTATTTACAAAATTTATACAGTTGTATTTATAAGTTTACATACCCTGGCAGAATTAGATTTATTGGCCATTTTTCAGAGAATATGAATGATAACACAAACTTTACTTTCACTCATGGTTAGTGTTTGGCTGATGCCATTTATTATCAATCAACTGTTTACTCTTTTTTTAAATCATAAGCAAAACCGAAACTACCCAACTGACCCTGATCAAAAGTTTACATACCCTGGTGATTGTGGCCTGATGACACAAAGGGGTTTGAATGGCTATTAAAAGGTAACATCCTCACCTGTGATCTGTTTGCTTGTAATTAGTGTGTGTGTATAAAAGGTCAATGAGTTTCTGGACTCCTGACAGACCCTTGCATCTTTCATCCAATGCTGCACTGACGTTTCTGGATTCGGAGTCATGGGGAAAGCAAAATTGTCAAAGGATCTGCGGGAAAAGGTAGTTGAACTGTATAAAACAAAGGGATATAAAAAGATATCCAAGGAATTGAGAATGCCAATCAGCAGTGTTCAAACTCTAATCAAGAAGTGAAAAATGAGGGGTTCTGTTGAAACCAAGCTGCGGTCAGGGAGACCAACTAAAATTTCAGCCACAACTGCCAGGATAATTGTTTGGGATGCAAAGAAAAACCCACAAATAACTTCAGGTGAAATACAGGACTCTCTGAAAACATGTGGTGTGGCTGTTTCAAGATGCACAATAAGGAGGCACTTGAAGAAAGATGGGCTGCATGGTCGAGTCGCCAGAAGAAAGCCATTACTACGCAAATGCCCCAAAGTATCCGCTTACAATACGCCTAACACAGAGACAAGCCTCAAACCACCTGGCACAATGTAATTTGGAGTGATGAGGCCAAAATTTTGCTTTTTGGCCACAACCATAAACACTACATTTGGAGAGGAGTCAGCAAGGCCTATGATGGGTACACCATTCCAACTGTGAAACACGGAGGTGGATCGCTGATGTTTTGGGGATGTGTGAGCTACAAAGGCACAGGAAATTTGGTCAAAATTTAAGGCAAGATGAATGCTGTATGTTATAAAAAAATGCTGGAGGAACATTTGCATACATCAGCCAGGAAGCTGCGCATGGGACTTGCTTGGACATTCCACCATAACAATGATCCAAAACACAAGGGAAAGTCGACCTGTCATTGGCTACAGCAGAATAAAGTGAAGGTTCTGGAGTGGCCATCTCAGTCTCCTGACCTCAATATCATTGAGCCCCTCTGGGGAAATATCAAACGTGCCATTCATGAAAGACAGCCCAAGAATTTACAGGAACTGGAGGCTTTTTGCCAAGCGGAATGGGCAGCTTTACCATCTGATAAAGAAGATGAAGAGCCTCATCCACAAATACCACAAAAGACTTCAAGCTGTCACTGATGTTAAAGGGGGCAATACACGGTATTAAGAACTGGGGTATGTAGACTTTTGATCAGGGTCATTTGGGTAGTTTTTGTTGTGATTATGATTTAAAGAGTAAACACAGTTGATTGATAATAAATGTCTTCAGACAAACGCTAACCATGAGTGAAAAATTTATCATTCGTATTCTCTGAAAAATGGCCAAGAAATCAAAAATTCTGCCAGGGTATGTAAACGTATGGACACAACTGTATAACTAAAACACTTTATCAAAAATAAAAACCCCAGTGGTGATTAAATACTACCAAAAGAAAGCTATTTGTCTAAAAAAAGATACATTTTCCTATGGGTACAGCGTTGCATGACCGTGCAATTGTCATTCAAAGTGTGACCGCGCTGAAAATGTGGCCTGGGCAGGAAGGGGGTGAAAGTGCCCGGTAGGCAAGTGGTTAATAATCCATGTGCATTATCAGACCTTATGCATTGATTACTTTGTGGGTTTCTTTTCTGCTCTGATGGTACTGTGAATGTACATGCATCTTGTAGACAGGTGGTTATTTTTAGCCTTGCTTGTACAGTGTTTAGAGTTTCTCTTTTATTAGAACTAGTTGCCATCCATTTATCTTGGACCTATATTTAGGTAGATATGATGGTCGTGCATTCAAATAGAGTAGTTGTTTTTTGTTTAAGGGGTTAAGGACTGCCCCACGCAGATATAAATGTGACAGGGCGACCCTCCTGCGTGAAATCGTGTACAGGCATGTGATTTCATGTACAGGGTCTGGGGCGCATGCCGCCGGTGATCCGCTGTGATTGGTCACAGCTAGAGCCAATCGGTGGGTCCGGCGGACGCGATGTTTGCCGGGACCCGCCGATCGTTCTCTGGAGAGGCAGACCACCATTCTGCCTATGTAAACAAGGCAGGCTACCGTTTTGGGAGAGGGGAAGATGGAGATCTTGTGTTTCTGTATATCTAATAGTGTCTCAGCCAATCGGGAGGGAGAATCTCGGAAGGCTGAGACACTCGTGGACATCACTGGACAGAGGGACCTTCAGGTAAGTATGAGGGCTGCTGCACACTGAAGGCTTTATCTTAATGCATAGAATGTATTTACGTGAGGCCTGCACTATAGCCAAATGACGGCTACAGCGTGGACCTGAAAATCTGGGAGGCCGTCAATAGACGACCTCCCCTTCACACGCTGTGATCACCTGAGTCAGACTCAAATGATCACCGATCCGACTAAGGGGCCGATCCCGACCCCTTACCACGTGATCAGCTGTCAGCCAATGACAGCTGATCACGTGATGTAAACAAAGAATCGGTAATCGTGTTTTTTTTTTTTTGTTTTTTTTTTTCTCCTTACGCTGACAGCGTGAGGAGGGAAAAATGCCGATCACAAGGGACATCGTTCCCGAAGAGGAAGGAGGCAGATGTGCCTCATCAGTGCCAGCGGCCAGTGCCTGCTAATCATTGCTACCTATCAGTGCCGCCAATCGGTGCCACCTAGCAATGCTGCCTATCAGTGTAACCTACCAGTGCTCATCACTGCCACCTATTAGTGCCACTTGGTGCCTTTCAGTGCCACCAACCAGTGCCGCCTCATCAGCGTACATCAATAAGGGAGAAAAATTACCTGTTTACAAAATTTTATAAAAAAAAATATAATTTTTTTTTTTTTTTTTATACAAGTCTTTAATATGTTTTAACAAACAATAAAAACCGCAGAGGTTATCAAATACCACCAAAAGAAAGCTCTATTTGTGGGGAGAAAATGACAATGTCATTTGGGTACAGTGTTGTATGACCAGTCAATTGTAATTTAAAGTGCATCAGTGCTGAAAATTGGTCTGGGCGGGAGGGGGGTTTAAGTGCCCAGTAAGCAAGTGGTTAAGATAAAAAAAAAAAACTGACTTTACAACCACTTTAATGTAATGGAAGAACATGAATGTGCAATGCTTCTTTTCCAGTTCACATACCTTTAGCAAAGGTCACTCATTTTCCACCGTGTTTACATATGCTGGCCGTAGCCCTGCTGTCAGCATTTTCATGTCCGAGATGCTGACTACGGTGTCGTCCCCTCCATTCACTGACATGATGGGAGTTTTTTTTTTTTTTTCTATCGCTACCAATTCTGATGTGAAGAGTTCTCTGCTTCTCACAAGTTAAATTGAAGTTGTTTGCGGAATAGCGTTAAAAACGTCTGACTCAAACAATTGGTTATTTTTCATTGTAACTTTGTAAAACCGTTCACATCAATGTATAGTAAAAGTAGGACACACTGAGCAGTCTTTGGGGTGCTAAAATGTTTTAGAATAGCAGCAGAAAATATGAATCTCGTGCTTTTGAGACCTATTGGTACACACAACAAACATTGGTTACTGGTATAATCCACCAAATGAAAAGGGGGAGGAGGTCTGAAAAAACAAACGCTGCCATCTATATTTATGTGCAAGAAATTAGAAACTCTCCTAACAGAGCAATCAAAATTTGACCAACTCTCTTAAAGAGGAGCTTCAATAAAATGTAAGTCGGCTGCACAAATTCTGTAGCTGCGGACTTTGACTATAGGGACATTTGCCTGTCTAGGAATCCAGCGCTGTCCTCGCATGAGCCGGTTCACTGGGCTTCAGGTCCAGGCCGGCATCTTAACTAAAAGAAGCAGAGTGCGAAGCCTTGTGGCTTCACGGCTGGTTTCCCACTGCCCATACACGAGCTGCGCTGCGTTTTTATGAATGGTCTTGCAGTTTTCTGGCACCTGTGATGTGCCCCCTCCCCCCCCCCAGGATAACTGAGTGGCAAATGTTGGGGGGGGGGGTGGGGGTTAGGCGGCAGTCTAGTAAAACCTCCAATCCGCTTTAAGTCGTCTTGGGGCAGTAGCATCTCGGGAGAGAGAAAAAAGGCATTGCATACTAGCACATTATGGCAGACATGCCTATCCAGTTGCCGACCGCACGCTGTAGCTTTACTGCTACAGTGCGGGCCAGAAGTGCAGAATTGCATGTATATATCCGTGATTCTGCTCTTCTGGGTTGGGGATGTACCGGCTGTGTTTAGTCACAGCACAAGCCGATCAGCGGGTGCCAGCCAATCAATGACCGCCGGCCCCTGCCGATCATCGAGGAAGACGGGACAGATCTTTTTCTATGTAAACAATACAGGCCTCTGTCCTGTCAGTGGGGATGTGCTGGATTTTCTTTCCCTGCAAAGCACATCCCTTAGTGAAAGCAGCACATAGTATACACACTAGCTAGGCATATAGTTAACCCTTTGATCGCCCTATGTTTAACCCTTTTCCAGTGAGGGTCATTGGTACAGTGACGGTGCATTTTTTTTTAGCACTGGTTTCCACAGAGTGTCAGATTGCTCGCCATAATATCGCAGGCCTGCTGCTATAAGTCGCTGATTGACGGCAAAACTAGGATAAATAACACATTTTTGTGAATATTTTATTATCTTTTCATGTGACAACACTGAAGAAATGACACTTTGCTACAATGTAAAGTAGTGAGTGTTCAGCTTGTATAACAGTGTAAATTTGCTGTCCCCTCAAAATAACTCAACGCCATTAATGTCTAAACCGCTGGCAACAAAAGTGAGTACACCCCTAAGTGAAAATGCCCAAATTGGACCCAAAGTGTGAATATTTTCTGTGGCCACCATTATTTTCCAGCACTGCCCTAACCCTCTTGGGCATGGAGTTCACCAGAGCTTCACAGGTTACCACCGGAGTGCTCTTCCACTCCCCCATGATGACATCACGGAGCTGGTGGCTGTTGGAGACCTTGCGCTCCTCCTTCCGTTTTGAGGATGTCCCACAGATGCTCAATAGGGTTTAGACCCCTTTCACACTGGTGCGTTTTTCAGGTGCTTTAGCGTTAAAAAAGGCGCCTGAAAGAAGCTGCATCTGCAATCCTAATGTGAAAGCCTGAGTGCTTTCACACTAAAGCGCCTGAAAAACGCCTTAGTGTGAAAGGGGTCCGAGTGCTTTCACACCGAGGTGCTGCTGGCAGGGGGCGTCAAAAGTCCTGCAAGCAGCTTCTTTGCAGCGCTTTTAGGAGCGTTGAATACACCGCTCATTAATCGCCCCTTCCCATTGAGACTCTTTTTTTAATGCCAAAACGCCCCAGTGAGAAAGGGGTCTTGGCGGAGCTTTTACCAGCGTTTTTCGGGCGCTGGCAGTGTGAAAGGGCTCTGAAAGCACTCGGACTTTCACATTGGGATTGCAGATGAGGCTTTTTTCACCTGCTTTTTTAAACGCCAAAGGGCCCATAAAAACATCTAGTGTGAAGGGGGTCTTGGGTCTGGAGACATGTTTTGGCCAGTCCATCACCTTTACCCTCAGCTTCTTTAGCAAGGCAGTGGTGGTCTTGGTGTGTTTGGGGTCATTATAATGTAGGAATACTGCCCTGCAGATAGGGGATCATGCTCTGCTTCAGTATGTCACAGTACATGTTGGCATTCATGGTTACCTCAATGATCTGTAGCTCTCCAGTGGCAGCAGCATTCATGCAGCCCCAGACCATGACACTCCCACCACCATGCTTGACTGTAGGCAAGACACACTTGTCTTTGTACTCCTCACCTGGTTGCTGCCACACGTGCTTGTCACCATCTGAACCCAATAAGTTAATCTTTGTCTCAGACCACAGGACATGGTTCCAGTAATCCATGTCCTTGGTCTGCTTGGATGTGTATAATGTAGTGTGCAGACAATTATGTGATGCCTTGTTTCTCAGCATTTCACAATCTTTGGTTTTGTACAGCAAGATCTAACCTCCTTTTTTTGTTCTCTCATTTCAGTATCTGGGATTTGGCATCACCTCTAACTTGGGTAAAGGACGGCGAGCGGCAGCAGCAGCTGACCTAGCGAATGCCAGCGCAGAATCTAACGCCGTGCTGGACATCGAGGAGAAAGACCGATTATTACGACATGTAGAGGCCAGGGACCTTATAGAGTTTGGCATGATTCCGGAGTTTGTGGGACGTCTTCCCGTAGTGGTACCACTTCACAGCCTTGATGAGGAGACCCTCGTGCGCATTCTCACAGAGCCCAGAAATGCTGTTGTTCCACAATACCAGGCTCTGTTCAGCATGGATAAGGTTTGTTTTTATTTTGGGACTTATAGGGTCAGCTGTCAGCGCTCTAGCAATTGCATTTTTTTTTTTTTCTATCACTTGTGTATGTTGTCTTTAGAAATGGTTTCATGCCATCTCTTTGCAGCTAAAGCAGGCCATACACGGTCGATTTTTCGAACCAATTTTCTTTTTATAATCAAAGTTCGTTTTTTTTTCTTTGTGATCCGATAATGCTACCATTGATTTTTGAAATTCGGCCAACCAAGCCTTCATGTTGCTACAGAAAATAATTTGCATGGCCGGGAATCTTCTTTTCTCTCTGGGAATTTTATTTCCCTGCACATGGCCATTTTTTCTTCTATTAAATTTCTTGCATGATTCTCCCATCATTGATTAGAAAATCGTTTGTTTTTCAAAAAATTTTCAACATGTCGATTCCTCAAATTTGATTGCACGAAAATCGCTTGTTGCTGCAGCCCACTAACGGTGCGAAATTCGTACGAAAATTCTTAGATACAATTTTCGAAAGAAAATTCTTTCAAAATTCGAACCGTGCATGGTCCAGCTTAACTGCACTCGCTGACCATGTGTCACAGTATAGTTATCTGAGCTTTTATAACAAAGGAAAATCTGAACTTGCAGCTAGTCATTGCTGAAAGCTAGGCTAAGTGTCCTCAAAATGATGGCCCGCTGCTTGGTTACTGGCCTTTTCCTTCCCTAGCCCCCCCCCCAATCTGAGCTTGCTGGATGAATGAGTAGCATAACAGAGTAGCCTTAAAGGAAAAGTCCAGCCTGAGCTCGTTTGGCTGGGCTTCTCCTATAGGTCACAAGAGTGCAATTCGTCTTGCGCTCCTGTGACCTGTTTTCAGCAGAGAACGGTCTGAAGTCCGCTCTCCACTGACATCACTGGAATCGGTCCAGGCACTGCATCCTCACGACTAAGTCTGGATCCGCCAGGTGCCTAGACTGACACCCATCTCGGCCCTTTCGGCGAGCCACAGAGAGCCTGTGACTGCTGCTTCCTCCCCCTCCACAGATCAGCGCTCCAGTTAGCGTGGAGGAGCAGAGCCGCTGCTTGACAGTCTGCAGCTCTCTCTCGGATCTGTGAGAACCGAGCCATCAGCAGTGTTTGATCGCTCGGTTCTCAGTGCAGAGGCGCCTGGGGACAGATGCTGTATTCACCTAGGCAAGTATGATGGGTAAAAACAAAACCCCATACTTCTCTTAAGCCGGCCATAGACGGTAGCAGATTTTCTTTATTGCAACCAAAGTCTGTGTTGAGGAGGATGGGGAATGCCTCCCGCGGAGCCATTGTGTACTCCTGACGGGGGAAGCCATCCCCACCGGGAGAAAACCATGATGACTGCAATTGTCCCTCATGCTATTAAAAATTAAAAAGTGCCTTTTTCAGTTTTACTTTAACCACTTCTCCACCAAGGACGTCATATGATGTCCTTGACTTTGAGGTGGGATATCTGATGCCTGCAGCTAGAGGCATCATTCAGATATCATTCTGTCGGGCCGGCAATTCTGCGCACGCAGTCCAAAAACTATTAGACAGATGGAGGGGCGGTCTCCACTCCTGGCTGGGGCGCAACAACATACTCAAAATGACGATCCTGCCCAAATTCCTCTACCTCCTCCAAGCCCTCCCAATCCACATTCCGGGTGACTTCATCAAACGTGTGAACTCCTCCCTTTCCTGCTTTCTCTGGGCGGGGAAACATCCCCGCCTCAGTTGGAAACTGCTTACTCTCCCCAAGCAATGCGGCGGCATGGCATTCCCGGACGTGCGCACGTACTACTATGCGACACACCTCAGCAGACTGCTGGATTGGTGCCGTCACACCGACTCCAAGTTGTGGACACAGCTGGAGCAGGACCAATGTGAGGGCCTCCTGAGCAGGATACCTTGGTGCCAAGCAGCCTTACCACCTAAACTAAAACACCACCCTCTGATGGGCAATACGGCCGCGGTTTGCTCGCTACTGCTGTCAAAATATGGTCTATCTCCCCGCGACTCCCCCTTGAGACCCATGATCGGACATCCCCACTTTGACCCGGGATTACACGATAAAAAATTCTGTGGACTTCGAGCCGAGGGTCTATATCAGGCATCACACTTTAGCGCTTTGGGTCGATGGAAAACGCACACGGAACTGTCAGACCCCAGCGGTCCATACAAATTAGACTTTCTAAGAGCTCTACAACTGAGACACTTTCTTGACAGAACCCCGCCCCCCCCCCCCCCCCCCCCCAATGACTCAAGACAACTTCTCACACCCTTGGAGGAAATGTGTACGGAGACTGGGGTGCTCCCCCACACGCTATCACTGACATATGCCATACTGACCGAGCCTCCGAGTGACTTCTTCCCCCCGTGCTTGACCAAATGGGAAGGCGACTTGAACTGCCACTTCACTGACGCCAAGAAACTACAAATCGTCAAACTTACTCATAAGTCCTCATTATGCTCCAAAGTACAGGAGACTAATTTTAAGATCCTTACAAGATGGTATAGGACCCCTGCCCTTTTACATAAGCTATTGCCTACCACCTCAGACCTCTGTTGGCGGTGCCAGTCGGAGACTGGCACCCTCCTGCACATATTTTGGTCATGCCCTCGGCTACGGAGTTTCTGGGGAGAGGTCCGTTGGATCACCCAGGAATTCTCGGATAGCCCGGTTCCGGACGATCCGGCCTATTTTCTCCTCTACGCGACGGACACCCCGATACGAACATACAAGAAATCAGTAGTTGGACACCTCTTGGACACAGCCAAGGCCTGCATCCCGCTATCCTGGAAATCCCCGCACCCGCCGACCATTGTTCAATGGTTACACAAGGTAGATGACATTGGTCGGATGGAGGACCTGATTCTCACCGACCAAAACCGGCAGGAAACATATACCAAGACATGGCGGCTGTGGGATATGTTTAAATACTCCGATGAGGGTCAGCGCCTCAGAGGAGTGCCTTTAACGACCTGAAGACTGCTCTCACCCCGTTCCATTCCTTATTGCTCTCTCGCTGCGTCATACACCTACGGTAGGTGAGCGCCTGCACTTGCACAGTCCGTGCCCCAGAATCCATGTTCAAGGACCCCTGTCCCTACCTTTTTCCCCATGCCCCCCTTGCTCCCCTTACCCCCAATGATATACCAGCTTTCTCTCCCACTTTTTAATCTTTGGAACTATACTCTGGCTTTTTGTATTCTAAGTTTACTCTTACATCCTTGTTCTTTCCTTTCTTTACTATGGAAAAATAGAAAATGTAGTGAGGCCGTGCCCAAAGGACACAGGGAAGGCACCTGCCGCCATCGGCTGGATGCTCGTGTCGACATACCACGGAGGCAGTCCTACAGAGATCTCAGGTGGGACGGCTCCCTATGGGGTGTCCCGAGTCGGACCTACATCTTTGAACTCTATGTTATATATTTTTGTATGTAGGGAAACTATGTGAGCGACTGTGATATGTCTTGCAAATGTATTATTTTTGTATCTGTGGTCCAAATTGACCGGCCCTCCTGATATAAATATTTTTTTTTTAAAAAGAACGATCATAACGGCGGTTCCGCTGCTTGATCATTCTTATAGGCGGCGGGAGGGGACATCCCCCCTCCCGCTGCCATCCGGTGCTTCTCCGGGCTCTCCCGTGCCATCGGGGGCCCGGAGAACGAATCGGCCGGCGCCGGAAGACGAGCCTAGAGATTTCCGGTGACCAGATGGTCACCAGTCATCTCTATGACTGTCGGAGTCCTGGGCGCGACGTTGTGACGTCACGCCCGGTACCCGGAAGTAAACAAAGCCGCAATTGCGGCTGTCAGCATGAGATCAGTGAAGTTTTTTTTCACTGATCTCATGCTTTTAAGCCTGGAGGAGAGATGTGGGGTCTTATTGACCCAGCATCTCTCCATAAAGAGGACCTGTCACTCACATTCCTATTACAAGGGATGTTTACATTCCTTGTAATAGGAATAAAAGTGATCCAAAAAAAAATATGTAAAAAAAGTGTCAAAATAAAAATGAAAAAATAAAAAATTTAAAACGCCCCTGTCCCCGGTAGCTCGCCCACATATGTAAACGCCATTCAAACCCCACATGTGAGTTATCGCCGCGTGCGGTAGAGTACAAGCAACAATTCTAGCATTAGACTTCCTCTGTAACTCAAATAGTAACCTGTAAAAAAAATTAAAGCGTCGCCTATGGAGATTTTAAAGTACCGAAGTTTGCGCACTCATGGAATGGCGCCAATTTCAAAGCGTGACATGTTAGGTATCTATTTACCCGACGTAACAGCATCTTTCTCAGAATACAAAAAAATTGGGCTAACTTTACTGTTTTTTTTTTTTTTTGTTTTTTTTTTCCCAAAAGGCGTTTGAAAAATTATTGTGCAAATACCGTGCAAGATAAAAAGTTGCAATGACCGCCATTTTATTCCCTAGGGTGTCTGCTAAAAAAAAATGTTTGGGGGTTCTGATTAATTTTCTAGCAAAAAAATGTTTTGTACATGAAGGAGAGAAGTGCCAGAATAGGCCCGGTGGAGAAGTGGTTAATACTGTAACTTTGGAATACGTTTTTGCTGTGTTTTAAATTTAAAAGTTGTGTCCATTTTGCAGTGCGAGTTGACTGTTACCGAAGGGGCTCTAAGAGCAATCGCTAGACTGGCTTTGGAACGAAAAACTGGCGCTAGAGGACTCCGGTCAATCATGGTGAGCTAGATTCTTCATCCAACACATTTTTGGTGCATTTCTTACTGCAAAAGGCACAGATTATTTATTCTGAGAGGTTTATTTGCGGTTATAGAAAATTGCTGACTGTATACTAAATATGAAAGGTTCGGTCTGGTTTTAAACTACTTGTTATATATGCTCAAGTCTTTTCTTTTGCAGAGATCTGTTAGAGGAATAACTCACATAATTTTTAATAAAAACATCTTTGCCATTCTGAAGCTTCCCTCCAACCACTCTGCATATTTTATATATACTGTGATTCTGTACTTGAATGCGTCAAAAATCTCCCTCCACTGAGTCTGGCTGCAGCCATTTTAACTGTGGGCAGCTGAAGCTGCTGCCTGTTCACCTCCTGGATTTACCCAGAGGCACACCTCCAGCTCTGCAGCACTCATTGGCCCTCTTATGACAAATCGCTTATCAAAGTAATTTAAAATAACAGTGAGCTGACTTTCACTGCTTTAGAATGTGGTGTATAAAATAGATAAAAATGCTAAAGTTTGGGGGGGGGGGGGGAGATTAGTGCATTAGTACCATGCATTTCATCATACACAAACCCTTAAAGTAAAAAGTGAATGATGCCATGCAGTTTTTTTGTTTGGGAGGTATGGATGTATTTTTGATGTAGCATTGACTCGTGTTTTTTTTTTTTTTTTTTTTTATTATTTGTAAATCATTTACCATTTTAGGAAAAGCTGCTTCTTGAGCCGATGTTTGAGGTTCCGAACTCTGACATAGTGTGTGTGGCAGTTGATCAGGATGTAGTGGAGGGAAAGAAAGAGCCTGGTTATATTAGGTAAGTCTGAATACTCGTCTACACAAGGAGGCAGGGGTTAAAGTACCTGCTCTCCCCAGCAATCGCATTGGGTGTCTCCTGCATGGAGAATGGGGTGCTTTCACACTTAAAAAAAAAAGCCAGTACTAATCATTGGTGTGTAATATGTAGCTCCACTGATATTGGTTAAGTGGAAGTCGCCATGTGTGCAGAGAAACGCACACTTTTTAAATTTCCTAGTCTTCTCCTCATGCTGACAGCACGAGAGGAGAGTTGATGAGCAGTAATCCACACAGGGTACTGATCAACCGTATCCTAATTATCAGTGCAGTCTTCGGTGTTGCCGCCCCCCTCATCGGCGGAGGCTCCTTGGTGCTTGTCAGTCTAGGCCAGTGGTTCTCAACCTGGGGGGGTCGATTGCCGATTTTGCCAGGGGGTCGCGAACGCTATTCCAATCTGCAAGGCTGGCCGAGACAGACCCGAAGTTACTGTGTGTACGCCGAGTCTGTCCGTCTCGGCCAGCAAGACGTCACTTCTGGGAGATGAGAGAGCGCGGAAGTGACGTTTCGTCGCCGCCATCTTGGTACTCTCGTCCGCAGTAAGGCTACAGTTAGTCAGCAAGCGGACATCTTTCTTTTTCGTACATCACGGGACACAGAGCGACTTAGTCATTACTAATGGGTTATATAGATTACCTTCAGGTGTTGGCACTGGCCAATTCCAAACCGGAAGTACCCTCCCCTATATAAGCCCCTCCCATCCGGGAGCACCTCAGTTTTTTGCCAGTGTCTAAGGTGTTGGCCAAAGAGTAACATGTGTTTTCACTGGGCTTGCGTACAGGTTCTTTTGGGCCTTAGTAAGCTGTTCCGGATCCCACCAAAAAAGCTTCATAGCTAAACGGTCGGTACCCGGGCCTTGCAGCAGAAGAGCAAGGTTTTGCCTGTAATGCCTCTCTTAGGAGGGCTGGACCCTGGGATCCAGAGCTCTGGTCATACCCACGACCAAGATGTTGTCTGTGCAGGGTGCTATACAGGTCCAGGGGAGTGGAATCCTTGGGAACCCGGTCCCTGAAGGTTTAATTACAATGCCTGCCGTGATAGGTGAAGTTTGGACTTCTGTGGACCAAACAAAGTCCTGCGGCGGGGATCAGGTAAGTGGGGGCCCCCAGGAACTTGGTTCTATTGGGGGACCCCCAAGCCTAATTTGTCTTTCTGTCTGTTACCTAACGGTATTCCCGCTAATATCTGTGTATGCCTGTAACTACTGAAAATGTAAAATTTTAATAGTAGTCAAGAAAAAAAAAAAAAAAAAAGGGGACCGCGGTACCTGTGTTAAACCACTAGAGGCCGCTGTAGTCCATTTTTCTTGTCATGTGGATCTTTGGTTTTCTCAAGTCAAAAGATCCAGGCCGTTGGTAAGTTTCTCTGTGGGAATCCACTTCCTCTGCCCTGTTGCTGCGCTCATCCACCGCACAGGCCCTCCGGCAAAAAGGGCCCTGGCTCCTAGTCCCTGTTTGATTTCGAAAAGGGCGCCAATGGCGCACGGGCGCGCGCACGGGCGCGTGCACGCGCCTCCTCTGAAAAAAAAGGGGCGGGGCGGGTGGATGACGCTCGATGCGCGGCGCTTCTGCGCATGTGCAGGCGTCCCAGCATGGTTAAAAGACACAGTACAAGTGTCAGCTGGATGCAAACAGAGCTAGCAACAAACAGTGGCACACAGAGGCGGTTGATGCAGGCATCCCCATAGAAAGGCACTTTAGTGGACACCAGCTGGTATATAGCAGCAACTGTGTTAGACTATTACCAGCAAAAATTGGTGTATGACGACGGGAATACCTCAGCTTTGTGCTTAAAGGATATGTCGTCCAGACGCTCCAGAAATAGGTCTTCCAGGAAGCCAAAGGGGTCTCCATTGGGCTCTGAGGATATTGGGCATGCTTGTACTGCACCAATCTCCCCTGAGAATTCAGAGGTCAGTAGCCGTAGAAACCCCGCAGGAATGCCTGGTGCTGCGGCTGTCCCCAGTCCACCTGCTCCTGTATATATAACAGAGGAGGTTTTAGCCTCAACTCTGGGAGGATTGGAAGAGAGATTAACAGCATTGATCGCTGCTTCCCTGTCACAGGAAAAGCGCGTCCGATCTCCGTCTCCTCCTTCAGAGTGCCTGTTAGTGGAGGAACAGCCCCACACAGGGATCAACCTACCTGAAGGGGATCAGGATGAGGTTGATTCAGTTATGGAGGAATCAACAGTGGAAGAACCTTTCTCAGCATCTCAGGCTGAAAGATTATGGGTTCAGTCTCTGACTAATATGGTCTGATCAGCATTTAAAATGCCTCTGGCGGAACCACCATCCACTACGGTTTCCTCGCTGGGGTCGCTAAAAGCTCCCCAGGCTGTCTGTTCCTTCCCAATCCACCCTTTATTAGAAGGGCTTATTTACCAGGATTGGGAGCATCCTGATAAAATATTTGCTCCCCCCAAGAGATTTCCGGTGATCTATCCCATGGAGGATAAGTTCATAAAAAAATGGAGGGTCCCTACAGTGGACGCAGCCATCTCTTCTGTTAACAAATCACTGACATGTCCAGTAGATAATGTTCCAATGTTCAAAGACCCAATAGATAAAAAATTGGAGTCTTTACTAAAATCTGCTTTCTCTACAGCAAGCGTGGTGACACAACCTGCGGTA
The DNA here is from genome assembly GCA_029206835.1 of Rana muscosa. Classification (NCBI taxonomy): domain Eukaryota; kingdom Metazoa; phylum Chordata; class Amphibia; order Anura; family Ranidae; genus Rana; species Rana muscosa. Next base: position 432,805,952 of record CM055118.1, on the reverse strand, counting down.
GCAGCGATTGGAGTCTGCCAAGCGGTGAAAGATCAGTTGAAACAAGTCTTAAGGGACTTACCAGATCAGCAGGCTCTTGCCCTAGCTGACCTACCTAGAGCCTTGTGTTTTGCGGTGGACGCCATAAAGGATACAATCCAACAGGCCTCCCGCTTTACGCTGTCTATAGTACATATGCGTAGGCTTCTGTGGCTCAAAAACTGGTCTGCTGAAGCTCCCTGTAAAAAACTGCTGGTTAGCTTCCCATTTCATGGAGAACGCTTATTTGGAGAAGATCTGGACAAATATATCCAGAAAATTTCTGCCGGTAAAAGTTCACTCTTACCGGTTAAGAACAAGGGTAGAAGTCCTTCTTTTAAGAGGCCTACTTCTCCAGTCCCTGGCACATCGGCTGTGAAACAGTTCCGACGGCCTCCGCGGTCAAATCCAGGGGGCAGAAATCAGAGACAATCACAGGGTAACAAGAAACCCTGGGTCAAGAGAGGTACAAAACCTCCCCCTAAGTCATGAAGGGTTGCCCCCACTCAGTCGGGTGAGGGGAAGACTTCAGTGGTTCACAGAGACCTGGCGGGACACCATCAGAGATGGGTGATCTCCGCAGTAAGTCTGGGATACAGGCTGGAGTTAAAAGACATTCCTCCTGCCCATTTTATAAGGTCAAACGTGCCAAGCGATCCCCAGAACAGTGGATCCCTCCTTCTGGCACTAGAGCAACTATTGCCCCAAGGGTAATCATGAAGGTTCCCTTGAAAGAAAACGGGTTCGGGTTTTACTCGAACCTTGTCACAGTCCCCAAACCAAATGGGGACATGAGGCCCATATTAAATATAAAAGGGCTAAACAAGTTCCTACATATCAGGACTTTTTCGGATGGAGTCGATCCGATCGGTGGCCACCGCCCTACAAGGGCAGGAATGGTTAGCCTCGATCGACATAAGGGATGCTTATTTGCATATTCCCATCTTTCCGGCCCACCAGAAATTTCTACGCTTTGCAGTAGAAGGGCGCCATTTTCAGTTCAGAGCCTTACCTTTCGGTCTGGCCACGGCACCACGAGTGTTCACAAAAATTCTGGCCCTACGATTGGCCAAACTAGGAACACAAGGTGTAACGATAATGGCATATCTAGACGACTTGTTGCTGATAGACCACTCAGTGAAAAAAACTAGAAGTGGTCGTTCACAAGATAATCAAGTATCTGGAATCTCACGGTTGCATTATCAACCGAGACAAGTCAGCCCTAAAACCAGTCAAAAGCCTGGAATACTTGGGGGCTAAGACTGGATTCAAATCAGAGAAAGATTTTCTTACCTCCAGAGAAGGTGTCGTCTTTGAAAGATTTGACCCACTTAGTGGGTGCAAAAAAGAAAAACCATCCATACGCCTGTGTATAAGGCTGCTGGGAAAAATGGTGGCTTCATTCGAAGCGGTACCCTACGGTCAATTCCATTCAAGGAACTTGCAGAGGGCCATACTGTCAGCCTGGAACAAAAAAGTTCAGGCTTTAGACTTACCAATGTCCCTGTCCCCTTCCGTTCGCACCATTGGTGGTTGGTGCCCCAGAATCTGGGAAGGGAAACCCTTCAGTCCGGTTTCTTGGAAGGTGGTCACTACAGTTGCCAGCCTCATAGGCTGGGGGGCAGTACTGGAGCAATGGTCTCTCCAGGGCAAGTGGTCAGAAGCAGAGAAGGCCCTGCCCACCAATTTCTTAGAGATACGAGCAGCCCGGTATGCCCTAGTAGCATGGACATCCAAACTCCAAGGGTCACCTGTCAGAATTCAATCAGACAATGCCACAGCAGTGGCATATATCAATCTCCAGGGTGGCACCAGGAGTCGTGCAGCCCAGAGGGAAGCGAATTGCATCCTGGAATGGGCAGAAAGGTATGTCACAGCCATATCCGCGGTTTTCATCCCAGGAGTGGAAAATTGGAGAGCGGACTTTTTAAGTCGCCAGCAATTATGCCCGGGGGAATGGTCTCTTCACCCCGAGGTTTTCCAGGCAATATGCCAGCGGTGGGGAACACCGGATGTAGATCTGCTAGCATCCAGATTCAACGCAAAGGTGGACAGATTTGTGTCTCGCACAAAGGATCCCCTAGCTTGCGGTTCGGATGCCCTAGTGTTCCCTTGGGATCAGTTCAAGCTGATATATGCATTCCCACCGCGATTAATCCGCAGAATCAGGGTAGAAAAGAAACCAGTGATTCTGGTGGCTCCAGCGTGGCCCCGAAGGGCATGGTACGCGGAGATTGTAAAAATGTCAGTGGGAAGTCCTTGGACCCTCCCACATCGTCCGGACCTGCTTTCACAAGGACCGATATACTACCCTTCCTTACCAGCCCTAGGTTTGACGGCCTGGCTATAGAAGCCCACATTCTAAAAAAGAGAGGGCTCTCTAATCCTGTGGTATCTACCATGATCAATGCCAGGAAGCCGGTATCCAGGCAGATCTATTATAGGATCTAGAAGGCGTACATCACGTGGGGTGAGGCCAGGAAATGGCATCCACGTAAGTACGTAATAGGTAGGATTCTGGACTTCCTACAGTGGGCTGTACATAGGAAGCTTGCCTTGAGTACTATCAAGGGTCAGACGGCCTTGTCAATATTTTTTTTTCAAAGGCCCTTGGCTTTGCATTCATTAGTCAAAGCTTTCATACAAGGAGTGATGCGTATTAGCCCTCCGGTTAGTATTCCCATATGTCCATGGGACTTAAACCTGGTTCTGTCGGTTCTACAGAAACAACCATTTGAACCATTGCGGCACATTTTCTTGGTTCTTCTCACCAGGAAATTGATTTTCTTAGTAGCCATTTGTTCGGCTAAAAGAGTATCGGAATTAGCCGCCTTGTCCTGTAAGGAGCCATATCTGGTTATCCATAAGGACAGAGTAGTGTTACGTCCTCATCCAGCCTTCTTCCTAAGGTGGTATCGAGGTTCCATTTGAACCAAGATGTGGTTCTTCCTTCCTTTTTCCCCAAACCTAGTTCGGTAGAGGAAAAGTTATTGCAATCTTTGGATGTAGTAAGAGCAGTTAAAGCTTATCTTAACTCCACTGCTCAGATTCGTAGAACGGATACTTTGTTTGTTCTGCCGGAAGGCCCCAGAAAGGGTCAGGCAGCATCAAAAATCTACTTTAGCCAAGTGGATTCGACAGGTCATAATACAAGCCTATGGCTTGAAAAGGGGACCGCCTCCGTTCAAAGTTAGGGCGCACTCCACAAGAGCAGTTGGAACTTCATGGGCAGTGCATCACCAAGCCTCCCTGGCTCAAGTCTGTAAGGCCACAACATGGTCCTTAGTACACACGTTTACTAGATTCTACCAGGTGGACGTTAGAAGTCAGGAGGATGTCGCCTTTGGGCGCAGTGTGTTGCAGGCCGCAAAAGAGCCTCATGCCTGATGGCGCCCAGCTTATGTATCCCTCCCCTCATTTGGCATTGCTTTGGGACGTCCCATTAGTAATGACTAAGTCGCTCTGTGTCCCGTGATGTACGAAAAAGAAAAAGGGATTTTTATAACAGCTTACCTGTAAAATCCTTTTCTTGGAGTACATCACGGGACACAGAGCTCCCACCCCTCTTTTTGGGACACTTATTGCTTGGCTACAAAACTGAGGTGCTCCCGGATGGGAGGGGCTTATATAGGGGAGGGTACTTCCGGTTTGGAATTGGCCAGTGCCAACACCTGAAGGTAATCTATATAACCCATTAGTAATGACTAAGTCGCTCTGTGTCCCGTGATGTACTCCAAGAAAAGGATTTTACAGGTAAGCTGTTATAAAAATCCCTTTTTTTACACCCACCGAAGTCCTGCATTTTACAAGTATTTTTACTAGTAAACTAAGCTGTTATACTATATAAGGCTTATATAGTATATCGGCTCAGTTTACTGGTAAAAATACTTGTAAAATGCCGGCCTTTGGTGGGTGTAAAAAGATGTCCGCTTGCCGACTTCTAACTGTAGCCTTACTGCGGACGAGAGTACCAAGATGGCGGCGACGAAACGTCACTTCCGCGCGGTCTCTCCTCTCCCTAAATGTCACTTCCGTCAGAATCAACAACCCGTCTAATGTGTTAGGCGGAACACCTGACAGTATCTTTGGTAAGTCAGACACATTTTTGTACTGTGGCAATCAATACATCAATTGTTAATAAATAAATATGACATGACTGTGCAAAAAAAAACAAAATTATGGAACAATGCATATCATTTTATATATAAACGTCCCACTTGGTTCCTCAAAAGCGGTGCCAGTGCTAGATACGCGTTTTGGGTGCTATACACTTTGTATATCTAGCACTGGCACGGAATAACAACTTTTGAGGAACTAACTGGGACGTTTATATATAAATGATATGTCTTGTCCATAATTTTTTTCTTGCATAGTCACGTCATGTTGGACGTAAAGCGGGGTCCCGCCAATTTTTTTTTAAGTCCACAGCTAAAAATACTACAGCTGCTGACTTTTAAAATAAGGACACTTACCTGTCCGGGGGGGCCCGCGATGTCGGCACCCTAAGCCGATCTGTCCCTCAGCTCTCGGGTGGCGAGGGACCAATGAAAATAATTTTACTGTTGGGGTCCCCACCACTTGGGAAATTTTATCAAGGGGTCACGGCACTAGAAAGGTTGAGAACCACTGGTCTAGGCAGAAAGGGAGTGAGCATACCCAGTAGGCAAGTGATTAATTTTTAATATTTTTTTTGTTCCAGAGCCCAAACTAAAGAGGTGTCGGAGGAAGAGTACGACTCTGGGGTGGAAGAAGAAGGCTGGTCCCGGCAGGCTGATGCAGCCAACAATTAGACTGTGTCTAGATCACTGCAGATCTCCAGTGTTACAGCTGCAATTTCCTGCTCTGAAACACACTTCTCACTAATACTAAATACAGCTGTTTTGTGACCTGAAGAAGAAAAACTCACTCTGGGAACTAAATCAAGCCAATGCGTTTTACAAAACTTCAGTTTCTACAGTAGAGAACGGCATTTATATACAATGATAGACAACAATGTATAATATATCTTGGATTTTTTTTTTTTTTCAAGAAGATACTTTAACCATTCTTAGTACATTTACATGGTTAATTTTACAATTGTGTTCAATTGTTAACCTGACTGTCTGAAGATGCTTCTTACCAGTCCCCAAACATTTTGTGGCTTCTCTTTTTTGTTTTTTTTGCTGCTGATTCTTCCCTGATTTTATGTCTCATTTTAATTTCATAACTGGTTTAATACAAAAAAAAACACCAAAAAACTGGAAAATGCTACTGATCGCAACAAATTTTAATGTCCTATAACAATCCACTTTGAACCTGTGGTGGTTTTTTTTTTTTTTTTTCTGGTCCCCAATGGCTTTTACATTGGCACTGTATTTTGGGGGAGATTTACTAAAACTGGTTTACAGAAAATCTGGTGCAGCTGTGCATAGTAACCAATCGGCTTAAAGGTTTTATTATCAAAGCTTAATTGAACAAGCTGAAGTTGGAAGCTGATTGGTTACTATGCGCAGCTGCACCAGATTTTCTGTAAACCAGTTTTAGTAAATCTCCCTCATTATTCTCTTCAGTTGTATTTGCCACTTAGAAAATTATGTATGAGTGATTTGGTAGTAAACACATGGGTGAATTTCCAAATTTATTACAGTTGAGCTTCAGTCTCACTTCTGTAAGCGGAGCTCTGCCGGCAATTAAGCCCCATGGAGCAGGTCGAGATATATACCGGATGCCAGCTAGCTAGTGCCCACATTAGAGCAAGAACCTTAATTTGTTTTTGTTTTAATTATTTTCCATTCATGGTAATGAGACTGATTTCTGGCCCCTTTAGTTCTACACAAAAAACTTCAGTAATCACACACTGCACAGAAGCCAGATAAAATGTGCCCATTGAGCTCCTGTTTTTGGTGTTCTTGGCTAACACTGGAGAGTATTTGTCACACTTCCTAGAACACTTTATTGGCTCATGTTTGGGAGAAATGTGAAACAATTACTTATAGCAGCAAATAAGACTCCTTGTTTCAATCCAGTAAATGAAAGATGAAACCTGGTTGGTTCCCATGGGCAACAACTTCAGGTTTTCTTCTGTTTTTAAACAGCCACTTTATCTGTAATAGTTGGGATGGAAAAAATTTAAACCACTTGCAGATGTAGCACAAATTAGGGAAAGCCCGTGGAACCGGAGTCCATGGTTGCCCCGTGGAACCGGAGTCCATGGTTGCCCCGTGGAACCGGAGTCCATGGTTGCCCCGTGGAACCGGAGTCCATGGTTGCCCCGTGGAACCGGAGTCCATGGTTGCCCCGTGGAACCGGAGTCCATGGTTGCCCCGTGGAACCGGAGTCCATGGTTGCCCCTCCCAAGTTTAGCATAACTTTAATTTTAGTAATAATGTGGTCCTTGTGCTGATACTTCTTGGTTTAGAAGAATTTTGTCTTTTCTACAAACGCCTTAATATTCTGGTGCAGCAGCGGTTAATACAACTAAAGGGGCGGTTAGGGACTTGACTACCTGCCCTTTCTAATCCGCTGTGCCATCCATAAAACGCCATACTACAGCTTCTATGAACGACATCGGAACCCTGCATGGGGAGCGAGCGGGTGAATGATGGGTTTATCCTTGTAGTACGATCGTTCACCCGCTCGCCCCCCCCCCCCCATTCAGTGTTCCTGTGTTCATAGAAGCTGTAATAGGGGGGGTGGGGACGCAGGGCAGACAAAAAATGCCTCCTAAACCAAGAAGACTCAAGGGGCACATCATACTAAATGTAACTTGGTCCCTTGTGCTGATTTTATGTTTGTAATTTAGGCTAAACTTGGGCTTGAAAGCCCAGTGGGTGTAAATGCACTGGATTTTGATTTCTAAGGCAGTCTTCTCTGTCCCTGTGTAGCGGAATGCAGGTGCCTGTCTTCCATCCTTTTTTAAAAGGCTTTATCGTGGTCAGTAATGCTACCAATGTACTTCCAGCACCGATGCAAGCCGTGTTTTGTGAATGAGTGGAGAGGGGGCAGAGACACGACCAACAGATGTGCGGCAGTGGAATCTGCAGCGAGCCACAAGTACATTGGCAGCTGGGATATCCAGCAGAACTAAGATTCAACTTTTTTTTTTTTTTTTTTATTGGCAGCATCCATGTAATACTACATAGATGTAAAGGTAAAGATCCCCTTTTAGCAATATTCAGTGCATTCATCATGCCTGGGGTTGGGTTTTAAGTGTAAAAGGCAGCTAAGCTGCATCCATTGGACAGAAGTCTGTGAAGCTTTTTTTCTTTTAGGTTGATGTAAAAAAAAAGGTGTTCACAATGAATTTTTTTTTTTTTTAGTTGCAAGTTTAAAAATTAATTCAGGTTTGTCATTTGACCCTCCACTTTGTTTCCCCTGCACTGGTTTTTGTTCATGTTCCCCTTTTATGTGCCTACCATTGTTTCAGATACAAGTTTTAAACCACCAAGGTGGGTGATGACCTTCCTGCCCCTTTTGTACCTCCAGAACACATTCTAGTATTCCGTAGACCGCAATAAAGGGATTTATTTCATATTTAAATGTTAATTGATTTTCTAATTGAATTTCCTGTTGGAAATATGCTAGAACATACATCAGACCCCACAGTAATGACCGGGTTAGTATGAACACAGTTTTAAGTTGGACAAAAAATGCTTGTCTACTGTATTCCCTTATTTTTTTTTTGATTTTAAGATTTCAGATAAGTTGATGTTCAATTCATGACATTCACTTGAATAAAATTGCTCCTTTAGCCAAAAATCTTTGTGTAACCCTGAAGGGTGTCTGTTTTCATGTGTGGTTTCTTTACTTCAATGAAAGTGTTACTAAACCCACAACAGTAAAATCATGCAGTAAAGCATGATATACTCACTCTGGAACCTAAGGGGTTAATTCTCTGCATTTTGTAAGGGCTTTTTTTTTTATCTGGTCTTCTTTGAGCCTTCCCTTTCACTGGCCTCAATCCATCTCCTCATAAGACAGCCCTTGGAGTTACTCTGCACATGCTCAGTGTGGTGTGTTTTATTTTTTTGAGGGTGCATGTGATCAGCGCAGGGCCAGTCTGCACTGTCCAGATGGAGGGTCAGGGGTCCTGGAGCCTCGTAGGACAGTCGGAGGGGAATGAAAACCCTTACAAGCTTTAACCAGACAGATAGAAGTCACAAGACTGCTATACAGGTGATTGGGTAAAAGGTACTTGCAAAGTAGAAGTTGGCTGTTCCCAAAGTGCTGTATCAAAGCACATTAAAGTGGTTGTAAACCCACTTCCACAACATGCACCTACAGGTAAACCTAGATTAAGGCTTACCTGTAGGTGCATGAAATATCTCCTTAACCTACACGGTTAAGGAGATATTTGCTTTTAAAACTGGCGCCGCTGACGTTGCGTGCATGCGCACTAGCGGGCCGGCATAGTAGCCGGATTTCTGAATGGATTTAGCCGGCCCGAGCGCGCATTCGCGTGACGTCATCGCCGCTCCGGGGCCAATCACAGCACCGATACACGGAAGGCACATCGAGGCAAGGTGGTGGCGGAGAGGTCCGAGCACCGCTGCGGGGGCTTTGATCTAAGGTGAGTAATTCATAATGAGCTAATATGCTAGTCATACTAGCTCATTATGCCTTTGTCTTGCAGGTATTTATTTTTTATTTTTTTTTATTTTGGGGTTTACAACCACTTTAATAAAGTTATGTGGAAGGGAAAAGGGTGGAAGAAAAAGGTGCACAAGCAGCAGGGATGACCGCAGCCTGGAGAGGATTGTCAGGAAAAGGCCATTCAAAAGTGTTGGGGACTTCCACAAGGAGTGGACTGAGGCTGGAGTCAGTGCATCAAGAGCCACCACACACAGACGGATCCTGGACATGGGCTTCAAATGTTGTATTCCTCTTGTCAAGCCGCTCCTGACCAACAAACAACGTCAGAAGCGTCTTACCTGGGCTAAAGAAAAACACACCTGGTCTGTTGCTCAGTGGTCTAAAGTCCTTCTTTTTTTTTCTGATGAGAGCAAATTTTACATTTGGAAACCAAGGAGCCGGAGTATGGAGGAAGAATGGAGAGGCGCACACTGCAAGATGCTTGAAGTCCAGTGTGAAATGTGCTTCATTAAGTCCGGGGTCACCGCAGCCGTCTACCAGGAGATTTTGGAGCACTTCATGCTTCCTTCAGCAGACGAGCTCTATGGGGATGCTGACTTCATTTTCCAGCAGGACTTGGCACCTCCCCACACTGCCAAAAGCACCAAAACCTGGTCACATGACCGTGGGATTACTGTGCTTGATTGGCCAGCAAACTCGCCTGACCTGAACCCCATAGAGAATCTATGATAGAGAATCTATGGGGCATTGCCAAGAGAAAGATGAGACATGAGACCGAACAATGCAGAAGAGCTGAAGGCCGCTATTGAAGCCTCCTGGTCTTCCATAACACCACAGCAGTGCCACAGGCTGATCGCTTCCATGCCACACCGCATTGAGGGGCCCAAACCAAGTACTGAGTACATATGCAGCTTCTACTTTTCACAGGTCCGATATTATTCTATGTACAATCCTTGTTTTATTGATTGCATATAATATTCTAATTTTCTGAGATTGTGGATTTGGGGTTTTTATGAGCTGTAAGCCATGTGTTCCTGCAAAGCAGGGAATAAATTCCTGACACCAAGGCTGGATTCACACCTTATGCATTTTTGGTGCTTTTTGCATTTTGCAGATTTGCACTACAGCCCATTTACCATGGTTTCCTATGGACCACGTTCTGTAGTGCAAAATGCACTAAAAATGCATAGGTGTGAATCCAGCCTAAGAACACATTAAACCCCTTTGATTGCCCTTAATGGTTACCCTTTCCCTGCCGGTGTCAGTACAGTGACGGTGCATATTTTTTTTTAGCACTGATCACTGTATTCGTGTCACTGGTTCCCAAAATGTGCCAGTTACTGTCCACTGCAATATGACAGTCCCGCTATAAGTTGCTGATCGCTTCCATTACTAGTAAAAGAAAAAAAATCTATCCCATAGTCTGTAGACACGGTAACTTTTGCAAAAAAAAAATCTATACGCTTATTGGGATTTTTTGTTACCAAAGATATGTAGCGGAATATATTGGCCTAAATTTATGAAGAAATTCGATTTTTTTTTTTTTTTTTTATATGTTTTACTGGCTAGCAGAAAGTTTAAGTAAATTTTTTATTTTTTTCTCAAAATAGTTTTTTTTTTTTTTTAAGGCCCCTTTCACACTGAGGCGTTTTTACAGCGTTTTCGTGGTAAAAATTGCGCTGTAAAAATGCCTGAAATAATCCTGCCCCAGCATTCTCAATGTGAAAGCCCTGAGCACTGAGGCGTTGTGCTGGCTGTGCGTTGGAAAAAATCCTGCAAACAGTATCTTTAGGGTGCTAAAAATAGCGCTGTAAAAACGCCTATCCCCATTAAAATGAATGAGAACTGCGGTAAAAGCGCATAGGTGTTTGCGATTTTACCGCGATAGCGTTAAAAATAGCGCGGTAAAATTGCAACGCCTCAGTGTGAAAGGGGCCTTAGCGCAAAAAATAAAAACCGCAGAGGTGATCAAATACCACCAAAAGAAAGCTGTATTTGTGGGGGGGAAAAGAACATCAATTTTGTTGGGGTACAATGTCGCACGACCGCGCAATTGTCAAAGTAACAGTGACGTATTGCAAAAATGGCCTGGTCATGAAGGGGGGTAAATCTTCTGGCGGTCAAGTGGTTAATGCTGAAAGGTTATGGGTAAAACTGTAACAGGCATCTCGTATATCATCTGATGCTGCCAGATGACCAGAGGGGGGAGATTTAGAGTCGTGCAATAAAACAGAAACCAATCCAGTGCAAAGAGCTTAGAAGAGTAGTGATTAATGGCCACTTCAGCCCCGGAAGATTTACTCTTAATGACCAGGCCATTTTTTTCGCGATTCGGCACTGCGTTACTTTAACAGACAATTGCGCAGTCGTGCGACGTTGTACCCAAATAAAATTGTCTTTTTTTCCCCCCCCCATAAATAGAGATTTCTTTTGGTGGTATTTGATCACCTCTGCGGTTTTAATTTTTTGCACTATAAACAAAAAAACGCAAATTTGAAAAAAAAGTAAGTATTTTTTATTAAAGTAAAAAATTAATTTCATCAATTTAGGTCAATATGTGTTTGGCTACATATTTTTGGTAAAAAAATCCCAATAAGCGTATATTGGTTGGTTTTCGCAAAAGTTATCGCGTCTACAAACTATGATATTTTTATTATTTTATGTTTACTAGTAATGACGGCAATCATCGATTTTTAGCGGGACTGTGACACCCCTCACATTTTTGTACATATTTTCTTCTATCTTTTCATGTGACAACACTGAAAAAATGACACTTTGCTACAATGTAAAGTAGTGAGTGTACAACTTGTATAACAGTGTAAATTTACTGTCTCCTCAAAATAACAACAAACAGCCATTAATGTCTAAACCGCTGGTGACAAAAGTGAGTACACCCCTAAATGAAAATGTCCAATTTGGGCCCAATTAGCCATTTTCCCCTCCCCAGTGTCATGTGACTCGTTGGTGTTACAAGGTCTCAGGTGTGAATGGGGAGCAGGAGTGTTAAATTTGGTGTTATCGCTCTCGCTCTCTCACACTGGTCACTGGAAGTTCAACGTGACACCTCATGGCAAAGAACTCTGAGGATCTGAAAAAAAGAACTGTTGCTCTACATAAAGATGGCCTAGGCTATAAGAAGATTGCCAAGACCCTGAAACTGAGCTGCAGCACGGTGGCCAAGACCATACAGCGGTTTAACAGGACAGGTTCCACTCAGAACAGGCCTCGCCGTGGTCCACCAAAGAAGTTGAGTGCACGTGCTCAGCGTCATATCCAGAGGTTGTCTTTGGGAGATAGATGTATGAGTGCTGCAGAGGTTGAAGGGGTGGGGGGGTCAGCCTGTCGGTGCTCAGCCCATACGCTTCACCAAATTAGTCTGCATGGCTGTCACCCCAGAAGGAAGCCTCTTCTAAAGATGATGCACAAGAAAGCCTGCCAACAGTTTGCTGAAGACAAGCAGACTAAGGACAGAGATTACTGGAACCATGTCCTGTGGTCTTATGAGACCAAGATAAACGTATTTGGTTCAGATGGTGACAAGCGTGTGTGGCGGCAACCAGGTGAGGAGGACAAAGACAAGTGTGTCTTTCCTACAGTCAAGCATGGTGGTGGGAGTGTCGTGGTCTGGGGCTGCATGAGTGCTGCCGGCACCGGGGAGATACAGATCATTGAGGGAACCATGAATGCCAACATGTACTGTGACATACTGAAGCAGAGCATGATCCCCTCCCTTCAGAGACTGGGCCGCAGTATTCCAACATAACGACCCCAAACACACCTCCAAGACCACCACTGCCTTGCTAAAGAAGCAGAGGGTAAAGGTGATGGACTGGCCAAGCATGTCTCCAGACCTAAACCCTATTGAGCATCTGTGGGACATCCTCAAATGGAAGGTGGAGGAGCGCAAGGTCTCTAACACCCACCAGCTCTGTGATGTCGTCATGGAGGAGGGGAAGAGGACTCCAGTGGCAACCTGTGAAGCTCTGGTGAACTCCATGCCCAGGCGGGTTAAGACAGTGCTGGAAAATAATGGTGGCCACACAAAATATTGACACTTTGGGCCCAATTTGGACATTTTCACTTAGGGGTGTACTCACTTTTGTTGCCAGCGGTTTAGACATTAATGCCGCGTACACACAATCGGAAATTCTGACAAGAAAAGTACGATGTGAGCTTTTGGTAGGAAATTCCGACCATGTGTAGGCTCCATCTGACTTTTTCTGTCGGAATTTCCACCCACAAAAATTTGATAGCTGGTTCTCAAATTTTCCGTCAAAAGTTCTTGTCGGAAATTCCGATTTGTCTGTATGCAATTCCGACGCGCAAAAAAAAACACGCATGCTCAGAATCAAGCAGAAGAGCCGAACTGCCTATTTAACTTCATTGATTTTGGCTCGTCGTATGTCTGGTACATCACCGCATTCTTGACGGTCGGAATTTCCGACAAGATTTGTGTGACCCGTGTGTATGCAACACAAGTTTGAGCCAAAATTCCGTCTGAAAAAAATCCACGGTTTTCTTGTCGGAATTTCTGATCGTGTGTACGCGGCATAATGGCTGCGTGATGAGTTATTTTGAGGGGACAGCAAATTTACACTGTTATCCAAGCTGGACACTCAAATCGGTCTGCATGGCTGTCATCCCAGAAGGAAGAATCTTCTAAAGAGGATGTTGGTACACTTAACCCTTTGATTGCCCCAGATATTAACCTTTTCCCCCTGCCAGTGTCATTAGTACAGTGACAGTGTATAGTATTAGCACTGATCACTGTATTAGTGTCAGTGGCAGTTAGTAAGTTCCCCCCCAGCGTCAGTTAGTGTCAGATTGTCTGCTGCACTATAGCAAACCCATTATATGTCGCTGATCACAGCAAATTCTAGTGTAGCGGGGTCTCCTTTAAGGCCCTGGGACTACGTTACCCAGAACCCCGTTCGGCACCCAGAGTGCAGTTAGCCACCGCAGAGACTCATGGGAGGGGTTATTTAAGGAGGAGGCGAGGCGGAGCTCGGCCTCTTTGGACACCGCGCTGCAAGCAAGAGTTTCTTCCTGTGCGGATCTGCTGCAGTGCAAGGCCTGAAGCCTGGGGCCTTGCGCAACTTCCGAAGAGCCTTCCACCCCACTGCGGAGCCTGGGTGGCACCAGACTGGTCGAGTGAGGACATCAGTTGGATCGGGGACCCGATCGTTGCAGACGCTGTGTGCGGAGACACAGCAGGTGGAAGTCCCGGACTGGGATCGCGTCCGGAGTGGTGAGCGAGCACTTGCTCAATCAAATAGACTTTACAGTTTTTAGGCCTATAGACTGCCTTGGCTCATCGATCGTTTGCTTGTTGTTCCACTGGGGGGCCGGTAGCAGGACAGAGTTGAAGTGTCCCCCCAGCATAGTGTTCTTAGTGATTGCCAGTTTGTGGATTACAAATACTATTCATCAAGTGCACCACCGAAAGTTTGCATGTGAAGAAATCCCTATAGGAAGGACTGAGATTTATTCTAGGTCAGGCCTGGCCAAAGGGGGGAGATAGGATATTGTTTAGTGCGCCACAGGGCGTGTATATCATAATAGCTACGCGTGGTGGATTACTGCGCAGCGCCATTATTGTGTGCTATATTGATTGCTGCAGGGCTCTGCAAGACAGTTGTGTGTATTATATTCTGCGTAAGCCTTTTTACAACCAAAGTAAAACTGTTGAAAGGAAAAACGTACCGCTCAAAAGCTTGAGAATTCACCAAATAGCTGCTTCCGCCTGGTCACTCACACAGGTGCTGGCTCTGCACTGATGCATGGGAGAAAAAGAAACCCTGGACTGCCGCACTCTGTATAGACAGTTATTTATTCCAAAATTTCAGGTAAAAAATCCAAATTCAAAATAAATCCATAAATCCAAAACAACAAATGCAGATAGTGTGCATGCAGGGAAGGGTGGCTAACGCGTTTCACGTCACGAATTGACGCTTACTCATAGATATGAGTAAGCGTCAATTCGTGACGTGAAACGCGTTAGCCACCCTTCCCTGCATGCACACTATCTGCATTTGTTGTTTTGGATTTATGGATTTATTTTGAATTTGGATTTTTTACCTGAAATTTTGGAATAAATAACGGTCTATACAGAGTGCGGCAGTCCAGGGTTTCTTTTTCTCCCAAAGTGAAACTGTTATACTTTATCTTTAACATTTGTGTGTTGTCTCACTGTAAAGAGGGTGCCCTTACAATACCAATTGACTATGGTAAAAATATAACCCCTAGACTAGCTGTGCCAGGGTGGGTCGAGCAGATTGCCGGGGGTTGGTGGTGCTGTACACAGGGCCCGAGAACAAATCCAGCGGCTCTCTTAACTGGGGGTGGCGCTACACGAGTATAAAAAAAAATAATACAAATTCCAGTGTGTGTGTGTGTGTGTGTATATGTGTGTGTATATATATATATATATATATATATATATTTAATTACTCTATATACAGCGTGTATGTATGTATGTATGTGTGTGTGTGTGTATGTGTATGTGTGTGTGTGTGTATATATATATATATATATATATATATATATATATATATATACACACACACACACACCATAGTTTTGTAGATGCTATAACTTTCACACAAACCAAATAATATTCACTATTTGTGGGGGGGGGGGGGGGAGACGTACAGTACAATGAGAGGGGGTAAGACCTTCCGGAGGGCATGCAGCATGTCCTACTTTTTTTTTTTCTGAAACTGGAAGGCACTGGTGTGAACTGTGCCATTGGAAGCCATATAACCTTCTATCCATGGGTTTTTGATGCAGAAAAAAAAAAACCCACCGGACTGCATGTAGTATGAACTGGACCTGAAGCATAATTTTAGCAATAAACTGAGCGTATATAAATAAATATAGTATATTGACATCTGTGATGATGATTTGATGTTGAAAGAAGCCAGATGCCAGCAGTAGGGGGTGGCGGAGGCCATGTTGGTACACCCCGCACTGCTCAGCGCTAAAGCTTTAGGCTTTCAAAATTGCACATCCAAACAGCATCAAAGATATCAATATATACTATATTTATTTATTTGTAGACGCTCACTTTATTGCTAAAATTACTCTGAAACGCAAGACGTAGCTGGGTGTAGTAAGATGTCCGCTGCCTTCTTCTGACTGCAGGCGTTTGGACAAATCATCGAAATTGGCAGAATGTCGAACCCAGGTCACTTCCTGCCACGTGGCATCAGCTGTTTCACTAAACCGCGCCCACTGTCGAATTCCTAAACCGACGATGCAGCGCATGCGCACACAAATACACTAACGTCTGCTTACTTTACAAAACTTAGACCCCTTTCACACTCAGCCGTGACTGCGTTATCACTACAGCGCCGCTCGTTTTAGCGGCGCTGTTTTGGCAGTGTTTTTCGGCCACTAGCGGGGTGCTTTTAACCCCAAAGAAGGGGTTAAAAATGCCCACGTTGCGGTACTTCCGAATCACTTGTCCGGTACTTTGGAAGTGCTGCCCATTCATTTCAATGGGCAGGGCTTTTTGGGAGCGCTAAATACAGCTCTCCCAACCCGCCCCAAAGATGCTGCTTGCAGGACTTTTCCTAATGTCCTGCAAGCGCACCGCCCCAGTCTGAAAAGACACACTGAAATGAATGGGAGGTAGTTTTCAGGCGCTATTTAGAGGCTATTTCTAGTTGACTAAAACTGCCTCAGTGTGAAAGAGGTCTTACAGTAGTTAAAGCAGAGTTCCACCCAGAAATTGAACTTCCGCTTTTCGGAATCCCCCCGCCCCCCTCTGGTGTCACATTTGGCACCTTTTCAGGGGGGAGGGGGGAGCAGATGCCTGTCTGATACAGGTATTTTGCTCCCACTTCCAGGCATAGATAGCCGAGCCACCCGTGGCTATCTACGCCACGTCTGGCGCCTCCTCCGTCCCCCCCGCTGTCTTCTGGGAGACACACAGGTCCCCGAAGACAGCAGGGACCACTCATATCACACAGCGTGCTTTGCACATGCGCAGTAGGGAACCAGGCTGTGAAGCCGCAAGGCTTTACTTCCTGATTCCCTTACCTAAGATGGCGGCGCCTCCACCCGAGAGCCGAGGGACGGGTCGGCTTCGGGTGCCGACATCGTGGGCACCCTGGACAGGTAAGTGTCCATATATTAAGCCCTGGACAGGTAAGTGTCCATATATTAAAAGTCAGCAGCTGCAGTATTTGTAGCTGCTGACTTTAAAAAAAAAAAATTGGGCGGAACTCCGCTTTAACCACTTCAGCCCCGGAAGATTTTACCCCCTTCCTGACCAGAGCACTTTTTACAATTTGGCACTGCGTCGCTTTAACTGACAATTGCACGGTTGTGCGATGCTGTACCCAAACAAAAATTGCGTCCTTTTTTTCCCACAAATAGAGCTTTCTTTTGGTGGTATTTGATCACCTCTGCGGTTTTTATTTTTTGCGCTATAAACAAAAGAACAGCGACAATTTGAAAAAAAACACTATCTTTTACTTTACAATTTTTTTTCCAAAAAAATTAAAATTTTCCTCAGTTTAGGCCGATATGTATTCTTCTACATATTTTTTGTAAAAAAAAATTCGCAATAAGCGTATATTGATTGGTTTGTACAAAAGTTATAGCAGCTACAAAATAGGGGATAGATTTATGGCATTTTTATTATTATTATTTTTTTTACTAGTAATGGCAGCGATCTGTGATTTTTATTGGGACTGCGACATTATGGCGGACACTTTTGACACTATTTTGGGACCATTGTCATTTATACAGCGATCAGTGCTATAAATATGCACTGATTAGTGTATAAATGTCACTGGCAGGGAAGGGGTTAACACTAGGGGGCCCATCAAGGAGTTAACTGTGTTCCCTCTCTGTGTTCTAACTGAAGGGGGGGATGGGACGGACGGACTAGGGGAGGAGACCGATGGGTGGATCAGTCATTTCTCCCCTGAAAGACCCGGGATCTGTGTGTTCTCACACACACACACACACACATACACACACACACACACACACACACACACACACACACACACACACCGGTTCTTGCTGTGTCACGAGCGATCGCGGGTGCCCGGCAGTCATCGCGGGCACTCGCATTGTCTCCGGGGGGCGAGCAGCACGCGCGCACCCTTAGTGGCCACAGGGCGAAGCGACGTAACATACCGTTGTTTCGCCCAGCCGTGCCATGTTGCCACAGTAAAACTGCGGCGGCTGGTCGGCAAGTGGTTAAACGCTGACCGCACGAATGCGCAGTTAGAGTGGTTGGCAGCGTAGCCGTTAAACACCGTACATTTTGAAAGCGTTAGTGTATTTGTGTGCGCATGCGCTGTATCATCGGTCAAAGAATTTGACATGCAAATTCCTGAGTGCACCGACGGTCAGAGCTGACGTAATCCATGATACGCTGCGCATGCGCGTTCATAGGATGTGACCTGGGTTCGACATTCTGCCAGGTTCGAGGTTTTGTCTAAACACAGATGTTCTGTCAGATTAGCAAACCTGGTAGCGGTGGAACGAATGCGCAGTTGACGGAACGTCACTTCCGTTACCTAATCTGATCGGTCGCCAATCTTGACGGAACACCGATAAGGCGGACTCCATTTCCTGTGACAGGTCACCGTCACACAGAACTTTGTAAACATCGCCGGTGTTCCGTCAGCATGGGCGACCCGTCAGATTAGGTAACAGAAGTGACGTTCCCTCACTACACTGCGATGGCCCATCTTGTTACACCCTGCACTTGGCCGCAGTAAGCCTGCAGTCAGAAGTTGGCAGCGGACATCTTTTTACACCCACCGGAGTCTTGCATTACACACTTATTTTTACCAGTAAACTGAGCTTATAAAGTGATATACAGAGTTTTGAAATCCATCACACTGTTATGATGTTGAATTTTAAAATAAGCGGCGTTCTGTCAGATTAACGAACCTGTGAGGTCAGCAGGCTTGTCGCTGCTTTTAAAATTAAACTTTAAAACAGTGTCACGGATTTCAAAATACTGTATAAACTGGGTTTACTGGTAAAAATAATAGTGAAATGCATGACTTGGGTGGGTGTAAAAAGATGTCCGCTGACGCCTTCTAACTGCAAGATTACTGTGGTCGAGTGCGGGGTGTAGCAAGATGGCCGTTGCGGTGTTGTGGTGGAACGTCACCTCCGTTTCCTATTCTGACGGAACACCAGTGTTCTATCAGAATACCGCTACCCATCAGAAAATGCAAAGGAAGTGACGTTGCGAAAATTGCTTATTGTGCATTCCCTATGCGTTTCAATAGGTTTCCTAATGTGACAGAACACAAAAGCGTCAGTGGACATCTTCTTATGCCGCGTACACACGATCATTTTTCCCGTTGGGAAAAATGTCATTTTTTTTTTTCGCCGAGAAAAACGATCGTCTGTGGGCTTTATGCCGTTTTTCTCGTTGAGAAAAACGGCAGGAAAAACGACGAGAAAAATTAGAACATGTTCTAAATTTTCTCATCGTTTTTTCCATAATTTTTTTCCGCGGCAGTTTTCCCATAGGGATACACTGCCGCGGAGCCCACAGACTCGACTTTCTCGACAAAGAAAAAAATGACGGGAAAAACGGTCGTGTGTGGGGGAAAATGCCGTTCCCTCGTTTTACATTTAATTTCATGTCGTGATTCACGGCGGTGTTTTCACCGCCGTGAATCACGATCGTGTGTACGCGGCATTACACCCAGGCAAGTCTTCAATTTCACACTTATTTTAGCAGTTAACACACCTTATGTACTGAAATAGTCGACTTCACCGCACCATTTCAGTGTATAATCAGTATTGCCGCTGAGCAGTGCGGGGTGTACCAAAATGGTCGTCGCCACCACCTTCTGTCTGCTTGCCTGAGTGTAAGAAGATGTCCGCTGCTGGCTTTGTGTTCTGTCAGATTAGGTAACCTATTGGAACGCATAGCGGCCATGTTGGAATGCATGCTCAAACCATCACTTCCGTTATATTTTCTTATCTGTAGTGTTCTATCAGAAAGCTGCTACCCATAAGAAAGTGGAACCAAAGTGGCGTTGCGGCCATCTTGGTACACCCACACTTGTCAACAGTAAGCCTACAGTCTGAAGTCGCCAAGCGGACATCTTTTTACACCCACCGGGGTCTTGAATTTCACACTTATTTAATTTTTTTGGCTTTATATTGTGAAATACAGTATTTAGCATACCTCCCAACTTTTCTAATGTCCACTGGGGGACGTTCATTCATATTTTTTTTCCCCTCCCGTTAAAGTTGTCATAACTGCCGAATTAGCCCCCTCCCATACCTGGTGCTCGCAGCTCTGGGTCCCGCCTCCCCTCCCTGCCTGTCGCGCTGGCGCGCTCAATCGTACCTCCTCCTCCCTCTGTGCGGGAATACAGTGTCCCGCGCGGGAAGATGGTGTCCCTGCGGGAAAAACCCGCAGAATCCATGCGGGTTGGGAGGTATGTATTTAGAAATCCATCAAACTGTTTTGATGTTAAATTTTAAAAGCAGCAGTGTTCTGTGAGATCCGCAGGCTTGCTGATGCTTTTAAAATTCAACTTCAAAACAGTCACACGGACTTCCAAATACTGTATTTGACTATATAAGCTGAGTGTACTTGTGAAAATAAGTGTGAAATGCAAGACTTCGGCGGTTTTGACAAGATGTCCGCTTGCCGCCTTCTCACTGTATCCTTACTGTGGATGAGTGCGGGGTGTAGCAAGATGGTGGAGACGGAACGTCACTTCTGTTACAAAATCTGATGGAACACAGGTGTTAAGTCAGATTACGGGACTCGTCAGATTACGGGACTCGTCAGATTACGGGACTCGTCAGATTACGGGACTCGTCAGATTACGGGACTCGTCAAATTTCGTAACGGAAGTGAAGTTTTGTCGCCGCCATCTTGGTACACCCCGCACTCGTCCACAGTAAGGATACAGTGAGAAGGCGATAAGCGGACATCTTGTTACACCCACCGGAGTCTGGCATTTTGCACTTATTTTTAACAGTAAACGGAGCTTATATGGTGAAAAAGTATTTAAAATCCATCTGACTGTTTAAATGTGGAATTTTAAAAGCAGAGGCAAGCCTACTGATGTCACAGGTTTGTTAATATGACAGAACACCGCTGCTTTGAAAAATAAACATCAAAACAGTCTGAGGGATTTGAAAATACCGAATTTCACTATATAAGCTGAGTTAACTTGTAAAAATAAGTGTGGGATGCAAGACTCCGGTGGGTGTAAAAAGATGTGCGCTTGGCGACTTCTAGTTTTCACTGTATCCTTACTATGGGCAACTGATGGGTGTAGTAAGATGGCGGCGACGACGGAACGTCACTTCCGTTGTAGAATCTGATGAAACGGAGGTAATCTGACAGGGCCTGACAGGTGTCACAGTTCACCCTCCAGCCACTAGGTGCCGTTTTACACATGTGTTTCGTGCTTCTCACGTGATCTCTGACGACTTCCGCTTCACTTCCTGGTTGTCATGGAGAGGAGGCGGCGGCAGGACGATGGTCCATGGAGCCGGCCTCACTATGGCTGCGCTCATTCAAGCCAGCAAGGGGACTATTATCACGAAGCCTCCCCCCGGTATCCTCGTCCCGGGCCGTACACGGACCTCTCCCATGGACGGACTCCCGGGGCCTGGGACAGCAGAGCTCAGAGTGCGGCTCAGCAGCAGTATGAACCGGGGGGCCCTCAGAGCATCGTAGGGTCTGAGCGAAGACTGCTTGGGGCCCTGGAGGCGGAGCAATTCCATCATGGGCGGGTACATTCAGGAGAAGACTATGAGGACCAGTCGGGTCTATTCTCTCATGTCAGTGCTGGAGGAGATGTGCCTCCTCCTCATAGGACCAGCAATGAGCGGAGGGAATCTCACTATGGAGGTCCCCAGCCTGGGCCGCCTCCTCATAGGACCAGCAATGAGCAGAGGGAATCTCACTATGGAGGTCCCCAGCCTGGGATTCCTCCTTATAGGACCATCACTAATCAGCATGGAGGTCCTCAGCCTGGGATTCCTCCTCATAGGACCAGCAATGAGCAGAGAGATTCTCACTATGGAGGTGCTCAGCCTGGGCCTCTTCCTCCTAGGACCAGCAATGAGCAGAGAGATTCTCACTATGGAGGTCCTCAGCCTGGGCCTCCTCATAGGACCATCAATGAGCAGAGGGAATCTCACTATGGAGGTCCTCAGCATGAGATTCCCCCTCATAGGACCATCGCTAATCAGCATGGAGGTCCTCAGCCTGGGATTCCTCCCCATAGGGCCAGCATTGAGCAGAGAGATTCTCACTATGGAGGTCCTCAGCCTAGGCTTCCTCCTCATAGGACCAGCAATGAGCAGAAGGAATCTCACTATGGAGGTCCCCAGCCTGGGATTCCTCCTCATAGGACCAGCATTGAGCAGAGAGATTCTCACTATGGAGGTCCTCAGCCTAGGCTTCCTCCTCATAGGACCAGCAATGAGCAGAAGGAATCTCACTATGGAGGTCCCCAGCCTGGGATTCCTCCTCATAGGACCAGCAATGAGCAGAGAGATTCTCACTATGGAGGTCCTCAGCTTGGGCTTCCTCCTCATAGGACCAACAATGAGCAGAGGGAATCTCACTATGGAGGTCCTCAGCCTGGGCTTCCTCCTCATTTGCTCACCAGGGAGGCAAGAATATCTCATCATGGAGGTCCTCAGCCTGGTTTTCCTCATATGTTCAGCATTGAGCAGCATGAAGGTCCTCAATCGGATATTCCTCCTCGTATGGCCAGCATGGAGGAGAGAACATTGCAATATGGAGGTCCTCAGTCTGGTATTGATCACATGACCAGCACGGAGCAAAGAATGTCACATTATGGAGGTCCACAACCTGGTATTCCACCTCGCATGACCAGCACTGAGCGGAAAACATCTCATCATGGAGGTCCTGAGTCTGGTATTGATCATATGGCCAGCACTGAGCAGAGAATATCTCAACATGGAGATCCACAGCCTGGTATTCCTCAGATGACCAGCATTGAGCAGAGACCATCTCAACATGGAGATCCTAGGTCTGGTGTTCTTCCTCATATCACTAACATCGAGCAGAGAGGTCCACAGCCTGGTGTTCCTCCTCATATGACCAGCCTTGAGCAGAGCGCATTCCATCATGGAGGTCCTCAGTCTGGTATTCCTCATATGGCCAGCAATGAGCAGCATGGAGGTCCTCAGTCTGGTATTCCTCATATGGCCAGCAATGAGCAGCTTGGAGGTCCTCAGTCTGGTATTCCTCATATGGCCAGCATTGAGCAGCATGGAGGTTCTCAGTTGGATATTTCTCCTCATATAGCCACCACTGGACCTAGACTATCTCAGCATGGAGGTCCTCAGCCAGATATTCCCCATATGACCAGCGATGAGCATAGATTATCTCAGCATAGCCAGCATATTCCTCCTGGTATGACCATCACTGAGCATAGAGTACTTCAGCGTGGAGGTCCTCTTTCTAATATTCCTCCTGGTATGCCCGCTGCTGAGCAGAGATTATCACAGCATGGAGCACCTCAGCCTGGTATTCCTTCTCATATGACCAGTATTGAGCAGAGAACATCTCAGCACGGAGGTCCTCATATGGTCAGCACTGGGCCTAGAGTACTTCAATATGGAGGTCCACCATCAGATCTTCTTCCCCGTGTGGCTTGTGTTGAGCAGAGAATATCTCAGCATGGAGCTGCTCAGCCTGGTATTCCTCCTCATATGGCCAGCACTGAGCAGAGAATATCTCAGCATGGAGGTCACCAGTCAGGTATTCCTCCTCATATGGCCAGCATCGAGCAGAGAATATCTCAGCATGGAGCTGCTCAGCCTGGTATTCCTCCTCATATGGCCAGCACCGAGCAGAGAATATCTCAGCATGGAGCTGCTCAGCCTGGTATTCCTCATATGGCCAGCACTGAGCAGAGAATATCTCAGCATGGAGGTCACCAGTCAGGGATCCCTTCTCATATGGCCAGCACTGAGCAGAGAATATCTCAGCATGGAGCTGCTCAGCCTGGTATTCCTCCTCATATGGCCAGCACTGAGCAGAGAATATCTCAGCATGGAGGTCACCAGTCAAGGATCCCTCATATGGCCAGCACTGAGCAGAGAGCGCTTCAGCTTGGAGGCCCAGAGTCTGGTGATTTTAAGTGTGGACCTTCCCAACCCAGGAGCATTTATTTTGGTGGACCCCGGCAGGAAGAATTGCAGCACAAAGGTCCTGGGCAAGACGCGTTCAGGGGGGAAGATTCCCAGCAGCGACCTCTGAGTTTTCAAAACACTCCTCAGCTTGGAGAACCAGGAATTTCATCTTTTGGAGGCTCCCAGCTTGAAGGATTTAATCCAACATCTCTGAATAAGCCACCGCCAAATGATGTGTTCCATAATAGAGTACCCCCTCCAAGTATTATACAGCAGAGCTCTACACAACTACCACCAGGGCCTGCTCAAAACATTCAACATCCCGGCAATCCTGTACAGAGCCAGTACACTTTTCCTCCACCTCTTCATGGACCCCCACTGAATCCCGCAACTATTCCACCCTTTTTTCCTCCTCCGATGGATGCTGTATTTGGTGGCCCTCCCAAAGAAGGTGGCCAGGAGGTCTCGCACATTCAGACTCAAGCTCAGCATCCGAAAAGTGTTATGATTCAGGAGCCGGAAAGGTCAGACAATACAGCTCTTTTTAATCTTCATAGGCAGGACACCCACTTGCATCAGGAGATGAGACTTGGGCACCCACCTGATCCCTATAGAACTTCTGAAGTAACGGGTATGCAAAACAATCCATTTTTCAGTAAGACTAGTTTTCCAGTAGGTAATGCAAATTTTTTCCACCAAGCTGTACCAGACATCCGTCGAGATCAGCATTTCTCACGACAGCAGCATGAGAATAGTATAATGAACCCAAACAGGCAAAGCGAGATGCTGGTGGGTAAGGAGGACCTAGCAGATAAGGAGCTCTTTCAGCGGTTGCTGTACAACTTCCTGGCATGTCGGAGAAATAAGCTTCCTCTTCCTCCTAAGCCTGAATCTGTTTCTATACCAGAGGCCCGGAACCTAATATATGGTGCCCTGACCCTTGTCTCACAGCTCAGCTCCTTGTGTCAGAGTCTGGAAAATAATAAAGAGGAAGGACCCTCTTGGGATGAAGATTATGAAAAAACCAAAGACATAAAATCTGATCTGGAGAAAAGAATAAAGGCGCTGGAGAAGCCAGGGTTTATTCAATGCGTTAAATTGAAAATGGATAGAATACGCAAGAAGAGGCTTCGCTGCCAGCGCAGGAGGCAAACCAGTGAAGAGGAAAAGAAGGCAGCGGAACGCGCCGCAGAGAGAGAGGCTGAGATTGACAGCTGGAGGATGCAGCGTGTCCAAGAAGTGGAGGTGAAAAAAAAGGTGGGTAATGATCGAGTGGCTTCTTTGTTTATTAAATCCTTAACTAGGGCTGAAACAACTAATCCGATTAATCGATTAATATCATAATCGATTACTATTTTCATAATCAATTAATCGGGCAGTAACATCATGGGGTTAAAAAAACTAAAATTGGCCCTTTTTAGTACAAAAAGAGCAAATAATCGCTACTGTAAATATTATTTTCACTGTTCCACAGTAAAAAAATGAACACCTTTTACAGTAGCGCTTTGCTCTTTTTGTACTATAAGGGCTAATTTTCGTTTTTTTAACCCCATTATGTTACTAAATGTCTTAGGCCCGGTTCACACCTATGCGTTTTTTTGCAGAAGCGCACTACAGTTCATTTACATGGTTTCTTATGGGACACGTTCACATCTGTGCTTTTTTTCAGCTGCTGCGTATACTTCAATGGAGAAGCTGCAGAAAAGCATGTAATGCGTTTTTGCAGCAATTTGTGTGTTTAATCTGCCCAACAACAAATTGGCCAAAAAAAAAAGCATTAAAAAATGCAAATCGCAGCAAAATGCGCAAGTGTGTACTGAGCCTTATGCTGGCCAGACGGATCAATTTTCAGACGAGAATATTAATATGAAAAATCTTTGTACATTCGCTGAATGAAAATGTTTTGAAATTTTCACTTGCTTTTAACATTGTTTTAAAATGAATGGAATTTCTGAATGAAAACCACATACACTAGGCATGTCCAAAGTCCGGCCCGCGGGCCAATCGCAGCCCGGTTTCGGACGGCCCCCGCCTGGTGATCTTGATATATGTATCTTTTGTGGCCCCCAACGAATCCCAGAGCGCCGGAGGCCACAAAAGATAGTATGCTGGCTGCCTTGGAGGAGAGGGACGAGCGCCGTGCATACAGGAGAGTATTTCCTGTTTACACGGCACCTGTGTAAAAGGAAGTCCCGTCTCCTGCGCTGCCATTGGACAACTGTTCTGTCCATCACAGGAGGCGGGAGTTTCAATTAAAGAGGCCGCCCAGAAAACAGGAGTTTCTCCTGCTTGTCTGTTGGCGCTCGTCCCGCCCCCTCCCGGTCTCATCTGCAGGCTGCACTGACGATAATGGTGTGTCTGCATTCATGGCAATTCAGTGGTTGCTGCATTCGTGGCAATATGGTGAGGCTGCAGATGGGCTCTGATTAGGCTGCATTGATGGGCACTGACCCTTATTTTGCTTCACAGTTCTTTATTTAAAATTTAAGATTTTTTTTTTTCCTGAAACTTCCTTTTTTAAATTGAAGGTGTGTGTTATAAGCCGATAAATACGGTATATCCAAATAACACGCCCAAGATCATCTCTTCACCACACACGGCCACAAAGGCAAGAGTTCTTGATGGACAATGTATTAGTGCTCGGAGGAACACAGTTGGACCAAATTTTAATGGTTTAACTCTTTCCCGCCGAGCGGACGCATATATGCGTCCTCGGCTTCCGGGGGTTATACCGGCATCCCGGTATCATTTTTTAGAGCCGGCGAATGGCGTTCCAGGGATAACAACCGATGCGGCTAAAAGCCGCTCGGTTGTTATCCCGGAGGAGCGGGAGGGGACATCCTCCGCCGTTCTTACCGGGCCTCCCGTCCCACCGGGAGACCCGATCCACGATGCGCCACCTCCGGCGCCTAGAGACAGACTGAAACGAAGCCGAGAACGGCTTTGATTCAGTCTCTTCACTGTAACCACGGAAGCGACGTCATGACGTCACATCCGGGTTACTCGGCTGCCAATGGCGCTGGATTAAAAAAAATACACAGTATTCAGAATCGCCGTTTTCGGCGATCTGAATACTTTGAAGTGCAAAGGAGCGCCCCTGTCCCCTCTGTCGGAGACTTCTTACCACGATCGGAGATGCGGTGTGTCAGACTGACTCGCCGCGCTGCGCACCCCCATGTTATCCTGCTGGACATCATATGATGCCCAGTCAGGATAACAGAACCACTTCCCAGCCGTCAATCTGCTATAGGCTGGGCGGGAAGTGGTTAAAGAGGAACTGCAGTCTGCTCACACAATGGGTAATAAAAACATCTTTGCCATTCTGAAGCTTCCCTCCAAGCACTTTGTATATTATTTTATATATACTGTGATTCTGTACTTGCCAGTAAGGATGAGCTCCGGTGTGTTCGCACAGCCCACGTGCAGAGCCCGCCAGGAAGTTGGCACTGTGCTAATCACAGGCAGTGAGACATTTCCCGATATCTGCAGCCGCGCATCAGGAAATGTCTCGCTACCTTTGATTAGCGCAGTGCCGACTTCCTGGCGGGCTCTGCACGTGGGCTGTGCGAACACGCCGGAGCTCATCCTTGCCAAATATGCTGCAGAAATCTCCCTCCACTGAGTCTGGCTGCAACCATTTTAACTGTGGGCAGCTGAAGCTGCTGCCTGTTCACTTCCTGGATTCACACAAAGGCACACCCCAGCTCTGCAGCTCTCATTGGCCCTCTTATGACTCATCTCCCCTTCCTGGCAAACTCTCGTGTGAGAGAGAGAGCTGTGCATGATGTCATAAGCCTAGGCTTTTTATCAGACAAACAGGAAGTGGGCTGTATAAGGTATTTACTGGCAGAAACAAAAATGTTTTACTATCCAAAGTTAAAACAACAACAAGGGGAGAAGATTTAATAGATGGAAAGATTAAAAAATTACGGAAGTTCCGCTTTAACCACTTCAGCCCCGGAAGATTTTATCCCCTTCCCGACCAGGCCAATTTTTGTGATGCGACACTGCTTTACTTTAACTGACAATTGCGCGGTCGCATGACGCTGTACCCCAAAAAAATTGATGTCCCTTTTCTCCACAGAAATAGAGCTTTATTTTAATGGTATTTGATCACCTCTGCGGTTTTTTATTTTTTGCGCTATAATCAAAAAACCGACAATTTTGGGGGAAAAAAAAGATTTTTGAGTGTTTGCTATAATGTCCAAGAAAAAAAAAAAGTAAACAAATTTCTTCATTAATTTAAACCGATATATATTCTGCTACATATTTTTGGTAAGAAAAATCCCAATAAGCGTATGATTGGTTTGCGCAAAAGGTATAGCGTCTACAAAATAGGGGATAGATTTATGGACTTTTTATTTTTTATTGTTTTTACTGGTAATGGCGATTTTTAGCGGGACTGCGACATTGCGATGAACAAATCTGACCCCAAGTGACACTTTTTGGGGATTAGTGTCACCAATACAGTGACCAGTGCTCAAAAAATTGCACTGATTACTGTATAAAGGACACTGGCAGGGAAGGGGTTAACACCAGGGGTGATCAAAGGGTAAGTGTGTTCCCTATAAAGTGTTTTCTGTTTCAATGATTTTTATTAATTGTTTTAGTAAAACAATAAAGAACAGTTGGTAGAGTAGCAAACAATCCTAGCTTGATCCAATTGTCCCTGCAAGTGTTTTTTCTAACTGTGGGGTATGGACTGACAGGGAGTACACCGATTGTTCCTGATTACGAGGAACAGAAGATCTCTATATCCTCCCCTGTCAGAACGGGGATCTGCCTAGTTTACATTGGCAGATCCCCGTTCTGGCTCTCTGGATCGATCGCGGGTGGCCGGCGAACGTCGGGTCCACCGAACCCGCGGATTGGCTCCCCCTCTGTGCAGCGTGCGCGCCCACAGTATCTATTGAACAAAACAACGTACAGGTACTTTGTTTTGTGCAATCGAGCCGCCCTGCCGAAGTATATATGTGGTGGGCGGTCTTGAAGTGGTTAAAGGATAAGTTCACCTTTGGGAACATGTTGCATGTTCCACCCATTTTTATGGTGGAACATGTAACATGTTCCCTTTCCACTGCTGCATCCACCGCCCGCTGCTCGTTCTGCCTATGGCTGCAGTACGGGGAGAAGTTCTCCGTCCCTTTTTAAAAACCGTGCGGAGCTACGCCCACATGGTCCCGTCATTCATACACAGAGCTCTGTGTATGAATAAACTAAAAGTCCCGACATCCTTTGCGGCTGTTGGCTTGTAGTTTTCAGTTAGCTACCACAGAGAGCTGTGGTAGTTCATTGATTTTTTTTTCCTGTCGGAATGTTTCTACGAGGTACGAGCAAGCAGATACACTGACAGGTCTGCAGGAGACCTGCATGGCACCAGCGATCTGCTTTACAGACTCCTGCAACAAAAAGATGCACATTTGTTTACCTGCAAAAAAATGTGCATTTTATAATTTTTTTTCTTTATCCTTTAACCGCTTCCCGACCGCCGCACGCCGATGTACGTCATCAGAATAGCACAATGTGCAAAAGGGCCTACCCGTACGTCCCTTAATAATCCTGGGCTAGTGGGCGTGCGCGTGCCTTGGGAGTGTGCCCGCGGGTCCTGCGGACCCGATGTCAGCTGGGGGCCTGCGATCGCAATGAGAACGGAGGAAATGTAAACGAGGCATTTCCCTGTTCTGCCTAGTGACATGACAGGGATCTACTTCTCCCTGTCATCGGGAGCAGTGATCGCTGTCATGTTGTAGTGAGACCATCCCCCCCCTACAGTTAGAACACGCTAAGGGAACACATTTAACCTCCTGATCGCCCCCTAGTTTTTAACCCCTTTCCTGCCAGTGACATTTATACAGTAATCAGTGGCTATTTTTAGCTCTGATCACTATATAAATGTCAATAGTGTCAAAAGTGTCCGCTCTGTCCACCGCAATGTCGCAGTAACGATAAAAATTGCAGATCGCCGCCATTACTAGTAAAAAAATAAATAATAATAAGGCCATAAATTTATTCCCTATTTTGTAGACGCCCTAACTTCTGCGCAAACCAATTAATATATGCTTATTGCGTTTTTTATCAAAAATATGTAGAATACATATCGGCCTAAACTGTGAAAGAAATTAGTTTTTTTTTATATTTTTGGGGGGATATTTATTATAGCAAAAAGTAAAAATGTCTTTTTTTCAAAATTGACACTTTTTTTTTTGTTAGCGCAAAAAAATAACCGCAGAGGTGACCAAATACCACCAAAAGAAAGCTCTATTTGTGGGGAAAAAAGGACGTCAATTTTGTTTGGGTACAACGTCGTACGCCTGCGTAATTGTAAAGGCGACATAGTGCCGAACCACAAAAAATGGGGAGGTAAAATCTTCCAGGCTGAAGTGGGGTTAACCACTTGAGCTTCTGAAGATTTTACCCTCTTCCATCCCGTAGGGGCGCAGGAGGGTGCAGATGGCCAGCCAGTGGGTGGCGCAGAAGGGCGCCCGCATCCAGCCAGTGGGGGGTGCAGGAGGGCGCCAACACTCCTTCAAAACCTGCAGATTCTTCAGGTGACCAGAATGCTTGAACAGAGCAAATTTCTTGCTTTGCAAATGCTTTGTAGGAGCTTGTTGTATGCACTGCTCTTATGTCAGCTGAACCCTGTGTGTGTGCAAAGCCTTCTACATTATATATCATCACCATCGGGATCCGGACTGTTTTCCAGGACTCAAAAAAACAAACAAAACAAAAAAGCCTTTACACTTGGAAAGATGTTGAGCAGTCTTTGTGGCTGTCACTGTCATATTTCGGGGCAGGAAGATATCTTTTTGGTCCTTCTTAGTCTGTTCTGTATGTTATAAAATGTGTGTAAATAGAACACTTTAACTTCTCTACATATTTAATTTTAGGAACGGGAACTAAAAGCTGCCGCTGACAGTGTGCTCGGTGAGGTGAGGAGAAAACAAGCCGATGCCAAAAAAATGTTGGATATGCTGAAATCTTTGGAAAAGCTGAGGAAGCTGAGAAAAGAGGCGGCTGCAAGGAAAGGTAAGAAATGAACATATACATTCAGCTTAGGATTATAACCAGCCACTTGCCACCATCTGGTTCTGTCAGCTAACATTTGTTTTTTTCACATCCTCCCTGTTCTATGGATTATTAGTTCTCACCATGTGATAGTCTTTCCCCTCTAAGGAGTTTTCTAAATCTATCCCACTCCCACCTACCATCTGTAAAGAGTACACCTTCCCACTATAATTACAGCTGGTTTGAGCAGTTCATTTTATAACAATATTCAGGTAAATGCACCAGCAAATTTTAAGAGATACATTCACCTTTTGGGAAAAATAATAAATGCACTTTTCCTGAAAAAATATGTACATTTATTTTTACTGCAGGAGCGTGGACCCGTGATCAGGGGTGCAATGTCAGACTCCTGCAGACAAGCCCTGCAGCTTTCATCAAGTACCTTCATACAGGCTGACTGTTTACAAACTGCAGGGCTTGTGAATTGAACTATAATGCCACGTACACACGATCATTTTTCCCGTCGAGAAAAATTACATTTTTTCCGTCTAGAAAAATTACATTTTTTCCTTTGGACGAGAAAAACGATCGTCTGTGGGCTTTTTGTCGTTTTTCTCGACGGGGAAAAACGTCATTAATCACAACGAGAAAAATTAGAACATGCTCTATTTTTTCTCCGTGATTCCTGTCGTTTTTTGCTGCTGCAGTTTTCCCATAGGGAAACACTGCCGGGGAGCCCACACACGGTCGTTTTTTTTGACCAAAAAAAAAATGTCATTTAAAACGGCCGTGTGTGGGGGGAACAAGCTGTTCCTCGTTTTTCACGTCGATTTCCTCGACGGTGTTTTCACCGTCGAAAAAATCGATCGTGTGTACGCGGCATAAGAGTGCACATCAGCAACCCCGTTCTCAAACTACAACCTGTCAGCCGCAATGGCTGACTGTAGTTCATGCATTCTCAGGAAATTGTGAATGAATGATGCAGCCGTGTGGGTAGAGCCACATACGGCCTGGCTGCTTGTGAATTGTGACAGCGGGTCCCGGGAGAAGATCCCTTGTCCACTGTCACAATTAGAGGAGGTCAGGGGATCTGGCTGCTGGAACATGTTCCAAAAGGTGAACTTATCCTTTAAAGCTAGGTTTAGACGAGCATCTAAAACCGCCGCTCTTATATATATATATATATATATATATATATATATGTGTGTGTGTGTGATATATAATGTGTATGTGTATATATTAGGGCTGCAACTAACGATTATTTTCATAATCGATTAGTTCGCCGATTATTGTTTTGATTAATCGACTAATCGGTTCATAAACGTAAAAAAAAAAAAAAAAGGTAATTTTGCTGCGATTTGCATTTTTTCTCTTTTTTTTGGCCAATTTGTTGTTGGTCAGATTACAAAACACAAATTGCTGCAAAAACACATTATTACATGCTTTTCTGCAGCTTCTCCATTGAAGTATATTAAACCAAAAAAACACAAAATGGCACCGTTTTGCGTTTAAAAAAAAGTACTTGCCTTTTCCAAATACGCAGCAGCTGAAAAAATCATGGATGTAAACGGGTCCCATAGGAAACCATGTAAATGAACTGTAGTGTGTTTCTGCAAAAAGCACCAAAAAACAGAGCAGTGACCCAGGCCTGAGAGGTTTAGTAACATAATGGGGTTAAAAAAACAAAAATTAGTACAAAAAGAGCAAATAATCGCTACTGAAAGGGTTAATTTTTTACTGTGGGACAGTGAAAGTAATATTTACAGTAGCGATTTGCTCTTTTTGTACTATAAAGGGCTAATTTTAGTTTTTTTTTTTTTTTTTTTAACCCCATTAGGTTACTGGCCGATTAATCGATTATAAAAATTGTAATCGATTAGTTGTCGATTAATCGATTAGTTGTTTCGGCCCTAGTGTGTGTGTGTGTGTGTGTGTGTGTGTGTTTTTTTTTTATTATTTTTTTTTTCCTTCAAAGTTTCCGTAGCAGGACTGCAGGGGGCGTATCCGGAATGGCACTGGGCAGCGTTACCCCAATTACATCTACTCGCTGCAGCCGCCATCTGCCTACCTGATCAGTGTGTCATGCAGACAGACGGTGGCCATTGCAGTGTTCAAAAGCCGCGCCTCCCGAGTCCTCGTCGTCTGTGATAGGCGGAACACTCAATTTCACAGCAGGCAGTATTCAGCCTATCACGGACATCCTCGTCTGTGTTATGAGGATGACCATGATAGGCGGAACACTGAATGCTGGGAAATTGAGTGTTCCGCCTATCACAGACGAGGAGGAGGTGCGGCTTTCGAATACTGGAATGGCCACCGGTGTAGCAGTAAAATCCGTATACCATGAAAATCTGCATCAGGTACGGGCACAGTGATTGAAGCACGGGCACAGTGAGACACGGGCACAGTGAGACACGGGCACAGTTCAATTCAACTAAGAGTAACCTCATGATTTTTTGTTGTTTTATTAGCTAAATCCAAATACAGTATTAATAATTTGGATGTTTAACAATCTTTGTTGCACACTGCAAAAAACAACAAAAGGTCACAAGCGCTAAATTGGTGGATAAAGAAAAAAATATAATGGATGATAATAATAAGAAAAAAATCCCAAATATTTTGGGAAGTACAAAGTATCCAAAAGGGGGAAAAAACAGGATCCAGCGCAGCAAGAAAAAATCCGTACCCAGAAGTACAAAATACACAACATGCACACAATATAATCCAGCGCTCATGGAACATACATTATTAACTATTGAAAACTCTTGAAGAATTGATAAAAAAGCTTAGTCCATTTATTAATCACAATAAAGAGGGCAAATTAATCTTAACTCTCCAGTTGCCAGTGGTGACAAACTTGTTAAACTTGCAGTGACATCCGTGGAGCAAGGAGGGGTTAAAAAAGTCAAAACAAAGCCTGTGGCATGATCTCCGTGTGAGCACAGTACCTTGAATGATGGACAACAGGCAGACCAGCGTGTGGAGGGCCCTCCAACCCAAAAGGATGCAGAGCCAGGATCGCAGCAAGGCTGGGACAGAAGGAATCACACACAGAGTTTCAAGAGTTTTCAATAGTTAATAATGTATGTTCCATGAGCGCTGGATTATATTGTGTGTTTGTTGCACACTGACTTTGCAGTTAGAGAAAGGGTTTGCCTTTGCAATTTTGTTTGTTGATGCACTTTAATTAATATAATTAAAAAAAAATCGAATCGTAAATCGATTTTTTTATTAAAAAATCGCAGATTTTTTTGGGGGGGAAAATCGCCCAGCCCTAATATATATACCGGTGTGTGTGTGTGTGTGTGTGTGTATATATATATATATATATATATATATATATATATATATATATATATATATATATATAAATTATACACGCGCACACGCTATAGATGCTAGCAATAATCACTGTGTTCTCCCGGCAGGGACAGCTCCCCGCAGGAAGGAAAATCGCATCATCTATGGCCTGCCTTAGTCTGGAATTTCACTTTTAAAGGATAAGTTCACCTTTTGAAAAAAGAAAAAAAAATACACTTTTTTTTTTTTTTTGGTCGGGACCCTTTAACCACTTCTCCACCAAGGACGTCATATGACGTCCTTGACTTTGAGGTGGGATATC
The DNA here is from genome assembly GCA_029206835.1 of Rana muscosa. Taxonomy (NCBI): domain Eukaryota; kingdom Metazoa; phylum Chordata; class Amphibia; order Anura; family Ranidae; genus Rana; species Rana muscosa. Next base: position 432,771,607 of record CM055118.1, on the reverse strand, counting down.
TGAATGATGCCTGCAGCTAGAGGCATCATTCAGATATCATTCTGTCGGGCCGGCAATTCTGCGCACCATAAGAACGATCATAGCGGCGGTTCCGCCGCTTGATCATTCTTATAGGCGGCGGGAGGGGACATCCCCCCCCTCCCGCCGCCATCCGGTGCTTCTCCGGGCTCTCCAATGCCATCGGGGGCCCGGAGAACGAATCGGCCGACGCCGGATGACGAGCATAGAGATTTCCGATGACCAGATGGTCACCAGTCATCTCTATGACTGTCGGAGTCCCGGGCGGGACGTTGTGACATCACGCCCGGTACCCGGAAGTAAACAAAGCCGCAATTGCGGCTGTCAGCATGAGATCAGTGAATTTTTTTTTTTCCCGATCTCATGCTTTTCAGCCTGGAGGAGAGATGTGGGGTCTTATTGACCCCGCATCTCTCCATAAAGAGGACCTGTCACACACCATTCCTATTACAAGGGATGTTTACATTCCTTGTAATAGGAATAAAAGTGATCAAAAAATAAAAAATATGTAAAAAAAAGTGTCAAAATAAAAAGAAAATGGTAAAATAAAAAAAAAAAAATGGGGGAAAATTTTTTTTTTTTTAAAACGCCCCTGTCCCCGGTAGCTCGCGCTCAGAAGCGAACACGCATGTAAGTCCCGCCCACATATGTAAACGCCATTCAAAGCCCACATGTGAGGTATCGCCGCGTGCGGTAGAGTGCGAGCAACAATTCTAGCACTAGACCTCCTCTGTAACTCGAAAATAGTAACCTGTAAAAAATGTTAAAGCGTCGCCTCTGGAGATTTTTAAGTACCGAAGTTTGGCGCCATTCCATGAGTGTGCGCAATTTCAAACCGTGACATGTTGGGTATCTATTTACTCGGCGTAACAGCATATTTCACAGTATACAAAAAAATTGGGCTAACTTTACTGTCTTGTTATTTTTTTAATTCGTGAAACCGGTTTTTTTTCCCCCCAAAAAGGCGTTTGAAAAATTATTGCGCAAATACCGTGCAAGATAAAAAGTTGCAATGACCGCCATTTTATTCCCTAGGGTGTCTGCTAAAAAAACATATTATATAGTGTGTGTGTGTGTGTGTGTGTGTGTGTTTGTTTGGGGGTTCTGATTAATTTTCTAGCAAAAAAATGATGATTTTTACATGAAGGAGAGAAGTGCCAGAATAGGCCCGGTGGAGAAGTGGTTAAAGCATTGCACCCATGATCAACAGATGGTGGGTGTAATGCCACGGCCCTGCAGACTGTCTGTTACATAGTTAGTCAGGTTGAAAAAAGACACAAGTCCATCCAGTTCAACCATAATAAAATATATATATAATATCATACAATCCCATATACCTAATTCTATACCCACAGCTGATCCAGAGGAAGGCGAAAAACTCCAGAGCATGATCCAATTTGCTACAGCAGGGGAAAAAAATCCTTCCTCATCTCCCGAGAGGCAATCGGATTTTCCCTGGATCATAAATGTCAGTACCCAGTTATATTATGTACATTTAGGAAAGAATCCAGACCTTTCTTAAAGCAATCTACTGAACTGGCCAGAACCACCTCTGAAGGGAGTCTATTCCACATTTTCACAGCTCTTTCTGTGAAGAAGATGAAATCTCTTTTCCTCTAGACGTAAAGAGTGCCCCCTTGTCCTTTGTGTTGACCGTAAAGTGAATAACTCAACACCAAGTTCACTATATTTACCCCTTATATATTTGTACATGTTAATCATATCCCCCCTTAATCTCCTCTTCTCAAGAGAGAATAAATTCAGTTCCTCTAATCTTTCCTCATAGCTGAGCTCCTCCATGCCTCTTATTAGTTTGGTTGCCCTTCTCTGCACTTTCTCCAGTTCCCCGATATCTTTTTTGAGAACTGGTACCCAAAACTGAACTGCATTTTCCAGATGGTCTTACTAATGATTTGTACAGGGGGGCAAAATGATATCTCTCTCTCTGGAGTCCATACCTCTCTTAATACAAGAAAGGACTTTGCTCGCTTTGGAAACCGCAGCTTGGCATTGCATGTCATTATTGAGCTTATGATCTACCAAAACCCCAGATCCTTCTCTACTACGGATCCCCCCAGTTGTACTCCCCCTAGTATGTATGATGCATTCATATTCTTAACCCCCCCAAGTGCATAACTTTACATTTATCAACATTAAACCTCATCTGCCACATAGTCGCCCAATTAGAAAATATTTTTTTCCAGCAAGAACTCATCTATGTGGTCTTTTATTAATCTCTCCAGTATCTTCCCAACTATAGAAGTTTAAGTTTAGAAAATATCGCGCCCAAAATAGATAATTAAAATAATACGACTTGATAAACTACACAAGTGGCACGAAATTATGAAGTGTCAAATGATACCTGTGAACACAATTCCAGCCATATATATATATATATATATATATATAATATTAATACATGGAACTCGAATATATGTGGGTATATTAAGGAAGTACATTCAACATTGATATACACTAATTAACATGGACTAATCAGTCAGTCAAATTGAATATTAACCACCAAAGAATAAACAACAATAATATGCATGTGAGTTAATGTGTTTAAAAAAAAGTCCTTGTGACAAAACTCCAATCTGCAAAAGCAAAATATTGCAGGGGAAAAAATATAAAAATATTATCCAACACATATAGAAATGTTTCCTTCACACTGGAAAAAAGGGGGGGGGGGGAGAAACTCTGAGAGGTGTTTTCAGAAGGAGGATGATGGTGCAGGAGAAATGTTCCCGAAAATCCACAGATGTCAGAGAAGACCACATCCACCGCGGTGAGTGAGTATGTAAAAGATGGGTACGTTACCAGAAATGGTGGACCTCCACTATGGCAAGGTCTAACAGGCCTGCAGATATCACCCTCTGCGGGGTACAGGAGTTTATCCACCTGATTTCACGGAGTGATGGTCCTAATGCAGGTTCTTAGCGTCTGTTGTACTGATCCATACACTGCAACTGCTGTAATAAGTCACTCCAAATAATAAAAACCAAACCTCCAAGTTTGTATAGGAACCATGAAAAAGAGGAAAAAGGACTCCAATAGTGTAATACCTCAATGTAAAATTTATTCCCGATACGTAGAGGTATACAGATAAAACAACAGGATAATACAACAGTAATTTAAAAATTGCCGGCATAAAAAAGTGGCGTTCACCCGTGCTAGCGGGGTCACGTGGTAGTGACGTCAGTGCGCTGCACCGCCCTGACTAGTTTCGTTTAATCCAAACGTTCTCAAAGGGCACGGGCGACGCACTGAAGTGTCACTCAATAAGTACTAGCGAGGCGCGATTCACTTCAGTGCGTCGCCCGTGCCCTTTGAGAACGTTTGGATTAAACGAAACTAGTCAGGGCGGTGCAGCGCACTGACGTCACTACCACGTGACCCTGCTAGCACGGGTGAACGCCACTTTTTTATGCCGGCAATTTTTAAATCACTGTTGTATTATCCTGTTGTTTTATCTGTATACCTCTACGTATCGGGAATAAATTTTACATTGAGGTATTACACTATTGGAGTCCTTTTTCCTCTTTTTCATGATTCCTATACAAACTTGGAGGTTTGGTTTTTATTATTCGGAGTGACTTATTGCAGCAGTTGCAGTGTATGGATCAGTACAACAGACGCTAAGAACCTGCATTAGGACCATCACTCCGTGAAATCAGGTGGATAAACTCCTGTACCCCGCAGAGGGTGATATCTGCAGGCCTGTTAGACCTTGCCATAGTGGAGGTCCACCATTTCTGGTAACGTACCCATCTTTTACATACTCACTCACCGCGGTGGATGTGGTCTTCTCTGACATCTGTGGATTTTCTGGGACATTTCTCCTGCACCATCATCCTTCTTCTGAAAACACCTCTCAGAGTCCCCCCCCCCCCTTTTTTCCAGTGTGAAGGAAACATTTCTATATGTGTTGGATAATATTTTTATATTTTTTTCCCCTGCAATATTTTGCTTTTGCAGATTGGAGTTTTGTCACAAGGACTTTTTTTTAAACACATTAACTTACATGCATATTATTGTTGTTTATTCTTTGGTGGTTAATATTCAATTTGACTGACTGATTAGTCCATGTTAATTAGTGTATATCAATGTTGAATGTACTTCCTTAATATACCCACATATATTCGAGTTCCATGTATTAATATTATATATATATGGCTGGAATTGTGTTCACAGGTATCATTTGACACTTCATAATTTTGTGCCACTTGTGTAGTTTATCAAGTCGTATTCTTTTAATTATCTATTTTGGGCGCAATATTTTCTAAATTTATATTGCTTGTATATGGTTTCACATATTTTATTGTCGCCGCCCTGGTGTGACTAGCACAATTCTTTTCAGTATTCACTTTTCACATTAGCGCAGTAAAACACCCCTATTATTCCAACTATAGAAGTTAAACTAACAGGTCTATAGTTACTTGGTAAAGACTTTGTTCCCTTTTTAAATGTGGCCACCACATTGGCCCTGCGCCAATCCAGTGGTAATATTCCCGTCATTAACCAGTCCCTAAAAATTCGATACAATGACTGTTTGAAATGTATGTAGCTGTCTGCCTGTACCTCCGATACACTCTGACAGGAAGACTCGCTGAACTACTAGGGTGCTCAACCAGCTCCCTGGTAGATCATTGAGATCTACAAGCTGACAGCAGCAAAGGCTGTCGATAGTTGTAGTTCATTCATTCACATAACAATCCCCCCCCCCCCCGCTTACTGTCAAAACAGGGGATCGAGGTGGTGCGGTACATCTGTAACATGTTACACCCTGAATATGGGTGTAACATGTTACAAAGGTGAACTTCTCCTTTAAGGCCAGATTTCTAAAGGAAACCTACCATGAGAAAATTGCTCATCTTCTGTTAAAATGTCAGTGGCCCAGATGTCTTACTGATCATCTGGCTTTATTGCTTCTGAGTTGCTCTTGTACAAGCAAGTATGCAGCAAGTGTCGTCAGATCTGATCCAATTACTTGTTCTGCAGCGATTGACTTTAAGTGGTTATAAAGGCTCTGTGTTTTTTTACCTTAATCCATTCCCTGCACTAAGGTAAAAAACACCCCACTTGCTCCCCCCCCTCTAGACACTTACTTGAGCCTGTCAGGTATCCAGCGCTCTGCCCGGCTGCAGTCTTCTCTCCCCTCTCTTCCTCATTTTTCATAGTGACCTGGGTCATTGGTTCCCGCTGGTGTCAATCAAATGCTGTAAGGAGGGAACGGGAGCGGGGCAGAGCCGCGCTATGTGTAAATAGAGCAGATCCATAGAAATGCACACCTTGGGAGTGAGCATGCGCATATACCCCCATAGCAATCGCCTTGCTATGGGGGCACACAGAGAATGGGAGGAGCCAGGAGCATCGGTGGGGGACCCAAGAAGAGGAGGTTCGGGGCTGTTGGATTTCCAAAGAGCAGGTAAGTATGACTTTTTTATTTTAATAAAATATGGACTTTACAGTCACTTTAAAAAGTTTTAACAGTGGGGGTACAGCTGGCAGCTTAGAGGATGAAAAAAGGGGCGGAAAACCTACCAAGAAGGCCACATCTGCGGGAAACTACGCACCATAAATATGAGAAACGACTATAATTGTGGTGTAAACCTTCCAAAGCGAATATTTAAAAAGCTATGAGGAGCGAGTAGTCAGGCCAAATCTAGCTTTAAAAAAAAGAGGGGAATAATATTTATTGAAATGGAGGTGGAAGCTTCTATCAAATTATCAGACCTGCAAACTACTTGTTCACAGAAATAATGGAGCTGCTGGATCCTTCTAATCCTGAAGGACTGTCTGTCTGTGCTTGGCAGTGGCTTTTACTTGGCTGTTTGTTAATCCCCTCCGTGTTCCATGAGTGTTTTATAGATACGTGTGTGTGTGTGTGTGTGTGCCAGAACTGACAGTCACTGATGAGTGTGAGGGCTTAGGAACTGTTATTACATAATGTTGGCTGTTTTTCAAATTTTTCAGGTGTCAGTCCTCCACCCAGCGCAGATGAAACATTCAAAAATCATGTAAACAGGCTTCGCAGCATGGTCCACAAGCGTGTCGCCCTGTATGATGCGGAGGAGAGGGCCCTCAGGGTCATACTGGAGGGAGAGCAAGAAGAAGAGAGACAACGGGACAAAGACAAGAGGCTAAAGAAACAAAGAGAGAAATTTCTCCAAAAGCAGCGAGAACTTGATTCTATATTGTTTGGAGATGATGGTATGGGCAGGTTTTCTTCTAAGTGTCGGGTCACCCTGGGGCGACTTGTCAGGCGACTTAACAAAAGAATACTGCGCACACATGCAAAAATGTCATTTAAATCCTATGAGGCTATTTAAAGCACCTGAACATAATAAGCAAATATGGGGATTTGGTCACACCATATGGGCCATATAGTGCTTAAAGGGGTTGTAAAGCTTCGCGTTTTTTCACCTTAATGCATCCTATGCATTAAGGTGAAAAAACATCCGATGCTTACAAGCCCCCCAGCCCCCCCCATTTACTTACCTGAGCCCTCGAAAGTCCCGTGTCGTGAATGCGCTGGCTTCTCGCACCTGTCTTTTCGGCTGTTTTTGGCTCTTCATTGGAGATAGATAGCAGCGCAGCCATTGGCTCCCGCTGCTGTCAATCTAATCAATGACGTGGCTATGGCCGCCACTGTATCACACGGGAGCGCGCCCGCAAGCTAACCCCCTTGGCAGAGAGCTTCCCAAAACGGGGGTTGGCTCTTGTGGGTAGGAGCCGAGACAGCCGCCGAGGGACCCCAGAAGATGAGGATCGGGGCCACTCTGTGCAAAACAAGCTGCACAGTGGAGGTAAGTATAACATGTTTGTTATTTAAAAAAAAAAAGAACCTTTACAACCCCTTTAAGCCCACTACTGCGTCTAAGTACCCCATTTTCAGTGGGTCCCACACTAATCATAGAATGAAAGATCCCACTTCTCAACCATGGGAGATATACACTCCTCTTTGACGCAGTAGTGGCCCAAGCACTGTATGGCCATATGGTGTGACCAAATCCCCATATTTGCTTATTATGTGCAGGTGCTTTAAATGGCCTTGTAAGATTTAAATGACATTTTTGTATGTGTGCGCTATAATCTTTTGTTCTGTTTTGTATTGTCTTATAGCAGCACCATCTTTAATGTGATGCATAGTTGGGGTGTGCGCGGCCCCCCTCAAGTCTTTGTTTGTCAGGCGACTTAGTCGCCTGACAAGTCGCGGTCCATTCAGTGCAAAGGAACCGTTCTAATGAGTCGCTTCGACTTAGAAAAAGGTTCCTTCACTACTTGGGGGTCGCTTGCATTGACTTCCATTAAAGAAGTCGTTTGCAAGTCATGCTGAAGTCGCACTGTGCTGGGTGGCTTCCGAGTCGGGCGACTTTGAAGCCACCCCAGTGTGAACCGAGCCTAAAGCCTCGTACACGATCGGATTTCCATCGGACAAATCCGTGGAATTTTGTGCGAAGGGCGTTGGCCGTGAACTTGTTCTGAATACAGATGGCAGAACTTTTTCAGCCAACATACACGAAACAACGTGTTTTTTCTGCTCTTTAGTGCCACCCTTTGGGCAACTTCTGCTAATGTTGTGCTATGGTTAGCATTGGTTCGGAGCATGCGTGTTTGTACTTTGGATTTTAGTCTGACGGATTTGTGTACACACGATCGGATAATCCGACATCACACGTTTGTTGTCGGAAAATTTGAGAGCATGCCTATCCCACATTTGTTGTCGGAAATTCCGACAACAATTGTCCGATGGAGCATACAAATGGTCGGATTCTTTTCTATATGCCTTTCACTCTTTGTTTTGACATAATATTTTCTTTTATACCCCCTTACTTTGCTTTTGTCCTCTTTTTCTTACTCCTCTCATTTTTTTAAAGTGGTTGTAAAGTCGGAAGTTTTTTTTTATCTTAATGCATTTTAAGTGTGCCCATTACAGCATACTTTCACACAAAAAAAAACTTGCATTTGAGTGCTTAACATTGTGTTTACTACATATTCACATTGCAATCCCATTGACATGTACAGTGGGCATAGAAAAGAATCGCACCCACATTTTGTTGCTTTGCAGCCTGAAATGAAGACAGACAGTTTTTGTTTTATCCAGCTGTATTTAGTGCATCTTATAACATCCAAGTGAAAGATATACAGTGCTTTTGGAAAGTATTCACAGCGCGTCACTTTTTCCACATTTTATGTTACACCCTTCTTCCAAAATGGATTAGATTAAATTATTTTCCTCAAAATTCTACAAAGAATACCCCATAATGACCACGTGAAAGAAGCTTGTTTGATATCTTTGCAAATTTATTAGAAATAAAACAATCCCATGTGCATAAGTATTCACAGCCTTTGGCACCAATTACAGCCTCAAGTCTTTCTGAGTATGATGCTACAAGCTCGGCACACCTATTTTTGGGCAGTTTCTGCCATTTTTCTTTGCAGGACCTCTCAAGCTTCATCAGGTTGGATGGGGAGGGTCGGTGCACAGCCATTTTCAGGTCACTCCAGAGATGTTCATTCGGGTTCAAGTCTGGGCTCTGGCTGGGCTACTCAAGGACATTCACAGAGTTGTCCCGTAGCCACTCCTTTGATATCTTGGCTGTGTCCTTAGGGTTGTCCTGTTGGTAGATGAACCTTCGCCCCCAGTCTGAGGTCCAGAGCACTCTGGAGCAGGCTTTCATCAAGGATGTCTCTGTACATTGCTGCATTCATCTTTCCCTCGATCCTGACTAGTCTCCCAGTTCCTGCCGCTGCAAAACATCCCCACAGCATGATGCTGCCACCACCATGCTTCACTTTAGGGATGGTATTGGCCAGGTGATGAGCGGTGCCTGGTTTCCTCCAGACATGACGCTTGTCATTCAGGCCAAAGCGTTCAATCTTTGTTTCATCAGACCAGAGAATTTTGTTTCTCGTGGTCTGAGAGTCCTTCAGGTGCCTTTTGACAAACTCCAGGCAGGCTGTCGTGTGCCTTTTACTGAGGAGTGGCTTCTGTCTGGCCACTCTACCATACACGCCTGATTGGTAGAGTGCTGCAGAGGTGGTTGTTCTGGAAGGTTCTCCTCTCTCCACAGAGAAACACTCTGTCAGAGTGACCATCAGGTTCTTGGTCACCTCCCTGACTAAGGCCCTTCTCCCCCAATCGCTCAGTTTGGCCGGGCGGCCTGCGCTGGAAAGAGGCCTGGTGGTTTCAAACTTCTTCCATATACAGATGATGGAGGTCGCTGTGCTCATTGGGACCTTCAATGCTGCACATATTTTTCTGTACCCTTCCCCAGATGTCCTTACATGGCCTAGTCAGAGCTCAGACTTAAACCCCATTGAAAATCTGTGTAATGAATTGAAGACTGCAGTCCACAAACACTCGGCATCAAATTTAAAGGAGAAGTCCAGCCTGAGCGCGTTTGGCTGGGCTTCTCCTCTGGGCCACAGGAGTGCAATTTGTTTTGCTCTCCTGTGACCTGTTTTCAGCAGAGAGCAGCCTGAAGTCCACTCTCTACTGATGTCACACAGATCAGTCCAGGCAGTACGTCATCCTGACAAAGTGCCGCTGAGAGCCTGAGACGGCCGCTCCCCGCCCCTCCACAGCTCAGCGCTCCAGTGAGCGTGAAGGAGCAGAGCAGGAGAGATGCTGATTGACAGTCTACAGCTCTCTGCTCGGAAAGCTGTGAGAACCGAGCCATCGGTGGTGTTCGATCGCTCGGTTCTCAGTGTCGAGCCGCAGGGGGACAGATGCAGCATCGGACCGATGCTGCATCCACCTAGGCAAGTATGATGGGGGGGGGGGAAACCCAACCCCATACTTCTCTTTTAACTGAACTTAAGCAGTTCTGCAAAGAAGAGCGGGCAAATATTGCAAAGTCTAGATGTGCAAAGTGAGTGGAGACAAATCCCAACAGACTAAAGGCTGGAATAAAGGCAAAATACTGACCAAGGGGGGTGATCCTTTTTCCAACTTTGTGATTCAGTGTTTCTGACATGTTGATCTTATATCTTTCACTTGGATGTTATAAGTTGCACTAAGTAACTACAGCTGGATAAAACAAAAACCGTGTCTGTCTTCTTTTTAGGCTGCAAAGCAACAAAATGTAACTATTTTAAAGGGGAGTGATTTATTTTCTATATTCCCGCTGTACATAGGAATATAAATGTTGCGTTCCAGAAGCCACAATAAAGCAAATGAATCCCATACTTCACCTCTGCCCCAGAATATGTTTGATACGGAACTCGCCAATTTCACTTTTGTTTTATCTTTCTTCTGCATAGAGCGGCTTCCAGCTCTTCACCCTCTCCAGCCGTTCCGTCAGTACCACCTCCAAGCTGAACACTCTGTTGTATCTCTCGTCCAGATCCGGTGAGTCTTCTATCCAGACTTTGCAGGCTGTAATGGACATTTTGTTTAATTAGGTTTCAACACCGATCACTTTTTCATGTTGGAGGTTCTTATCACTTCTAATGTTTGGATAGATTAGGGAGGGGTTAGAACCCCTGTTAGCGATCTGGGGCTCTGTTCGAAAGATTTATCCTCTCTTCCTGTCCTACTGATCATGTTTTGCCAGTCAGGAAGTGAGAGTAACTGCAACAGAAACACAAAAATAAAAATGCTTTTAATACCATTTTATTTTTTATTATTATTATTATTATTATTATTATTATTATTATATTTTGTGTGCTTGTTCTTGCTCTAGAGCAGAGATCTCCAAACTACGGCCCTCCAGCTGTTGCGGAACTACACATCCCATGAGGCATTGCAAAACTCTGACATTTACAGACATGACTAGGCATGATGGGAATTGTAGTTCCTGAACAACTGGAGGGCCATAGTTTGGAGACCCCTGCTACAGTGTTGGCAACTAGCATACCTAGAAGATGATCAGCAAAGCATAGCCCAATAGTTTCTAATGACAGGTGTCCTTAAAGCGGAAGTAAACCCATCCATAAAACAGTTTTCATTTACGGCACGTGCCGGAAGTATAACACTCCCATTGGTTGTTCTTTCAACCAAACTGTTAAACCATCCAATGGCTGGTGTCATAACTGATCACATATGCAGCATCATGGCAGTTGTAGATTAAAATGAGGCAAAGATGGCAGCTTCCTTGGCTGAAAACGGTAGGGGGGTTTACTTACACTTTAAAGTGGTTGTAAACCCACTCTGACAACTTGCACCTACAGGTAAGCCTAGATTAAGGCTTACCTGTAGGTGCAAGAAATATCTCCTTAACCTATACGGTTAAGGAGATATCGCATATACTCGAGTATAGGCCGAGTTTTTCAGCACATTTTTTTTTTTTTTGTGCTGAAAATGCCCCCCTCGACTTATACTCGAGTCACCTTTTTGCGCCTGATCTCCTGAAGTTTGGGGACCCGGTGCTGGCCGTAGGTCCCCTGGACCCCAAACTTGGCACACATGTAGCCCCACGCTTTCTCTACAAGTGTGCAAAGTTTGTTGTCCAGGGGACTTGGGGCCGGGGAGCAGTTTTTTATTTTATTTATTTTTTATTTTAAAGCGGGGCACCCCTTCCATAGACTCCCATGTTAAACAGTCATTTCTCCGGTGAATTTAGGGACCCGGTACCGGCCGGTCGTTGGTCCTCTGGACCCGAAACTTGGCACACATATAGCCCCATTTCTCCTCTACAAGTGTGTGAAGATTGTTGTCTGGGGGACCTACGGCCGGGGAGCACCGATTTTTCAAAGCCGGGCACCCCTTCCATAGACTCCCATGTTAAATGTCAGTCTAGGCATGGACACAGTGAGGCAAAGTGAGGCACAGTGAGGCATGCAGATGGACACTCTAGGCTTATACTCGAGTCAATACGTTTTCCCAGTTTTTTTGTGCTAAAATTAGGTGCCTTGGCTTATATTCGGGTCGGCTTAGACTCGAGTGTATACGGTATTTGCAGAAAACACTGCGCTGTAGACAACGGCGCAGGCACACTGAGCGTGCCGGTTTTCTGAATGGGATAATGCCGGGAAAGCGCGCATGCGCGGGGATCTGCCGATCCCGTGGGCATGCGTGGGAGTGACGTCATCGCCGCTCCGGACCGTCACAGTGCCGGAGCGGTGATACACGGAAGTCGCTTAGAGTGGACATGGCGGTGGAGGGTAACGAGGAGCGCTTCGGGGGCTTCGATCTCAGGTAAGTGCCACATAATGAGCTAGTATGCTATGCATACTGTCTCATTATGCCTTTCTCTTGCAGGGTTTTTTTTTTTGCAGGAAAAACAAAAACGGGTTTACTTCCTCCTTTTTCAAATGTGTATGCTTAGACAAAACTTTATTTTTTGATAGAGTAGAAAGGTGGGTAAAGTGGATGTGAGCACCACAAACCAAAACACAATTTAATTCACTTATAATATTTAAAGCAAACTCCCCCATCCATGTCTCCATGCTTTATTTTGTTGAGAAATCCCTTTGAAAAACACCTCTCTCTAGCATTTCTGGCCATGGCCATCTTGAGCAAGTTCAGATGATTCATGTAGCACTTACTTCCTGGAATCCATCTGCCCTTAGCTCAAGCATGCATGCAGGAAAGTGTGCTTAGCTCAGAAAACCCCTCCCCCTACTTCTGAAGACTCCTGGGATATATGACATAATTTGCCTAGGGAAGAAACAAAGAAGGTAACTGAAGAAATGCTAAAAAAAAAAAAAAAAAAGTTTAAAACCACTAAATATGATATAAAGTGGGGAAAATAATTATTTGATCCCCTGCTGATTGTGTAAGTTTGCCCACTTACAAAGAAATGAAGGGTCTATAATTTTTATCATAGGTGTATGTTAAATGCTAGAGACAGAATATCAACCAAAAATCCTGAAAAAAACACACAATACAATATTTTATAAATTGAGTTGCATTTCAGTGAGTAAAATAAGTATTTGCTCCCCTATCAACCAACAATACTTCCGGCTCCCACAGACTGGCTACAGTAGGTGCTCATGTGGTACACAGATTAGTCCTGTCAATGTAAGAAAGGGCTCCTAATGACAACTCGTTATGTGTATAAAACACACCAATCCACAGAGTCTCTTCCATTCAAACCCTCACTATCATGGGGGAGACCAAAGAGCTGCCAGAGGACATCAGGGACAAGATTGTAGACCTGCACAAGGCTGGAATCGGCTACAAGACCCTCAGCAAGAAGCTTGGTGAGAAGGAGACAACTGTTGGAGTGATTATTTGTAAATGGAAGAAATACAGAATAACCATCAATCGCCCTCAGTCTGGGGCCGACTTTGCTGCATTGAGGGGCCAATAGACAGGACCATGTATTGTAAAATCTTGGATGAGAACCTTCTTCCCTCAGCCGGGACAATGAAGATGGGTCATGGATGGGTCTTCCAGCATGACAATGACCCAAAACATGCCGCCAAGGCAACAAAGGTGTGGCTAAAGAAGAAGCACATTAAGGGCTTGGAGTGGCCTAACCCAGTGGTCATCAACCCTGTCCTCAGGGCCCACTAACAGGCCAGGTTTTATGTATTACGTTGGGGAGATGCAGACTAGAATACTGTAATTACTGAGCAGCAAATGATATCACCTGTGATGTATTTCAGTTATCTTGCAAACTGGTCTGTTTGTGGGCCCTGTGGACAGGGTTGATGACCACTGGCCTAGCCAGTCTCCAGACCTTAATCCTATAGAAAATTAATGGAGGGAGCTGAAACTTTTGAGTTGTCAAGACACAGCCAAGAAACCTTAAGCGGGGGATCGATCTGTTGATCTACGCTGAGCAGGCGGATGACAGGTCCGTCCCTGCTCACTGTGCAGAGATGGACCAGTCAGAGCCCCGCTCTCCTCTATGGGGAGATCGGATGTAAACAGATCCGCCTGTCTGTTTTTATCCGATCCTCCAGACGTATGGAAAATAGGATTTCTATTCGTCTAGATTTATCGAATCGCATAACGGCTGATGTCAGCGGACATGTCACCGCCGACATCTGTCTCTCCCTAGAGGTGAATGGAGCATCCGATCAGGTCCACCTGAAAAAACGGACAGGCGGACCTGATCAGCCAGCATGTGTGAAAGGGGCCCAAATGTTTGTTTTTAATTTTATTTTATTTTTTTCATGTACTGTAAAAACGCTAATAAAACAAATGATAGTACAAGCTGGTCCAAAAATGCTGCTATTAGCGTTTTTTCATTTTTTTTTTTTTTTTTGCGTTTTTTTTTTTTTTTTTTAGCTTTTTCAAAACTCTAGTGTGCATGGAGTCTAATAGTGAGAACTTCCATACTGATAATGTGGCAGGTCCTGTTAGCCATTTCCTTTATTAAAACTTTTATTTAATTTTCTTCTGGAAGTAATTGTTTTTTCTTGTCTTTCAGACACGAGTGGGATCAATTCTTGGCTCCACCTGACCATCCTGATGCCAGTAGTATTCCTCGTGGGTGGGTACTGCCCATGCCACCATCTAGTGACATTTGGGCTACAGCCCTGAAACAAGCAGAATAACTGAACTATTTAAAAATTGTAATGTATATGATTTATCTGTACTACCAAACTTGAAAAACAAAGGGTAAGAAGATGGCCTATTGTATCCAGTCTGGTTTGCAGCAACTTACCCTCTGTCTGGGTTACGCAAGAACTTCTGAATAGAAGAACAACTTCAGCCCTATTTTTTTCTAGTTGTGCAGAGTGTAAAACGGTCAGAAACTCCATTTGTTTTTTCTTTGCCATCTGTATCCCTCTTTGGAAGATTTCACTCTGGCTTTTTGTCCCATTGACAGCTGACAGCAGTATAAAGCTGGGTACAAACTGACTGAAAATCGGCAGAAACCAGCCGACTTTCCATCAATGTGTACAGTTGTCTGTCTGACAGAAGACGGTCTAACAACCGGATTTTGTCAAAGGGACATGCTGGAAAACCAACATCCAATCAGCGCCTGCAACCCCAAAGGGGTTAGGCTAGGCAGGCTAGGGAAAACAAACTTTTTACTGAATGCGAACTTGTCATTGAATGTATGATAATGATGTATGATATGGTAGTGGGCAGTCCATATGGACAATAGACGCCAAGTTCTATATTTATTTTGAAATGACAGAATAAAGCATGTCAAAGTTGATTTGTGGTTTTACTAAGAGTTTGTGTTTTATTGCTCCTTAAGTTCAGTAGTGTTTGGAAATCTATCCATATAATAGTTAAAACTGTACATGACGTATATTAAAGCGGAGCTCCACCCTAAAGTGGAACTTCCGCTCATCGGAACCCCCCCCCCCTCCGGTGTCACATTTGGCACCTTTCAGGGGGGAGGGAGGAGGGGGGTGCAGATACCTGTCTAAGACAGGTATTTGCACCCACTTCCAGGAGTCCTCTCTGCGGGTATTCTGCGTCCCTTCCCGTAGAATACCCGTTGTTGCGCCGTAGTTAACCGGGCAGTGAAGGTGGGGGCAGCAGAGTGACGAGCGATTGCTCGTTTTCTGCGGCCGACGTCGCTGGACTCCAGGACAGGTAAGTGTCCTAATATTAAAAGTCAGCAGCTGCAGTATTTGTAGCTGCTGGCTTTTAATATTTTTTTTTCGGCGGAGCTCCGCTTTAACATTTATACAGAAGGCAGCCTCCCTTGTTGTTATGCCTCTTGTCACTGGGGTCTATTACTGCTGTAAGGCAGAGAAAACTTTGTTAAAAATGAGAATCTTAAAGAGTTTGTATTTAAATTCCAGGTATGAATATTTTATACATAGTTACATTGGTCCAAGCTGGATCAAAGTAACTATGTATATACCATGAAAGAAACAAAATGTTACCCAAGCTCCACTGCCAATATAAGAGTCCACGAACTGTGATCCGGTGCTCTAGCCAGGGCGTTCAGGCCCCACAGATGCAATTCTTAAATCAGGAAGGCTGGCAACTCGGATGTTCTTAAATAAAAGTACTTTATTTGTTACATGGATGCATGCTATATACTGATGCGTTTCAGCTATGAAGCCTTCATCAAAGTATATACTATACCTGTGTGATTCCTCTAGAACAGGCCTGGGCAAATTGTGGCCCCTCAAGCCACATTTCTAGCCCTTTGGCTGTCCCTATCCGGCTCTCGATGCCCCCACTGTCGTCATGCCTCTCACTGAGGAAGCTGACAGGCTCAGAGAGGCACGCTGACAGATGTCCATGTGGAGAGCTGCAAGAACTGGAAGGAGAGAGCTTGAGGAGCTGATCGGTACAGCATGGAGGCTGGGTTCTGGCAGGAGAGTGTTGCCTAAAGCCTCGTACACACGATTGGATTTTCTCGCCTCGTCTTTCAGGACAGCACCTGGAGAGAGCGCAGCTCCACCCACTTCCCAGGAAACACTGCAGTCATTACTTTAAAGCCTGGACACTTCCATCATGGCCTCAGTTGTAGTGTTTCCTCCGGCCATGGTGGAAGCGCTGCAGGGCACCTCCAGGTGGAGGTATACCTGTCAAAGTTCATATATTTTTCTGATACATAGACCAGTCCAACATCACCCCCTAAGGGGTGGGGAATGTTCCGGTGTCTCTCCCCTTCTCGAGCCCGGCGAGGGCAGAGGCTGATGGAGGTCCCGCGCTGATAAGCCGGAGAGCGTTAGCTGGAGGAATCTGCAGTGTGTGTGGGGTCCCTGGCATCTACACTGGTCCGGTCCGAGTGGCAGGTGACGTCACTGCTGGGCGGGGCTTCCGGTTCCGGCCGCTGGAGCGCAGAAGGGGGAGGCGGCCTCGGCGGTGCAATTTGCGGTCCTCGGGACAGCGAAATGGACCGGGAAAATCAAATAAAAACTGCCGGATGACTGCTGAGCACTGGGGAAAATGGAGCCAGAGGAAACCGCAGCGGTGGTGGGAGCAGGAGCCACGAGCACCAGCCCAGCCCAGGTAGGAAGAGACAGTGGTTTCTATTTACATTTCCTGGGCTATGTATGTTTTGTGTCCCTTTCTTCCTCCCCTGTAGTGGGAAGGGGGGGGGGGGGGAGGGAGCCTGCCTCACACTCACAGGTGACTTCTCTGGGTGTGTGTGTGTGTGTGTGTGTGTGTGTGTTTTTGCAGCAGTGATTGGTGAGGTATTGGTTTTGTTCACTGACTGTTGTCTAAAAGATCTGCTGGGTTGGGATCTAGTGCACAGATATTGACAAAGTGTTTGTTGGTTTTGGTGTATTTCAGAAAGCGAAAGAAAAGACTAAACATGCTTTCCCTCCCCCTAAAAAACGGTGTGCTTCTTGTAAAACTTCCCTTAAGGAGTCTTGGCACAAACCGTTATGCAGATCTTGCAAAGCAGACTTGGTCAGAGAGGAGTCTTCTACTAGCGCACCCTCTAGTGAGATGCTCACTTCTTTCTGGAAGGAATTGGAAGATTAGTTTCAGTCCTTCCGTTCCTATCTAGACAAACGTCCGGTGACGCAGTCAACAGCTAGTCGTCCCCCCCCCCCCCCAGCACTCACATTCCCTCTGCAGCCATGAGAGTGGTCAGTGAGTCTGAGGAGGAGAAAAGTATGTCCTCAGGTTCAGACGAAGAGAAAGAGGTATCTTCCTCCCATTTTATAAGCCGTCTTTGGAGGAGGTAGACAACCTTTTTATAGACCATACATACTACCCTTAATATTAAGGAGGATGAGACCCAGTTGTCCCTTCACGACAAGATGTATCGGTATGGATGAGGTCAAGCATCGAGTGTTCCTGGTGCATAAAGTGTTGACAGAATCCATAAAAAGGGAGTGGAAGGACCCAGAGAGGGCCCCCTTTTTTTTTTTCCAGGTCTCTTAAAAGGAGATTCCCCTTTGAAGATCGCGCGCAAGTCTGGAACAAGAGACCTAAACTTGACGCATCGTTCTCGCAAATATCGCAAAACACTGACTTGTCTTTTGAGGACATGGGGTTCTTAAAGGACACCAAGGACAAGAGAGCTGACTATTTGTTGAAAAAGGCTTGGGATTCTACACTGACTAATCTCAAACCAGCAATGGCATCTACAGTGGTAGCCAGGAACTTAGAACATTGGTTGGAACAACTAAAGGGCCATATTGAGGCCGGTACCTCTCGCAAAGATTTGCTAGACTCCTCCAGTCCTACAAAAGGCAGTAGGCTACATGGCAGATGCCTCGGCTGAGTTGGTGAGGATGTCCGCTAGATCTTCGGTCTTAATTAGGCTAGAAGAGCTTTGTAGGTGAAAACTTGGTCGGGCGATTCAGCTTCTAAAACTAAGCTGTGTGGGCTACTTTTTAAGGGGGACCTAGTATTCGGCCCCGATCTGGATGCGGTTCTGGACAGAACAGCAGATAGGAAAAAAGCATTTCTGGTCAAAAAGAAGGTGGCGCCACAACCTAAAAAGAATTTTCTTCCTTTTTTACCAGATCCGGGACTCAAAGAAAACAGGACAAAAGAGACCTTGGCGGTCCCAGAGAGGTCGGGGGAAGTCTGGGGTGTTTCGTCCCCCCAGCCAACCCGCAAAGGCCCAGTGACGGTCTCCCGACTGTGGGAGGACAGCTCCAGTCGTTTCTTCCACAGTGGGAGGGGGCGACATCCAGTGCGTTTTCTGCTCAAAGTAATCTCGGAGGGCTACGCACTGGAATTCTCGGAATACCCACTGTCTCGGTTTTATATGACACAGCTACCCCGAGATCAGGAAAGGTCTTTGGCGATGACATCATTAATACAAGATTTCCTTCAACAGAAGGTAATCATCCCAGTGCCCCAGGAGGAGGAAGGTCTAGGGTGTTATTCGCATGTATTTCTAGTGAAAAAAACGTCGGGAAAATTCAGGCTAATGAATGAATTTAAAAATCTTAAACCGGACAATTCGATACAAAAATTTTTGAATCAACACAATTTGGTGAGAAAACTTCTTCCCACGGGATGCTTCCTTGCCTCCATAGATCTGAGGCATGCATACTTACATGTGCCAATAAAACCGACGTCACAGAAATATCTGCATCTGGCAATCAGAGCAGGGGGAGTGGTGAAGCACTTTCAGTTCAGGGCCCTCCCATTCGGTCTCTCCTCCTCCCCAAAGATCTTCACGAAGATCATGGCAGAGGCATTGGCACCGCTCAGGTTGGAGGGAGTATCTGTAGTACCACATCTGGACGACCTCCTGTTGTTCTTCAGTTCAAAGGACCGATTATACAGGGATTTGAAAAGGACTCGGAACCATTTAGAAAGTTTGGGTTGGATTCTGAACAGAGAAAAATCAAACCTAATTCCTTCTCAGGTGATCATTTTCCTAGGATATGTCACTCGGTACAGGAGAAAATGTTCCTCCCGGAGGAAAATATGGCAAAGGTGCAGGAGGCGGTGAAAAGAGTACAGACAAACCTATCTGTGACTGTTCGGGCAGCTATGTCCACGCTGGGGCTGCTCACAACCTCAATTCCAGCTGTTCAGTGGGCCCGCCTCCATGCGAGAGACCTCCAACAGGCGATTCTACATCACATCCGGGTATTGTCAGACAACGCCACGGCAGTGGCCTATATTTCAAGGCAGGGGGGGCACAAGAAGCAGGTGTCTTCTAAGCTTAGCCCTACAAACTGGCTTGGGCAGAGGACAACGTGGCATCCTTAACTGCAGTACATCTGAAGGGCAACCTAAACCAGTTAGCGGACTTTTTGAGCAGGAGAAGGGTGCTAGAGTCCGAGTGGACCCTAAATCCGGAGGTGTTTCAGAGAATAGTAGACAGATGGGGAACTCCTCAGGTAGACCTTTTTTCATCACAAACAAATGCAAAGGTTCCACTCTACTTTTCTCTGAACAGGCATGACCAAGCGGAGGGTCTGGACGCACTGACTCAGTGCTGGTCCTTCCGTTTGTGTTACGCGTTTCCCCCAGTACAAATGATCCCGTTGGTGCTCGAGAAGCTACAGGGAGAAGAGACAACCAAAATTCTAGTGGCCCCGTATTGGCCCAAGAGGCCTTGGTTTTCAGTCCTACTGAAGTTAGCGGTAGAGTCACATTGGTTGCCGCCAGTTCGAAGGGACCTGCTGACTCAGGGTCCCCTCCTGCATCCCAACGTAGGTCATCTCAAACTAGCGGTTTGGTTACTGAGGAGCAAATTCTGAAAAATAAGGGTTTATCTGACCGTTTAGTTTGTACTCTGCTAAATAGCAGAAAGAAAGTTACAAGGGCTATTTATTTTAAGACCTGGAAAGTCTTCAATTCCTGGTGCATTTCCAGAAATTACTCTCCACTGGTCAACCTTTCTGTTCTGGACTTTCTCCAGGACGGGATGGATAAGGGTTTGGCAGCAAGCACCTTAAAGTCATTGTAAACCCTCTCGGTGAAAAAAAAATACACCCTGCAAGACAAAGGCATAATGAGCTAGTATGCATAGCATACTAGCTCATTATGAATGAATTACCTGAGATCGAAGCGGCCCTCGTTCGCCTCCTCCAACGCCATCTATCCCGGAGTGACTTCCGTGTATCGCTGCTCCAGTGCTGTGACTGGCGGGAGGCGCGATGACGTCACTCCCGCGCATGCGCACGGGTGCCGCCACTAACGGCACGCTCAGTGTGCCTGCGCGCCATTGTCTACGGCGCATGCGTCGTAGACATCGGTGCCTCTATTTCTGCAAATATCTCCTAAACCTTTTAGGTTTGGGAGATATTTCTTGCACCTGCAGGTAAGCCTTAATCTAGGCTTACCTGTAGGTTAAAGTGGTTGTAATGGGTTTACAACCACTTTAAAGGTTCAGGTAGCTGCGAGAGAAGGTTATCTCTAGACCCTTATATCATTAGATTTTTCAGGGCACTAGCTAGGGCTAGGCCGATACCATTTAAGTGTTTTCCCAAATGGGATTTATCAGTTGTTTTGCAAGGTCTGACTATAAGACCTTTTTGAGCCACTGGAAGAAGCCACAATTAAGTTTATGGTCGTTAAAAATAACATTGCTGGTAGCAATCGCCTCGGCTAGAAGGGTCAGTGAGCTCCAGGCGTTATCTATCATTGAGACGTTCTTAACAATTTTCCCAGATCGGGTAGTTATGAGGACAGACCCGAGGTTCTTGCCGAAGGTTGCTTCAGTTTTCCATAGATCCCAAGAGATGGTCCTACCAACGTTCTGTCCGTTTCCAACTTGCCCTAAAGAAAGAGATTTTCATAGTCTGGACGTAAAGCGATGCATTTTACGCTATCTGGAGGTAACAAAGGAGTTTAGAAGATCCAATTCTTTTTTTTTTTTTGTTTTTGTTTTAATATCTGGGCCTCGTAAGGGTTACGGAGCTTCTAAAAACACAATTGGTAGGTGGCTTCGGATGGCTATCCACGAAGATTATTTGGCTGCGGAAACGGAACCTCCCGCAGGGATAGTGGCCCATTCAACATGGGCCGTAGCAACGTCCTGGGCGGAACGAGCTGGGGCTTCACCAGAGCGAATCTGCAAGGCGGCCACATGGACGAGTTATTTCACCTTTACGCTTCATTATCGGATGGACTTGCTCGCAGCAGCAGAGCAATCGTTTGGCAGGAAGGTCCTGCATGCGGTGGTTCCACCCTAAGAGTAAGTACTCGTATATCATCTCCAGGTGCGGTCCTGAAAGACGAGGTGAGAAAACCTTAGACTTACCGGTAATGGTATTTCTACGAGTCTTTCAGGACAGCACGATAACCCTCCCTTGTTTATAAATGCTACTGTGTATGTGGTTGCTATGTTCTGCTTATATAATTTCAGCATGGCCAGAGGTTCTCGATAACAACTGAGGCCATGGTGGAAGTGTCCAGGCTTTAAAGGAATGACTGCAGTGTTTCCTGAGAAGTGAGTGGAGCTGCGCTCTCTCCAGGTGCTGTCCTGAAAGACTCGTAGAAATACCGTTACCAGTAAGTCTAAGGTTATCCGACTGCAATTGTGTGTTGACAGCCTGTTGGCGAAAAATCCGACCGTTTTGTACACTCCATCGGACAATTGTTTGTCGGATTTTTTTAGCGGACAGCGGTCTGTTGTCGGATTTTCCGAGCGTGTGTACACAAATCCGTCGGACAAAAGTCCAAAGTGCAAACACGCATGCTCGGAAACAATGCTCACCATAACACATTAGCAGAAGGTGCCCAAAGGGTGGCGCTAAAGAGCTGAAAAACCACGTATTACGTCACTACGTTCGAGTTTGTCGGCCGACAATTGTGTGCCGTTTTGTATGCAAGGCAAATTCCTGGCCAACGCCCTTCGGATAAAAGTCCGAGGCTTTGTCTGCGGAAAATCCGATCGTGTGTACGAGGCTTTAGAGACATCCTGGCGCTCTCCCGCTACTCTGCTATCTAGCCAAATTCTTCCTTTGTTAGCGCCTGCGCGTTCCGAGCCCCGCGAGCCGTGCACCTGTTCCTCACTCCAGGTACGGATCTGCAGAAATCCTGCATTCCTGATCTTGGGCTGTCTCCTTTCAGTCACAGTGCTTTTCAGAGGGCGTTTGACAGGCAGCGAGAGTTTATCACTTCCTCGCTGATTTAACCCTATAATACTGCATTACCGCAATCGCGTGCATTGCATGTGGTTGTGGCGCTGCCTCATTGAACTCAATGGGCAAGTTTGACAAGCTGTGCTGCTTGCCAGCCTCTGCACCCCCAAAATAAAAATGCCCTGGCCCGATGCAAAGTAATTCGGCTGTGGCATGTGAACAGCCCTTTATAATTCAGGTGGGTGGCCCGGGGGAGGTAGAACCATGGTTCAACTGCCCTGCCCGTTTAGACCACCCCACTCAACCGCTCATCTTAAAGATACCCATTTCATGAGCTTATTATTCCTAGCACGAGGTGTTTGTTTTCTATATGTTTACATGCAGACATTCCCCTTCGCGACTAATGCCCCATACACACGATCATTTTTAATGTCATTTTTAAAACTGACGTTTTTCTCGTCATTTTTTTTCTTGTTTCCTCTCAAGCCTGTCTTGCGTACACACCATCATTTTAAAAAATGTTCAAGTAAAGCGCAGTGACGTACAACACGTACGACGGCACTATAAAGGGGAAGTTCCGTTCGAATGGCGCCACCCTTCATGTTAGTAAAGTTTGTTGAGAGACGATTCGCTCTTTTCAGCCTCGTGCTTTTCAGTCCGTTACAGCATGACGAATGTGCTATCTCCATTACGAACAGTAGTTTTACCAGAACGAGCGCTCCCGTCTCATACTTGATTCTGAGCATGCGCATTTTTTTTTCACGTCGTGAAAGCATACACACTATCGTTTTTCACGTCGTTAAAAAAAACGACATGAAAAACGACGTGAAAAAAGAGAGCATGTTCGAAATTTTTAATGCCCGTTTTTCACGTCGTTAAAAATGCTCTGGAGCCCACACACGATCATTTTTAATGGCCATTTTTTTTAATGGCATTTTTAACGGCATGAAAAATGATCGTGTGTATGGGGCATTAAGGGTAAAACAAATGTTCATGCCTAAGCACAATTTTGCATCATTGACATTTATTAGTAAAACGGTTTGCAACTACTATGTGCATCCAAGTGGATTATTCCGTGTTTTTTTTAGGACAAATTGGACTTTCATTTGGTGGTAAATGGTAACGGATATCTCCCTTTCTTTTTTTCTTTTTTTCTTATCAAAGGAAAACTGGCCCAAAATAGTAAGACATTTTTATTAGCTGTATATTTCTTGTTACTTCCATAACCTCCTACCACCAAAGATTAACCCAAAATAAATTCTCCTGGCGCTAACCTAGATCAAACATTGATCTAGGCAATTTTTTATTTATTTATGTGTAGCAGCCTCACCCCCCCCCCCCCGTCCCCTTGTAAATAAAATGGCTTGCTTGTCTAGGGGTATGCGGGAGGAGGATGAGGTTCAATACGGCCCCTGTCCTCTAAGGTGTAGAGGTGAAGGCCAACACTATTTTACCTCCGAGTCCTGTGTTCTGGATGGAGCCTCTGGCCCTCCTGCAGAGGGCAAGTTTGACTGTCAGTAATAGAGCCCCACACCATAAAAAGTCCAACACGCCTTTATTCTGCTTCACATATGAACAGTATCAGTTTAACTTTCAAACAGGGTGTGGATACGAGTAGGCCCAGGCACAATGAACTCTCCTATTCCCTCTTTGGCGAATAGGCTTGGCGCACAGTCGCTGCCACCGACCATGAGTTTGGTCGCTGTCCACCGACCGGGTGAACTGTTGAGGCCCCTGCCACAGGCCTAAGAGCAGGTCTCTGCCACCGACCTGAATTGACTAGATGTACCGCTGCCACCGGTCACAGAACATGAATTACCTTCCTTTATGAATAGGCCCTTGTTGGAGAAAGACATCCATCCGAGCGGTCTCCGGAGGTCCACCCGACACTGGCAATATGCTGCACCAGCTTCAGGAAGGGTCATCTCTCTGGTCCTTTACGCCCTGGATTCAGATGCCCAACACTAGGGGCACCTTAGGACAATCCCTCCCTCACGGGACCCAGCGGAAGGTACTGGGCCCCAGGCCTCCGGATGAGCACCTCATCCCAGACTGAAGGTGTCTGGGATGGAACACGAACTCCAAGTGTACAGGCCAAGGGCGCCTGAACACCGACCACGGACAGCAGCCCTCAGGCTGAAGGTGCCTGGGACTCGGACCTCGTGGCGAAGATGTCCGCCCCCTTTATACCCTCTCCCAGCAAGCACAGCGGGTTCCCCGCCCCGCAGTACAGCTGCCGCGAGAGGTCACAAACGGTACGGCACTGCAGTAGTGGTTCAACCCCGGCTCAGAGTGACAGCGCCACCTGCTGAGCCGCAGGGAACTAAACACCACTGATGTCCTTACCCAAACAGAATACAGCCCTATTCTTCCAATTAGTGCATCTGGGTCATGCTACCACCCAGATGCTCCCCCTAAATAGTACATGCCCGCTACATATGTATTATTATTATTTTTTTACACACTTTAAAAAAAAAAAAATTCCTGCAAGGAGAGAGATAGATACGATGCATCACTCTCCTCTAATCACAGAGTGAGAAAACACGGGGGCCAAGCTTCGCAGTGACTGATCACTATGAAAGTCAATCAGAGGCTATCACAGTGATCAGGAGTCCTGGGTCCGATCGCTGGTACGGGGCCCGGGGCTCCTGCTGAGACCCCGGTCTCTGTGCTGGGAGCGTTCCCCCCAGCACAAAGGGAGATGCGCAAATATGCGGCCCCACGGAAAAAAAAATCCCAGTCCAGTGGGGACGCCTTTTTGCATACGCTCGGCGCAAAGGAGTAAACAGAATTAAGCTCGCCCCTCCTCAACAGTCCCAATTTCTCATATGCCCTCTTGGGAATATTAATCGCCCACCCCTGTTCTAGAAGCTGGAGATCTCTGTATAGAAACCACTACTCCCAGTGATCTCCACCAGCTTCTGGGTCCAGTGCCGAGCGACTGCCCTGCTGCATTATGAACACAGAGCCTAGGCGATGACATCACCCATAGGCTTACTATTTGGCATTCCTTGTTGGCTGTCCCTCCTCTACTCTACACTGAATCCAGCGCTGGGAACCAATCATGTGACCGGACCCGAGTACCTTCCCAAGAGGGTAAGTATGAGCAGCTTTCCATTTACATGATAGATAAAATAGTAAGGGAATGGGTTTGGGAGTGGATATTGGCTTAGTTAGGGGTTTGACTGGAATGCCACTTTAACAGTTGTAATTATTTGAAGCAGCACCAGGGGGGAGTAGAGGGTAACACTTATAATGAAAGAGCACATTTTAGCAAGAAGCATAAAAAGAAACTCAATGCATGAAGTAACATCTTTACTAGTTCATATAGAGCAGAGGTCTCCAAACTTTCTAAACAAAGAGCCAGTTTTCTGTCCTTCAGAATTCAGGGGGGCCGGAACTGTGGCCATCGTGAGTAGAAATTGTCCCAGCATCAGTTGAAGTAAATAATGCCCCATTTTTGGTGTCATTGAGAGCAATAGTGCCCCATTGTTGAGGTCATTGGGGGGGGGGGAACTGTGCCCCATCGTTGGTGTCATTGGGAGGAATAGTGCCCGATCTTTGGTGTCATTGGGAGGAATGGTCCCCCATTGTTGGTGTCATTGGAAGGAAATGTGCCCCTTCGTTGGTGTCACTGAATAAAAACATCCCTTGTGACAGTAATGGGTGATGACAGGTACTCTTTATGGAGGGATCTGGAGTCTAAAAGACCTCCAATCCCTCCTTTGCACTTCAAAGTATTCAGATTGCCGAAAACTGTGATTCTGAATACTGTATATTTTTTGTTAAATCCAGCGCCATTGGCAGCCGAGTAAACCGGTAGTGACGTTGTGATGTCGCTTCTGTGTTTACATTTAGGAGACTGGAATGAAGCCGCTTACGGCTTCGTTCCAGTCTTTCTCTAGGTGCCAGAAGTGGCGGATCGGGTCTCCCGGTGGGACTGGAGGCCCGGTCATAGCGGCTGGAGAGGGGGGGGGCAGATGTCCCTTCCTGCTCCTCCGGGTAAACGACCGAGTGGCTTTTAGCCGCATCGGTTGTTATCCCTGGAAAGGCCCTGATGCCTGCAGCTGCGGGCATCATCTCGGTATAGCCCCCGAAAGCCAAGGCCGCATAAATGCGTACGCTTGGATGGAAGGGGTTATACATTGTATACATACAGAACACGTTCTATAATATTATGTATGCATACAGGATACGTTATCTCTGCGATCATCAAGAGCAGGAGAATTTATTTTGGATTGGTTTTAGGTGGTGGATTATGGTAATAGCAAGAAATAATACAGCTATTTTTTTCCCCCTTAACTATTTTGTGCCAGCTTTCCTTTGATAATAAGAAATCAGGAGATCCCCATTACCATTTACACCTAAATGGAAAACAACGTGCTATAGTCCATCTGGAAACACAAAGTAGTGGTGATGATATGTACAGATCTACTGACACATGTCAAAGTGGCACAATTGTGTTCAGTTGTTAGAATTTGTTTTACTCTCCATCACAAAGGGGTTAAGAATAAATACTTATAGTTCCCTCGAAAAAGTATTCATACCCCTTGAAATTTTCCACATTTTGTCATGTTACAACCAAAAACGTAAATGTGTTTTATTGGGATTTTATGTGATAGACCAACACAAAGTGGCACATAATTGCAAAGTGGAAGAAAATGATAAATGTTTTTCAACATTATTTACAAATAAATATGTGAAAAGTGTGGAGTGCATTTGTATTCAGCCCCCTTTACTCCGATACCCCCTAACTAAAATCTAGTGCAACCAATTGCCTTCAGAAGTGACCTAATTAGTAAATAGAGTTCACCTGTGTGTAATTTAATCTCAGTATAAATACAGCTGGTCTGTGAAGCCCTCAGAGGTTTGTTAGAGAACCTTAGTGATCAAACAGCATCATGAAGGCCAAGGAACACACCAGACAGGTCAGGGATAAAGTTGTGGAGAACTATAAAGCAGGGTTTGGTTATAATAAAATATCCCAAACTTTGAACATCTCACAGAGCTCTGTTCTATCCATCATCTGAAAATGAAAAGAGTATGGCACAACTGCAAACCTACCAAGACATGGCCGTCCACCTAAACTGACAGGCCGGGCAAGGAGAGCATTCATCAGAGAAGCGGCCAAGAGGCCCATGATAACTCTGGAGGAGCTGCAGAGGTCCACAGCTCAGGTGGGAGAATCTGTCCACAGGACAACTATTAGTCGTGCTTCTCCACAAATCTGCCCTTTATGGAAGAGTGACAAGAAGAAAGACATTGTTGAAGGAAAGCCATAAGAAGTCACATTTGCAGTTTGCGGGAAGCCATGTGGGGGACACAGCAAACATGTGGAAGAAGGTGCTCTGGTCAGATGAGACCAAAATTAAACTTTTTGGCCTAAAAGCAAAACGCTATGTGTGGGGGGAAAACTAACACTGCACATCACCCTGAATACACCATCCCCACCGTGAAACATGGTGGTGGCAGCATCATGTGGTGGGGATGCTTTTCTTCAGCAGGAACAGGGACGCTGGTCAGAGTTGATGGGAAGATGGATGGAGACAATTACAAGATTTGAGACTGGGGCGTGGAGGTTCACCTTCCAGCAGGACAACGACCCTAAACATACAGCCAGAGCTACAATGGAATGGTTTAGATCAAAGCATATTCAAATTGGAACGTGCTCTGCTGGGGCTTTTCGCCTTCCTCTGGATCAACTGTGGGTATAGAATTGGGTATATGGGGTTGTACGATATCTTTTATTTATTTTTATGGTTGAACTAGATGGACTTGTGTCTTTTCTTTTTCGTACATCACGGGACACAGAGCGACTTAGTCATTACTAATGGGTTATATAGTTTACCTTCAGGTGTTGGCACTGGCCAATTCCAAACCGGAAGTACCCTCCCCTATATAAGCCCCTCCCACCCGGGAGCACCTCAGTTTTTTGCCAGTGTCTAAGGTGTTGGCCAAAGAGTAACATGTGTTTTCACTGGGCTTGCGTACAGGTTCTTTTGGGCCTTAGTAAGCTGTTCCGGATCCCACCAAAAAAGCTTCATAGCTAAACGGTCGGTACCCGGGCCTTGCAGCAGAAGAGCAAGGTTTTGCCTGTAATGCTTCTCTTAGGAGGGCTGGACCCTGGGATCCAGAGCTCTGGTCATACCCACGACCAAGACGCTGTCTGTGCAGGGTGCTATACAGGTCCAGGGGAGTGGAATCCTTGGGAACCCGGTCCCTGAAGGTTTAATTACAATGCCTGCCGTGATAGGTGAAGTTTGGACTTTTGTGGACCAAACAAAGTCCTGCGGCGGGGATCAGGTAAGTGGGGGCCCTCAGGAACTTGGTTCTATTGGGGGACCCCCAAGCCTAATTTGTCTTTCTGTCTGTTACCTAACGGTATTCCCGCTAAATATCTGTGTTTGCCTATAACTACTGAAAATGTAAAATTTTAATAGTAGTCAAGAAAAAAAAAAAAAAAAAACAGGGGCCGCGGTACCTGTGTTAAACCACTAGAGGCCGCTGTAGTCCATTTTTCTTGTAAATGTGGATCTTTGGTTTTCTCAACTCAAAAGATCCAGGCAGCTGGTAAGTTTCTCTGAGGGAATCCACTTCCTCTGCCCTGTTGCTGCGTTCATCCACCGCACAGGCCCTCCGGCAAAAAGGGCCCTGGCTCCTAGTCCTCTGTTGGTTTTCGAAAAGGGCGCCATTGGCGCACGGGCGCGCGCGCGGGCGCGTGCACGCGCCTCCTATGAAAAAAAAGGGGCGGGGCGGGTGGATGACGCTCGATGCGCGCCGCGGCGCTTCTGCGCATGTGCGGGCGTCCCAGCATGGTTAAAAGACACAGTACAAGTGTCAGCTGCATGCAAACAGAGCTAGCAACAAACAGTGGCACACAGAGGCGGTTGATGCAGGCATCCCCATAGAAAGGCACTTTAGTGGACACCAGCTGGTATATAGCAGCACCTGTGTTAGACTATTACCAGCAAAAATTGGTGTATGACGACGGGAATACCTCAGCTTTGTGCTTAAGGGATATGTCGTCCAGACGCTCCGGAAATAGATCTTCCAGGAAGCCAAAGGGGTCTCCATCGGGCTCTGAGGATATTGGGCATGCTTGCACTGCACCAATCTCCCCTGAGAATTCAGAGGTCAGTAGCCGTAGGAACCCCGCAGGAGTGCCTGGTGCTGCGGCTGTCCCCAGTCCACCAGCTCCTGTATATATAACAGAGGAGGTTTTATCCTCAACTCTGGGAGGATTGGAAGAGAGATTAACAGCATTGATCGCTGCTTCCCTGTCACAGGAAAAGCGCGTCCGATCTCCGTCTCCTCCTTCAGAGTGCCTGTTAGTGGAGGAACAGCCCCACACAGAGATCGACCTACCTGAAGGGGATCAGGATGAGGTTGATTCACTTATAGAGGAATCAACAGTGGAAGAACCTTTCTCAGCTTCTCAGGCTGAAAGATTATGGGTTCAGTCTCTGACTAACATGGTCCGATCAGCATTTAAAATGCCTCTGGCGGAACCACCATCCACTACGGTTTCCTCGCTGGGGTCGCTAAAAGCTCCCCAGGCGGTCTGTTCCTTCCCAATCCACCCTTTATTAGAAGGGCTTATTTACCAGGATTGGGAGCATCCTGATAAAATATTTGCTCCCCCCAAGAGATTTCCGGTGATCTATCCCATGGAGGATAAGTTCATAAGAAAATGGAGGGTCCCTATAGTGGACGCAGCCATCTCTTCTGTTAACAAATCACTGACATGTCCAGTAGATAATGTTCCAATGTTCAAAGACCCAATAGATAAAAAATTGGAGTCTTTACTAAAATCTGCTTTCTCTACAGCAAGTATGGTGACACAACCTGCGGTAGCAGCGATTGGAGTCTGCCAAGCAGTGAAAGATCAGTTGAAACAAGTCTTAAGGGACTTACCAGATCAGCAGGCTCATGCCCTAGCTGACCTGCCTAGAGCCTTGTGTTTTGCGGTGGACGCCATAAAGGATACAATCCAACAGGCCTCCCGCTTTACGCTGTCTATAGTACATATGCGTAGGCTTCTGTGGCTCAAAAACTGGTCTGCTGAAGCTCCCTGTAAAAAACTGCTGGTTAGCTTCCCATTTCATGGAGAACGCTTATTTGGAGAAGATCTGGACAAATATATCCAGAAAATTTCTGCCGGTAAAAGTTCACTCTTACCGGTTAAGAACAAGGGTAGAAGTCCTTCTTTTAAGAGGCCTACCTCTCCAGTCCCGGGCACATCGGCTGTGAAGCAGTTCCGACGGCCTCCGCGGTCAAATTCAGGGGGCAGAAATCAGGGACAATCACAGGGTAACAAGAAGCCCTGGATCAAGAGAGGTACAAAACCTCCCCCTAAGGCATGAAGTATTGCCCCCGCTCAATCGGGTGGGGGGAAGACTTCAGTTGTTCACAGAGACCTGGCGGGACACCATCAGAGACAGATGGGTGCTCTCCGCAGTAAGTCTGGGATACAAGCTGGAGTTAAAAGGCACTCCTCCTGCCCAATTTATGAGGTCAAACGTGCCAAGAGATCCCCAAAAGAGAGGATCCCTCCTTCTGGCACTAGAACAACTATTGCTCCAAGGGGTAATCATGAAGGTTCCCCTGGAAGAAAGCGGATTCGGGTTTTACTCGAACCTTTTCACAGTCCCCAAACCAAATGGGGACGTGAGGCCCATATTAAATCTAAAAGGGCTAAACAAGTTCCTAAATATCAGGACCTTTCGGATGGAGTCGATCCGATCAGTGGCCACCGCCCTACAAGGGCAGGAATGGCTAGCCTCGATCGACATAAGGGATGCTTATCTGCATATTCCCATCTTTCCGGCCCATCAGAAATTTCTACGCTTTGCAGTAGAAGGGCGCCATTTTCAGTTCAGAGCCTTACCTTTCGGTCTGGCCACAGCACCACGAGTGTTCACAAAAATTCTGGCCCCATTATTGGCCAATCTAAGAACACAGGGTGTAACGATAATGGCATATCTAGACGACCTGCTACTAATAGACCACTCAGTGGAAAAGCTGGAAGTAGCTATTCACAAGACAATCGAGTATCTGGAATATCACGGTTGGATTATCAACCGGGACAAGTCAGCTCTAAGACCAGTCAAAAGTCTGGAATACTTAGGGCTAAGGCTGGATTCAAATCAGAGAAAGATTTTCTTACCTCCAGAGAAGGTGTCGTCTTTAAGAAATTTGACCCACTTAGTGGGTACAAAAAGAAAACCATCCATACGTCTCTGCATGAGGCTGCTGGGAAAGATGGTGGCTTCATTCGAAGCGGTACCCTACGGTCAATTCCATTCAAGGAATTTGCAAAGGGCCATACTGTCAGCCTGGAACAAAAAAGTTCAGGCTTTAGACTTACCAATGTCCCTGTCCCCTTCCGTTCGCAAGAGCCTCCATTGGTGGTTGGTGCCCCAGAATCTGGAAAGAGGGAAACCCTTCAGTCCGGTTTCTTGGAAGGTGGTCACTACAGATGCCAGCCTCATCGGCTGGGGGGCAGTGCTGGAGCAATGGTCTCTCCAGGGCAGGTGGTCAGAAGCAGAAAAGGCCCTGCCCATCAATCTCTTAGAGATACGAGCAGCCCGGTATGCCCTAGTAGCATGGACATCCAAACTCCAGGGGTCCCCTGTCAGAATTCAATCAGACAATGCCACGGCAGTGGCATATATCAATCATCAGGGTGGCACCAAAAGTCGTGCAGCCCAGAAGGAAGCAAATTGCATCCTGGAGTGGGCAGAAAGATATGTCCCAGCCATATCCGCGGTTTTCATCCCAGGAGTGGAAAATTGGAGAGCGGACTTTCTAAGTCGCCAACAATTATGCCCGGGGGAATGGTCTCTTCACCCCGAGGTTTTCCAGGCAATATGCCAGCGGTGGGGAACACCGGATGTAGATCTGCTAGCATCCAGATTCAACGCAAAGGTGGACAGGTTTGTGTCTCGCACAAGGGATCCCCTAGCTTGCGGCTCGGATGCCCTAGTGTTCCCTTGGGATCGGTTCAAGCTGATATATGCATTCCCACCGCCACAATTGTTACCACGATTACTCCGCAGAATCAGGGTAGAAAAGAAACCAGTGATTCTGGTGGCTCCAGCGTGGCCCCGAAGGGCATGGTACGCGGAGATTGTAAAAATGTCAGTGAGGAGTCCTTGGACCCTCCCACTTCGTCCGGACCTGCTGTCGCAAGGACCGATATACCACCCTTCCTTACCAGCCCTAGGTTTGACGGCCTGGCTATTGAAGCCCACATTCTGAAAAAGAGAGGGCTCTCTAATTCTGTGGTATCTACCATGATCAATGCCAGGAAACCGGTATCCAGGCAGATCTATTATAGGATCTGGAAAGCGTACATTACGTGGTGTGAGACCAAGAAATGGCATCCACGTAAGTACATGATAGGGAGGATTCTGGACTTCCTACAGTGGGCTGTAGATAGGAAGCTGGCCTTGAGTACTATCAAGGGTCAGATTTCGGCCTTGTCAATATTTTTTCAAAGGCCCTTGGCTTCGCATTCACTAGTCAAAGCCTTTATACAAGGAGTGATGCGTATTAGCCCTCCGGTTAGTATTCCCATATGTCCTTGGGACTTAAACCTGGTTCTGTCGGTTCTACAGAAACAACCGTTTGAACCATTACAACACATTTCCTTGGTTCTTCTCACCAGGAAATTGGTTTTCTTAGTAGCCATTTGTTCGGCTAAAAGAGTGTCGGAATTAGCAGCTATGTCCTGTAAGGAGCCATATCTGGTTGTCCATAAGGACAGAGTAGTATTACGTCCTCATCCAGCCTTTCTTCCTAAGGTGGTATCGAGGTTTCATTTGAACCAAGATGTGGTTCTTCCTTCTTTTTTCCCCAAACCTAGCTCAGTAGAGGAAAAGTTATTACATTCTTTGGATGTGGTAAGAGCAGTTAAAGCTTATCTAAAAGCCACTGCTCAGATTCGCAGAACGGATTCTTTGTTTGTTCTGCCGGAAGGCCCCAGAAGGGGTCAGGCAGCATCAAAATCTACTTTAGCCAAGTGGATTCGACAGGTCATAATACAAGCCTATGGCTTGAGAAAGAGACCGCCTCCGTTCAAAGTTAGGGCGCACTCCACAAGAGCGGTTGGAACTTCATGGGCAGTGCATCACCAGGCCTCCCTGGCTCAAGTATGTAAGGCCGCAACATGGTCTTCGGTACACACGTTTACTAGATTCTATCAGGTAGACGTTAGAAGTCAGGAGGATGTCGCCTTTGGGCGCAGTGTGTTGCAGGCCGCAAAAGATCCTCATGCCTGATGGCGCCCAGCTTATGTACCCCCCCCTCATTTGGCATTGCTTTGGGACGTCCCATTAGTAATGACTAAGTCGCTCTGTGTCCCGTGATGTACGAAAAAGAAAAAGGGATTTTTATAACAGCTTACCTGTAAAATCCTTTTCTTGGAGTACATCACGGGACACAGAGCTCCCACCCCTCTTTTTGGGACACTTATTGCTTGGCTACAAAACTGAGGTGCTCCCGGGTGGGAGGGGCTTATATAGGGGAGGGTACTTCCGGTTTGGAATTGGCCAGTGCCAACACCTGAAGGTAAACTATATAACCCATTAGTAATGACTAAGTCGCTCTGTGTCCCGTGATGTACTCCAAGAAAAGGATTTTACAGGTAAGCTGTTATAAAAATCCCTTTTTTTCAACCTGACTAACTATGTAACTATGTGTTAGAATGGCCCAGTCAAAGTCCAGACCTAAATCCAATTGAGAATCTGTGGCAAGACTTAAAAATTGCTGTTCACAGACGTTCTCCATCCAATCTGACAGAGCTTGAGATATTTTGCAAAGAAGAATGGGCAGAAATGTCCCTCTCTAGATGTGCAAAGCTGGTAGAGACATCCCCAAGAAGACTTGCAGCTGTAATTGCAGAGAAAGGGGGTTCTACAAAGTATTGACTCCGGGGAGCGCCATACAAATGCCCCCACACTTTTCACATATTTATTTGTAAAAAATGTTGAAAAACATTTATAATTTTCCTTCCACGTCACAATTATGTGCCACTTTGTGTTGGTCTATCACATAAAATCCCAATAAAATACATTTACGTTTTTGGTTGTAACATGACAAAATGTGGAAAATTTCAAGGGGTATGAATACTTTTTCAAGGCACTGTAAATAGATTTTTTTTTCCTTTTCAAACCAGAGTTTTTAGTATCACTTTTTATATATTTGCGTTAAAAATACTTTCTGGTGTTTGACACAAAACTGTGGTAAACAGTTTTTTTTTTTATATGTGGATTTCAGCTTTTGGAAACAATGATGTGTGTGCGTGGAATAAACAATTCTATGGGCTCGGATGCTCTGGAATAACCCTTCCTGGTCACATTTCCCTTCCACACGTGTGTTCACGTTTTAATGGGATTACATGGCAGGCACTAGATGATATAATCCATGCTGTGTGATCTGCTACTATCTCTGTACACTCGTGGCCTTCATAAGCTTTTAGGCTGCTTATTACGTCAGCAATAAGGTACTGTAGGTAGATGCGGTTTTCTGTTCTGATCCCGACAACACTCATTCACTGCTTTGTAGCTGATCTGTTTGCAGCATCCAACAAGGATACATCAAGAGGTAAGTGTAGAGTGTACGCCTTGAGTGTGTGCTATTTTATTTAATAAGTTGCATATTATAATATTTATTTGCATATTTATCTATTAAGTTGCGTAGGAAAAACTGGTAACTGTATACTGGCTTTTATAGTTGTTTTGATCAAATACAGTATCTTACAAAAGTAAGTACACCCCTCACATTTTTGTAAATATTTTCTTCTATCTTTTCATGTGACAACACTGAAGAAATGACACTTTGCTACAATGTAAAGTAGTGAGTGTACAGCTTGTATAAAGCCCCGTTCACACAGGGGCGGCACGACTTTGGGGGCGATCTCAAGACGACTTGAGAGGCGATTTGCAAAAATTACCAAAGAAGTACAGGAACCTTTTTCTAAGTCGGAGCGACTCGAGTCGCTCCTATTAGAACGGTTTCATTGAACAGCGCGGGACGCGACTCGTCAGACGACCGAGTCGCCTGACGAGTCGCCCCTATGTGAACCGGGCTAGTGTAAATTTGCTGTCCCCCCAAAATAACTCAACACACAGCCATTAATGTCTAAACCGCTGGCAGCAAAAGTGAGTACAAACCCTAAGTAAAAATGTCCAAATTGGGCCCAATTAGCCATTTCCCCTCCCCGGTGTCATGTGACTTGTTAGTGTTACAAGATCCCAGGTGTGAATGGGGAGCAGGTGTGTTAAATTTGGTGTTATCGCTCTCACTCTCTCATACTGGTCACTGGAAGTTCAACATGGCACCTCATGGCAAAGAACTCTCTGAGGATCTAAAAAAAAGAATTGTTGCTCTACATAAAGATGGGGGACATCCTCAAATGGAAGGTGGAGGAGCGCAAGGTCTCTAATGGCCCGTACACACACACGATCCAAATATCGTACGAAAAATGTTGTCTGAGGAAGAATCGTACGATAATCGGATCGTTAGTACAGGGTACACTTCTTTGGGTTGGCCGTAAACCCAGCTTCCCAGATAGTCTAGGGCTGCTTGCACTTTTGGCAGATGTGAGGCCCAATCTGTGCTATGGATAATTACATCATCCAGGTAAGCTGCAGCATACTTTTGATGGGGCCTCAGTATCTGGTCCATTTTCCGCTGGAATGTGGCCGGTGCATTCTGTAACCCTAACGGCATTCTTTTATACTGGAATGCCCCGTCTGCGGTTACAAACGCGGTTTTCTCCGTGGCCGATTTGGCCAGGGGAATTTGCCAATACCCTTTTGTGAGATCGAGAGTTGTCATGTACCGGGCTGTTCCCAGTCAGTCGATCAACTCATCTATACGTGGCATGGGGTAGGTGTAAAATTTTGTTGTTTTGTTCAGTTATCGAAAATCGTTACAAAAACGCCAGCTCCCATCCGGTTTAGGCACTAACACTATGGGACTGGACCAATCACTTTGGTATTCCTCTATCACCCCCAATTTAAGCATTTTCTGTACTTCCTCACGTATTGCCTCCCGTTGGGCCTCTGGGATACCATGGGGTTTTAGCTTCACGATTTCACCAGGCGGGGTAATAATATCATGCTCTACCCCAGACGTTTGTCCCGGCAGCTCAGAGAAAACCTCTTTGTTGCGAAGCACAAACTCCTTAACCTCCTGTTGTTGGGGCTTTGACAAGGTGACTGCTATTCTAACCTCAGGAATCACGCAATCAAACTGAGCTGGTGACAACGTTTCTGTGACAAGGGATTCCCTATCCCTCCAGGCTTTCAACAGATTGATGTGATAGATCTGTTCAGGCTTTCGCCTTCCTGGTTGTCTGACCTTGTAATTCACTTCGCTCACTTTTTCCATTATCTCATAGGGGCCTTGCCATTTGGCGAGAAATTTGCTTTCAACTGTAGGGATAAGTACCAATACCCTATCCCCCGGGGAGAAGGTACGGGTCTTGGCCCCACGGTTGTACAGTGCACTCTCTGTTGTGCTAACTGTGCTTGGGTCAAATGTTCCTTTACAATTGGCATTACCTGTGCAATTCCATCTTTCATCAGGGCGACGTGCTCAATCACACTCCTGTGGTGGGACCTCTCACTTTCCCAAGTTTCCCTGGCGATATCCAACAGCCCTCTTGGGTGTCTCCAATAGAGTAATTCGAAGGGTGAGAAACCCGTAGAGGATTGGGGTACCTCCCTAATGGCAAACATTAAATAGGGAATTAGACAGTCCCAATCCTTTCCATCTCTATCCACCACCTTCTTTAACATTTGTTTAAGAGTTTTGTTGAATTTTTCAACCAACCCATCTGTTTGGGGGTGATACACAGATGTACGCAATTGTGTCACCTTGAACAACTTGCACAGTTCTTTCATAACCCAGGACATAAAGGGTGTACCTTGGTCCGTAAGCAGTTCCTTACAAATACTCACGTGGCTAAAAACAAGAGATAGCTCTTTGGCTATGGTTTTGGCCAAGGTATTTCGGAGAGGAATCGCCTCCGGATAACGGGTGGCATAGTCCAATATAACCAAAATGTACTGATGCCCCCTAGCGGACTTCACTATCGGACCTACCAAATCCATTGCGATCCTCTTAAAGGGAACCTCAATGATGAGAAGGGGTACCAGCTGGTTACGGAAATGGGGCAGAGGTGCCGACTTCTGACACACAGGGCAGGAGGAACAATAATTTTCTGTTTCCTTCATGACCCCAGGCCAATAGAATCTCTGCAATACTCTCTCTCGGGTGTTTTCTCTGTCCCCAGATGACCTCCAAGAATGTGCCCATGGGCCAACTCTAACACCAACTTCCTGTAAGGTTTGGGCACCACAAGTTGCTCAATGGTTTCTTCTGCCCATTGAGCCACCTGATGCAGTAGGTCCTTTTCCACAATGAAGTACGGCTAAGTGCAGGTCTTATCTGGGTTCACTAACTCGCCATCTATTTTCATTACGTTTTCCCGTGCCTTTATTAGGGTGGGGTCTTTTAACTGTTCTGTGGCAAAATTTTCCTTGTGAACCTCAAGATCAGAAAACTCCACAGACGGCATGTTTTCGTCTGAGGATGTTGGCTCCTCCCCAGTTTCTCGAGTCTCCCCTGCCAATACCGACAAGGGTAATTCTGGAGAGTCCTCACCACTCTCAGAGGAATTCTGGCTATCACATTCCTGGTATATAGGGGCACCAGTGGGGGGCTCAGGATAATCCCAGAGTTCCCAGAACTTTGGAAAATCCCTTCCCACAATGGCATCATGTGGCAAGTGAGACACCAACCCCACCTGATTAGAGCGGGTACCTTTTTGGAGGTCTCAAAACACACTGTAGTCACAGGATACTCTCGGGTGTCCCCATGCACACAAAAAACAGTTACCTTGTTATTCCCAGAGACCTCTGTAGTAACTAATTCAGCCTTTATCAGTGTCACCAGGCTACCTGAATCCAGCAACACAACAACACTTCTACCATTAATACACATTTTGCATACATTTTTCTCAGTTCCCCGAATGGCAGTGCATGCGACTGTCGCAAACAGCGACTGACGTCTGTCCCTTAGAAAGTCACATTGCATGGGTTCATCAACAACCGGGCAATTTGCTGCAATATGTCCCTCTTGCCAGCAGCGGTAGCAAACAATCCATCTTGCTGCCTCTTGAACCCCTGACTTCCAAGGCTGTTCTCGCCAGACATTAGGTAGAACTCTCACCCTCTCACTCTCTCCACCCTCACCCCTTGGAATCATCTTACCCACCACTGGGGATGGTCTGGTCTTAGGGTGGAAAGTCCATGAGTCTCTGGAAGAGGCAGTCAAGTTCTCTGCAGCCAAGTACTTCTCTACACGATCCACAAGCTTATCGGCCGTTTCTGGGTCTCCATGGCTTACCCACTTTTGGATGGCAGTAGGTAGAGCGCTCAGGAAACGATCCATCACAACACGTTCGACAATCTTTTGTGCGGACAAAGTCTCTGGCTGTAGCCACTTCCTGCTCAGGTGAATGAGATCATACATTTGGGACCTGGAGGTTTTTCCAAGCCAGAAAGTCCAGTTATGCACACGCTGAGCCCAGACAGCCAGGGTGACACCCAGCTGTGCCAATATTTAATTTTTTAGCATCACATAGTCTTTTGCTTGGTCAGGCTCTAGGTCATAATAAGCTTTCTGCGATTCACCAGTTAACAGAGGGGCCACCAGTCCAGCCCACTGCTCCTTGGGCCACTTTTCCCTTTCAGTAGTCCTTTCAAATGTTGTCAAAACCACCTCTGGATCATCCTCTCCAGTCATTTTTGTCAGTAAACGACTCACCCCAAAGGATGCGGTATTAGTGGGACGGCTTTCCTCACTGGTCTGCAGACGTTGCTGCATTAATGTCTCTATTTGTTGTTGTAGTCTCTGCTCTTGCTTCTGCAACAGGTCTATGAAGCGGAGCCTCAGATTGCTGCTGGGCTTGTTGCTGAGCTTGCTGCTGGGCTGCAAGACTCTGTTGATGAGCTTGCTGCTGACTGGCATTTGCTAGAACCAGCTGTTTCAGTATCTCCTCTATGCTGGCCTTTAAAAAAAACTGCCACTGGTTCTCCACCAAGTGTGAGGGGGTTAACTCGGCGGCGGGTGTGTGTGACCCCCTGGATGCGTTCACCACACAAAAATTAGGCACAGCAGACAATGGTAGGAGGAAAAACAAAAGGGTGCGGTTTTATTTGAACTATATACAAAAAATATAACGGAAAACAAAAGAAACACAAAAAGAAAACCTGGTCAACTTGACCGCTCGCTATACACGTTGGTGTCCCTAACAACAACTTGTGCTGCCCCAGTCCCTAACTCCCTGTTTTTTTTTTTTAAAGTTCTTAGTAATAGCCACACAGGCTTTGTCTCACCGCACAGAGATCACACTCCCCAGACTATCCACACAGATCTGGTTCCAGGTTGAAGCAATTTCCTTAGCATTCTGTGAGTTTTTGTGGAGGACCTAATGAGCCCACCTAATTCAGCTGGGCTCATCAAGTCCTCCCAGCAGGACTCCCAGCACTCCCCCTAGATGTACAAACTGGCATAAAGCCTGAACCTAGGACATATATATATACTGCATCCTGGATGCAACCAGGGGATTTAAACTGCCTGCTGTCACAATATATATACAGTTGTGCTCAAAAGTTTGCATACTCTGGCAGAAATTGTGAAATTTTGCCATTCATATTGAAAATATGACTGATCGTGCCAAAAAACTGTCTTTTTATTCAAGGCTAGTGATCACATAAAGCCGTTTTTACTATCACAACGTTTTTTGGCTCCTTTTAAAATCATAATAACGGAAATCACCCAAATGGCCCTGATGAAATGTTTACATACCCTGGAATGTTTGGCCTTGGTACAGACACAGATAGATGGTGGCACACACAGGTTAAAATGGCTATTAAAGGTTAATTTCCCACAATTATGGCGCAGTAAAGCCCCATATTTTCCACTTCTTAATAAGTGATTAAACAGTACTGACTGCCATATTCAAGGCTTTGGGTATCTTTTTATATCCTTTTCCATCTTTTATAAAGTTCCATTACCTTGTTACGCAGGTCTTTTGACTGTTCTTTTCTACCTCCTCATGACTCAGTGTCTAGCCTGCTTAGGGCATCCAAGTGAGAGCTAACAAACTGATTGACTATTTATACACAGACACTAATTGTGATTTAAAAAGCCACATATGTGGAACCTAACAACATATTTTTTTTTTTCCTGTTCCTCTCTCACAGAACAAATGTACAGGTACTTTCTCTGGGTGAATTGCTATTCTAATTTATTTTTTATTTTTGTAAATGCACCCCTTGTTGTTCGACTGCAACAATAGAAGTTAATTAAAAAACAAAACACTTAGGAGGAGGAAGTCTCCTTTAGCTCTACTCTCAACTTTGTAATAAAGGGAATTTGCCAGATTCTGTACAAATTGAACGGATTATTGAGTTAGGCACTCGCATTACATTGGTGTTTGTAAATCCGCGGGAGCTTGCACAGTCAGATTGTACTGTAGAAAATAAATGAGGTCCATAATGCCTTATAAAGTACTGCGCTGTCCGCAACTAATGTGCACTGGTCGTTCCAAACTAACAGAAGTGAAAGGTTTGGAAGCTCATGGAGAACATTACAAGTAGTCAAAAATACATCCGAGCCAATTCTGGCATTTTTCTCCTACATGTAGTAAAAATCATATATTTTTGCCTTAAAATTACTCAGAACTCCCAAACAACACACATATATATATATACACACACACACGTGATTCTGCATTTCCGGGCAGGGGGAGCGTGCCACTCCTGCTGTGATTAGTCACAGCAGAAACCGATCAGCGGGTGCAGAAGCCTTAGGGATTAAAATGGCGGTCGTTGCAATTTTTTATGTCACACGGTATTTGCGCAACAATTTTTCAAACGCAATTTTTTGGGGAAAAGATACACTTTAATGAATTTTAATGCAAAAAACACAACATATAACCCAATTTTTATTAAGGTATAAAAGATGATATGACGCCACGTAAATAGATACCTAACATGTCATGCTTTAGAATTGCACGCACTTGTGGAATGGTGCAAAACTACGGTACTTAAAAATCTCCAAAAGGCAACGCTTTAAATTTATTTTTACAGGTTTCCAGTTTAGAGTTAGAGGTGGTCTAGTGCTAGAGGGGA
Organism: Rana muscosa; assembly: GCA_029206835.1. Taxonomy (NCBI): domain Eukaryota; kingdom Metazoa; phylum Chordata; class Amphibia; order Anura; family Ranidae; genus Rana; species Rana muscosa. The sequence goes on along the minus strand of CM055118.1, from coordinate 432,730,049 downwards.
CAGGCGACGCTTTATATTTTTTTATTATTTTTTTTATTTTTTTCACTGTCTTTTTTTTTTTAATCAGTTTTATTCCTATTACAAGAAATGTAAACATCCCTTGTAATAGTAATAAGGCATGACAGGTCCTCTTTATGGAGACATCTGGGGTCAATAATAGCCCAGTTATCTCCTCTACCCTGGAAAGCATAAGATAAAAAAAAATCTAAAACATCGATCTCTGCTTTCCAGGGGGAAAAATGGCTTCTGCGTCAGAGCTCAACTGGACGGGGACACTTTAAATGTTTTTATTATTATTATTATTATTATTTTTTTTACACTGTCTTAATTTTTGTTTTCAATCACTTTTTATTCCCGTTACAAGAAATGTAAACATCCCTTGTAATAGGAATAAGGTTTTGTAGTAGGAGGGGGGGTATTTTATTGGGGGGAGGTGGATTGGTGGATTTATGCTAAAGGCACATGGGGAATGAGAGGATTTGAGGTTGGGGGGGGGGGGGGGGGGCAAAGATTTGTGGTGGGAAGGGGATTTCGGGAGGGGGCGGATTTTTATTGGGAGGAGGGGGGATTTATGCTTAGGGGGTAAGCATGCAAATTAGTGCTTAAGTGCTCAATTATTTTTTTTTGGGGGGGGGGGGGGGTTTGCTGACACATAATGCTCATGCATCTTGGGGGGAGGGGGCACAATTTGGCATGTTTGCCGTGGGCTCTAGATGACCTTGTCCAGCACTGATTGGCTCACATGTTGTGACTGCAGTTTGTAGTGTCATGCAGGGGCGGCCCGTCCATTAAGGGCGCATGGGCGCCGCCCACTCTATCCACGCCACCTCCTATATGAAGGCAAAGCATGAATCTATCCACGGTCGCCGCGGCCACCCCGTATTCATGAGTTTGGCCCCTTTCAGGACACCGAGCGTTGAAGCCACAGGAGGAGGAAGAAATCTGCTGGTCACGCTGCCCGCCTTCCTAGATGGGTTAAGTGTGGGGCTTTGATGTCTAGACTGTTCTTCTGGGGGGGGGGTTGCCGCCGTCGACTGGGGGGGGGACTGTTTGCCGCCCCCCCAAAAGAAAAAAAAACACCAGCTGTCACTGGTGTCATGGCTGATCGATCCCTCTACAGCAGTGGTGGTGAGCTGTATGTCCATGTATTCATTCACCTAGCAGGTCTCTAAAGGGACAACTTATTGTTCCAGGTCACACAGCGTCCAGTGCATGCCTCACCGTTTCCTCTGTGTTGTATCACAAATGTGGGAGCGCTAATGTGATGAAAACACATCTCTTCCATCATGGGGTTCTCTCTGGTAATTGCTCTTACCTGTTTGTGTCTGTGTCAGATCTAATTACTGTGTAGCTCTCACCTGCACCAGTGCTAGATGGAGAGACCCAGCGATTGTGGGAAATGTGGTTTCTTCACAGGAAGTGTCAGTGCTCACCCCAGTGTTGCCAACCTACCAGCTTGAATTTTACTGACACAATACCCAAAATTTATTGTTTTTACTGACATTCCCAAAAGTTACAAAATTACAGTTTTAAGTGCAAATTTCAGTATTTAACCACAATATGCAATTGACAATGTGATTTAAGGTAGATATTAGTAGTTGTAAAGGCAGAAGGTTTTTTTTTATTATAATGCATTAAGATAAAAAAACTTTTGTGTGTAGCAGCCTCCCCAGCACCCCCCTAATTACTTAGCTGAGCCCCATCTCTGTCCAGCGATGTCCATGAATGTCTAAGCTGTCCGAGACACTCCTCCCTGATTGGCTGAGACACAGCAGTGGCGCCATTAGTTCCCGCGGTTGTCGATCACAGTCAGTCAGCCAATCGGGGGAGAGAGGGAGCGGGGCCGGGTCTGGGGTCTGTGTCTGAATGAACACACGGAGCTGTGATTCGGCTCCAGTCCAGGAAGCTGCTGACTGTGGGGGCACTCAATAGGAGTGAGGGGCCAGGAGATGTAAAGAGGGACCCGAGAAGAAGAGGATCCGGGCTGCTCTGTGCAAAACCAACTGCACAGAGGAGGTAAGTAAAACATGTTTGTTATATTTTTTAATTTTTTTTTGAAACAAGACTTTACAATCACTTTAAGGCAAAAAACATATTTATTTTATTTTTGATAAGATAAGTAAGTAGCTCAGGTACAGAACTCTGGAGGGCAAGAAATTAGAATGGGCGGCACACACACACAAAATTGACTCTCAGGTTTGAACAGAAACTTCTGACACCAGACTGAAGATTTATAGGGCGTCTGTACAGGGCAACCAATGACTCCATAAGAGAGACCAGAAAATATGGGACTTTATGGGCACCGTATTAATGAGTAGACATATGTAAAAATTAGATATGGTAATTTATTAAAGAATAATGTTAAGAACATCATAAAACATCAACAATAATAACCCCAATTTTAGATGTTATGTTATGGGTTATTTATTGTTGATGTTTTATGATGTTCTTAACCACTTAAGCCCCGGACCATTTGTTGGTAAAGGACCAGGCCCCTTTTTGCGATTCGGCACTGCGTTGCTTTAACTGACAATTGCGCAGTGGTGCGACGTGGCTCCCAAACAAAATTTACGTCCTTTTTTCCCCACAAATAGAGCTTTCTTTTCGTGGTATTTGATCACCTCTGCGGTTTTTATTTTTTGCACTATAAACAAAAATAGAGCGACAATTTTGAAAAAAATGCAATATTTTTTACTTTTTGCTATAATTAATATCCCCAAAAAATATATAAAAAAACTTTTTTTCCTCAGTTTAGACCAATATGTATTCTTCTACATATTTTTGGTAAAACAAATCGCAATTAGTGTTTGATTGATTTGCGCAAAAGTTATAGCGTCTACAAAATAGGGGATAGTTTTATGGCATTTTTATTAATCTTTTTTTTTTTTTTACTAGTAATGGCGGCGATCAGCGATTTTTATCATGACTGCGACATTATGGCGGACACATTGGACACTATTTTGGGACCATTGTCATTTTTACAGCGATCAGTGCTATAAAAATGCACTGATTACTGTGAAAATGACACAAGCAGTGAAGGGGTTAACCTGTAGGGGCGCTGAAGGGGTTAGGTGTGACCTAATGAGTGATTCTTACTTTGTGGGGGCGTGGCTTGGCGTGTGACGTCACTGATCGTCGTTCCCTATGACAGGGAACAGACGATCAGTGACAGTCTCACTAGGAAGCACGGGGAAAGGTTTGTTTACACTTACCTCTCCCCGTTCTTCAGCTCTGTGACCTGACCACGGGACCCCGGTGGCGATCGGGTCCGCGGGTCCCGTGGGCACGGTCACGGAGTACCCGACAGGGTCGCGGCCGTGCACATTAAAGGGGACGTACCTGTACGCCAATATGCCCAGCCGTGCCATTCTGCCATCGTATATTGTCGTGCGGCGGTCGGTCTTTAATTACCATATTTAATTTTTACATATGTCTTCTCATTGATACGGTGCCCATAAAGTCCCATATTTTCTGATCTCTCTTGTTCTCTCACACTTTCCACGGACATGGCATAGCGTACTATCATATGTCCATGGTAGCCATGCCATGTGGACATAACCCAATTTATTTTAATGACACCATAAAACTACATGATCAATGCACATCCTATGCAGGTGAAAAACACAAGGTACAGGTAGGAAGGGTTATAATGTCTTTAACCACTTGCTGACCAGCCGCCGTATAACGTTATATGGCGGCAGGTCGGCACGTTCCCGTAAATCGCCATAGTTGTACGTCTGCTCCTTTTTAAAGAGCCGTAGCAGGCGCGCACGCACGCTATACGGCGGGGGACGCGATGCGTGTGGCTGGCGGCCGCGATGTCCACCGGCCACCTATGATCGCGGGAATGAGAGCCAGATCGGGGATCTGTCAATGTAAACAGACAGATCCCCGTTCTGACAGGTGAGAGATCTGCTGTTCCTAGTGTAGCACAGGGGTCTATTACCAAAGTTATAATGTTAAGTAATGTATTGTTTCTTAAGAAAGGGTTTGGCTCCCTCTAGTGACCGTTGAAACTATGTCAAGATTCTTTTCCTTTTGTTTAAGCTCCTGTTTTATGAAGCAGACCGTTATGCATTGTGGGATATATAGTTTGATGAAGAAGTGACTCATGTTGTTAAATTAGTCTGGGAACTACTAGACCCACAAAGCCAGGTTACAGACCCACAATGCCAAGTCACAGAACAGCCTGCTGGGTAAACAGATAAAAGGACAGGCGTGGCCTACTTTCAGCCTCTCTGGACGCCATTCATCAACCAGCAAGAGGTCTGTGTGTGTGCCCAGGGCTGGGAGAGCCTGCGGCCTACAGCGGAGAGCGGATCGCCCTCCCCAGAGGGATCATAGTAAACAGCCCTGCTGATCGAGCAGGAGGATCGGCCTGCACTTCAGAGCACTTGAAGCCATCCGCCTTCCAGCACACCGGGAGGAGCAGTGCGGCGTCATCTACACTGACGGAGGCACCTGTATTAGGTTCCGGATGGAGTCTGCAGCCAGCTGAGATCCATAGTGGTGAGAAGGCATCTGCCTATCCAAGTAGTGACTGTGATATTGCTAAGTGAGTTTCTTCTATACAGACTGCTGCTGAGACCTGTAGTCCCACGGCTGTGGATGTGCTGCACCTGAGCCTTTTACAACTAGACTTTGGGGCCTTGCTTTCTTTCCCCCCATGCTGTAAGGTCAGTACTGTTTGTTCACACATAGAAGGAATTACAAGTGGGGATAGTTCTTCAGCTAAGGAATCCATAGCATCATACTCTACAGTTATTGCTTTTCTCTGTTCTTGGGGATTACAATTAATCGCCCAACTCAACACTGCAGTATAAAATAAGCTAGCTGAAGACAGAACTGGAACTTGAGAGACATTTATCACTTTATTCCCTTACAAAGCTCTACATTGAAGAATTGTTATGAACTGACCCCTAGAGGGAGCCATTTAGTGGAATATCGTTAGGACATGCATTGAATCACTGTATTCACTGTTTGGGCAATTTTTGTGTGCATTGGTCTGTGTGCTGAGGCCTCAGTGGGAAGGTATTCAATACATGTGTTAAAAGTATTGAGGATCTATCTCCCTGTGCACCTGTTCACATATACCCCCATTGACTGATTACTGAGTGTATGATATTACTGCATTGAACAAATACCTTCTACCAATCATAATCTGTGTTTATTCATCCGTTACTCACACCATTTCTTTGTGTTATTCTTCACCATAGTCAATTTTTACAAGTGGTTCATTGATATTTTGTGTGAGTCTCTATTTACTACCACTGCTGGTGAAGTGACGGAACCCAGGGCCTCGGTAAATATACTTCATGGTTTATCATTACTGTGTTTTCTCTCTGTTGCCGAGTTCTACACTAACATTAGGAAGCAGGTGTGCCAGAGTGGTTGAGACAGTTCTTGGGGTTGAGAGGCAGAGTACAGAACCAAACATACATTAAGTGGCTCCTACGGGGGTAGCGCTACACGAGTGATTAGGAACAGCGATATTTCTCCTCCTCCAGTCAGCCCATCCCCCCCACAGTTAGAAACACCTCCCAGGTAACACATTTAACCCCTTGATCGCCTCCTAGTGTTAACCCCTTCCCTGCCAGTGACATTTATACAGTAATCAGTGCATGTTTATAGCACTGATCGCTGTATAATTGTCACAGGTCCCAAAAAGTGTCAAAAGTGTCAGATTTGTTCGCCGCAATGTCACAGTCCCGCTAAAAATAGCTGATCACCGCCATTACTTGTAAAAAAAATAAAATAAAAATGCTATAAATCTATCCCCTATTTTGTAGACGGTAGAACTTTTGCGCAAACCAATCAATATAAGCTTATTGCGATTTTTTTTTATTTTTTTTACCAAAAATATGTAGAATATATATTGGCCTAAACTAATGAAGTCATTTTGTTTATTTTTTTGGGGGTATTTATTTTAGCAAAAAGTAAAAAATATAGGTTTTTTTAAAAAAAAATTGTCGCTCTTTTTTTGTTTATATCGCAAAAAAAAAAAAAAAACGCAGAGGTTATCAAACACCACCAAAAGAAAGCTCTATTTCTGGGGAAAAAAGGACATCAATTTTGTTTGAGTACAACATCGCACGACTGCGCAATTTTCAGTTAAAGTGACGCAGTGCCGCATTGCAAAAATGGCCTGGTCATTAAGGGGGATAATCTCCTGGTCTGTAAGGGGTTAAGCATTATAGTCTTGTCTGTAATTAAAGCGAATGTTGCAAACACTGTTTACTCGCTTGCTGTCATTAAAATATTAGGTAAGGTGTTCTGATGAGAAACATAACGGGTGGATTCAATAAAAAGATCAACATCATTTCAGCAGCAATCCTACCAGGAACATCTGACGGTACAATAAGAGATCTGTGTTGGATTATGCCCGATGCCAAGCAGTCCCGCTGTGCAGAGTAAACACAGTTAGGGCTGGATGTACCATTTTGCACAAATGGGTTTCATCAGCCAGCTGGACAATCCTAATTTCTAATCTACAGGTTCATTTTATTTATTTATATATATATATATATATATATACACACACACACACATACACACACACTGTATATACTCGAGTATAAGCCGAGTTTGTTTTTCATCACATTTTTTTGTGCTGAAAATGCCCCCTCGGCTTATACTCGAGTCACCTTTTTGCGCCTGATCTCCCGGAATTTGGGGACCCGGTACCGGCTACCAAACTTGGCACACATGTAGCCCCATTTGTCCTTTATAAGTGTGCAAAGTTTTTTGTCTGGGGAACCTATGGCCGGGGAGCACCGATTTTTCAAAGCCAGGCACCCCTTCCGTAGACTCCCATGTTAAACAGTAATTTCTCCGGTGACTTTGGGGACCCGGTACCGGCCGGTCGTAGGTCCTCTGGACCCGAAACTTGGCACACATGTAGCCCCATTTCTCCTCTATGTGTGCAAAGTTTTTTGTCTGGGGGACCTACGGCCGGGGAACACCGATTTTTCAAAACCAGGCACCCCTTCCATAGACTCCCATGTTAAACATCAGTCTAGTCATGGACACAGTGAGGCATGCAGATGGACACCCTAGGCTTATACTCGAGTCAATACGTTTTCCCATTTTTTTGTGGTAAAATTAGGTGCCTGGGCTTGTATTTGGGGCGGCTTATACTCGAGTATATACGGTGTATGTGTGTGTGTGTGTGTATATATATATATATATATATATATATATATATATATATATGTATCAGGGTCTCTAAATCTCTAAATTTATGTGGGCCACCCAGGTGTGGAAGTATAGGGATAGTGGACCACTTGTGTTCGTGGAGGATTGGATGGTGTAATAATCTCCTTGGCCTCTGGGTGGCGGGGTACCTGGAGGCTCAAGGTAGATTTGCCATTGCACTGCACATGGGACGTACTTGGACATTCCAACATGACAATGATCCAAAACACAAGGCCAAGTCGACCTGTCATTGGCTACAGCAGAATAAAGTGAAGGTTCTGGAGTGGCTATCTCAGTCTCCTGACCTCCAATATCATTGGGCCACTCTGGGGAGATCTCAAATGTGCCGTTCATGCAAGACAGCCCAAGAATTTACAGGAACTGGAGGCTTTTTGCCAAGAGAAATGGGCAGCTTTACCATCTGAGAAGATAAAGAGCTTCATCCACAAATACCACAAAAGCCTTCAAGCTGTCATTGATGTTAATGGGGGCAATACATGGTATTCCACCCAAAAATGGAACTTGTGCTTTAAGTGCAGATGACCCCCTGACATGCCAGATTTGGCATGTCCTTTTTTTTGGGGGGGGGGGGGGAGCGGGTAATCTGTTTTTACAGGCACCCAGCTCCCACTTCTTCCCCTGGCGCTGCGGTACAGGAAGGAAGATCACCTCTCCCCCCTCCCTGGGGCCACAGCCAGGCGCCCACAGTTAGAATGCCGGTGCCGCGGAGAGGAGCGGGGCTTTGTGCGCCCCCATCGCTGTACCGTGGGACAGGTGAGTGTCTGATTATTAAAAGTCTGCAGCTACACTTTTTGTAGCTGCTGACTTTTAAATGGGTGGATCTCTGCTTTAAGAACTGGGGTATGTAAACTTTTGATCAGGCTCATTTGGGTAGTTTCTGTTGCCATTATGATTTAAAAAGAGTAAATACAGTTGATTTGATAATAAATGGCTTCAGCCAAACACTAACCATGAGTGAAAGAAATGTTTTTGTGTTATCATTCATATTCTCTGAAAAATGGCCAAGAAATCATAAATTCTGCCAGGGTATGTAAACTTATGAGCACAACTGTGTGTGTGTGTGTGTGTGTGTGTGTGTGTGTGTATATATGTGTGTATATATGTGTGTGTATATATATATATATATATATATATATACACATATATACATATATACATACATACATACATACATACTAGTGATGTCCAGTTCATGAACGAATCGTTCTTTTGAATCGGTTCTTTTCAGTGAACTGGATGAATCGATTCATCTGAGTGAACTGATTCGTTTGAAACAGTTCACTTGTATGCACTCAACATAACAGAGCAGGCCTGGTAATATGATGCTAGAGTGAGAGAGCTCGGCCCCTCCCTGCAACCAATCAGCGTGCTCAAGGCACAGTGACACTCAGGAACTGTATAGAGTGAGGAGTACACACACAGTACACCGAGTTAAAGAATCATACCAGTTACCGAGTTAAAGAATCGAGTTGTTAGAATACAGTACACTGAAAGAACCCTGAGTCACCACCAGTAGAATACACTAAATCAATGATCAGGTAGCAGCAATACACTACAGACTGCTTTAAAGACATAGAGGACAAAGAGTCAGGTTAAGAAGATATCCTCCTCATTCAGATTAATTCTTTAACCCTTTAGTATTTAGTTTGCTTATCCTAAAGGAGATATGCATGTTAAAGGAGACAAACATCCCTTCTGGGACGTGTCTAATTTAGTAGCTGTATAACTGAATGAGAGAGCTGTCTCATTTTTTTAACACAAAAATACATTTATCCTGCTTTATAGTAATATTGTTCTGCGTTTTGGTCCTGAGATTTCTATGCCCCCTGGATCCTTGATTTTTTTTTTAAAGTGGTTGTAAACCCTGGAAAACCTAAATAAATAAATCCCACCTGCAAGACAAAGTCATAATGAGCTAGTATGACTAGCATACTAGCTCATTATGCATCACTTACCTTAGATCGGGGCCCCCAAAGCCGTCCTCGTCTCCCTCTCCAGCCATCACTGCGGCGATACCCGGAAGGTTACTTCCGGGTATCGCCGCTCCAGCCAATCACAGTGCTCAGTAACCTGGGTAGCAGGTGTTCTGTCAGATCAAGCAATCTATAGGATCAGCCAATATTGCCACTTACGGTGATGCACAAACAGCTGTGTAAATGAAAAGCGTTTTTTTGTGCATGTGAACTGCATTCTGATGGGCCAACTTCACAGTTAAGATTGCTAGCCATCAGATTTGTCTGTAGTCTTTACAGTGCATAATGAGGCTCCTTTCACACTTGTGCGACTTGGGACTACAAAGTCACAGGACAAGTGGTACTCCATGATTTCTAATCAGTACCATTCATATCTGTGCGTCTTCAAGTCGCAGCGACTTCAAAGTAGTCACTGCACTACTTTGGTCCGATTTTGATGCGACTTGAGGCAGAGACCTCAAGATTACATAGGTATTGCTTCAAGTCGCATCAAAGTCACGGTAAAAATCGTGGCAAAAATTGCACGACTTTCAAGTCGCACAAGTGTGAAAGGAGCCTAACGATTGGATTTTACTACTGTGGGTACTTCGCCGGCGGTAGTAAAATCCGATAATTTTTGCTGTGCATGCGCTAGGAAAAATATGATGGCTAGCAATGTTAACTGTGAAGTTGGCCCCTCAGAATGAGGTTCACATGCACAAAAACCCGCTTTTCCTTTACACAGCTTTTTGTGCGTCACCAAATTAATGACGCTGCTAATCTGACAAATTTGCTTGTGCTCTGAGCAAGGAACTAAATACAAGTAAAAGTCCCCAGGAGCTGCCAACCTTCTGTGGAGAATCATTCTATTGATTCTAATCATTTAAAAAGGTTGAGTGAGAGCTTTGATTCACTTGCTTGTCAGTATTCAGCAAGTGAACCGAAGAATCGATTCATTGAATCGGTTCATTTCAGTGAGTGAATTGAAATGAACCGATTCACTTAAAAGATCCGAACTTCCCATCACTAATACATACACCGTATATACTCGAGTATAAGCCGACCCAAATACAAGCCGAGGCACCTAATTTTACCACAAAAAACTGGGAAAATGAATTGACTCGAGTATAAGCCTAGGGTGTCCATCTGCATGCCTCACTGTGTTCATGTGCGTGCCCATGCCTCACTGTGTCCATGACTAGACTGATGTTTACCATGGGAGTCTGAAAAATTGCCAAGAAATCATAAATTCTGCCAGGGTATGTAATCTTATGAGCACAACTGTATATACCTGATTATTCCACTGTAATAGGTCATTGATTCTTTATTCATTTTCAGATTAGTACCAGGATCCGCATTTCGCTGTGTCCGGCCTATACAGCGGTAGCACGCCGGGGTGGTCGCGCGGTACCCCCCTGAGTCTGCACAGGCAAAATAACATATGGGTAAGGTGCTTTGCCTGTACATGCCACCCGCCTGCAGTAATTGTACTGTGAGTGGTCAGCAAGTGGTTAATGCACTGACCTTTACCTCTTTCATCCTTCTGCTGACATCGCTCTCTAGGCTGCTAGTAAGGTCCCAGGCAAAATGCATTTGGTATCACTCAGCCTGGGACAGATGAAGCATCTTCCGCTGCCGGCGCTGGCTCCATGCACTCTGATGCTCTGGGGTGGCGGGTTAGCAACCTGTTGATCGCAATCTGGGCTTCATGACGCACCATCCCAGAGCATGGGCATGTGCTTCCCTGGATTGAGGGCTCCGCGTGTCATCGGTTGAACACACTTGTCCTACAGCATGTCCACAGTCCCTAATCATCTCTTGCCTCATGTCTGCAGTCTCTGACCATCTCTTGCCTCATGTCTGCAGTCTCTGACCATCTCTTGCATCATGTCTGCAGTCTCTGACCATCTCCTGTACTATGTCTGCAGTCTCTGACCATCTCTTGCATCATGTCTGCAGTCTCTGACCATCTCTTGTATCATGCCTGCAGTCTCCAATCATCTCTTGCATCATGTCTGCAGTCTCTGACCATCTCTTGTATCATGTATGAGATCTGATCATGTCTGCAGTCTCTGACCATCTCTTGTATCATTTTGCAGTCGCCGACCATCTCCTGTATTATGTCTACAGTCTCTGCCTATCTTCTATGTTATATCTGCAGTCTCCAATTATCATATCTGCACTCTTTGACCATCTCTTGTATCCTGTCTGCAGTCTCTGACCATCTCTTGTATCCTGTCTGCAGTCTCTGACCATCTCTTGTATCACGTCTGCAGTGTCTTACCATCTCTTGTATCATGTCTGCAGTCTCTTACCATCTCTTGTAATACGTCTGCAGACTCTGACCATCTCTTGTATCACGTCTGCAGTCTCTAACCATCTCTTGCATCATGTCTGCAGTCTCTGACCATCTCTTGCATCATGTCTGCAGTCTCTGACCATCTCTTGCATCATGTCTGCAGTCTCTGACCATCTCTTGCATCATGTCTGCAGTCTCTGACCATCTCTTGCATCATGTCTGCAGTCTCTGACCATCTCTTGTATTATGTCTGCAGTCTCTGACCATCTCTTGTATTATGTCTGCAGTCTCTGGCTATCTTCTGTGTTATATCTGCAGTCTCCAAATATCATATCTGCACTCTTTGACCATCTCTTGTATCATGTCTGTAGTCTCTTACCATCTCTTGTATCACGTCTGCAGTCTTTGACCATCTCTTGCATCATGTCTGCAGTCTCTGACCATCTCTTGTATTATGTCTGCAGTCTCTGGCTATCTTCTGTGTTATATCTGCAGTCTCCAAATATCATATCTGCACTCTTTGACCATCTCTTGTATCACGTCTGCAGTCTCTGACCATCTCTTGTATTACGTCTGCAGTCTTTGACCATTTTGACCATAGTCTTTGACCATTTCTTGTTTAATGTCCATAGTCTTTGACTATATCCTGTTGTGTGTCTGCTGTCTCTGACACTGAATATTCATTGAATTCTATGTGTGGCCCTTTGGTGATGTCAGGGGCCGCACTTGAGGCCCCATATTAAGAAAGTTGACCACAACTGCCCTAAGATGGGGCTATTTTTTTGTGTTGCTGTCATTTCATAAAAGAATGATGAAAGATACACAATCATGAACAATCCAGTTATTACACGATTAATAAGAATCATTCCCTTCTACCAGAAGATATTAATTAATTTATCATTGTTTAGGCTTCACCCATTGGAATCCCCAGAGTAATGAGTTACCTGGATGACGTGCCATTCAAATTCTATGACGGATTCATACCTTTCTCCTCTTCCAGTGATGGGACCCCTAACCTCTCAGATGTCGATGTCCCAGACTGCAGTGAGCTATTGATGTGTACTCTGGTAAGTCAGAGAGGCATACAGCAGGTGTATTAATGATGTTTGGTACATTCTGCTGGATTGTGGGGACAGGGTACACAATATAAGATCTATTTAATCAGGAATGATTAGATCCCTCAATGATTTTACATCCAATGTGCTTGTATGGGGTAATGTATGTCAAGAAAAATCCCCATACAGCCAAGTGCATGAGATATCAAAGGAATCGCCAAAGGTTTTCTAGCTTGCTTCTATACCTCAACATAATGGCCCTTTGGTATAATGATGTGCGGCCCTCGGACCTCAGCAGTCTGTAGTTGGAACATTGATTAGCGTAGTTGCCAATAGTCCCGATTTGATGGGATATTTACAAAAATCAGACCTGTGTGCCGGTCTGAGCCTGTCCCGGGCAGAACCCCAAAAAGTATGCTTTGTCATGGGCATCGGCGGACTGTCCTGGGAGGTCTGATTCCTCATAAAAAGGCCACATCGCTCCACCGTCACCCGGTGTGGTGCAAGCATGGTCGGATGGTTGGCAAAAGTGTAATTTCAGGCCGCACACATAGTAAGCTGGGTGGGCTTAGGAGTGGCTGCTGGAGAACCCCCCCCCCCACCTACCCTCTAGCCTCTAATAGCTGACAATGGTTTTAATAACATGTAAGCCAATCAACATAAGCATATAAATCCCATAATACTTTGCGCCCAAGGCAGACAGAAACAATAGAACAATAGGATACAGCCACACCTCAAACGATCTAGTAGAAAGTCCACAACAGTCCATGAGACCAAGCCCACACAACACTCAGCAGCTGGAAAAAAGGTGGAATTTATCTTCATATTTTCTTGAGGGACATTGTTCAGAAATATTACTGTCCCAAGTGAAAGAGCCCCTTCATTCTTTCAGCTAAAGCCACACTTATAAGACCCAGGATAACAGGGGTAACACGAAATGCTGAGTCCGGTGTGGTTGTACGGTGAGTCTGGTTAGTGCAGATCAGACGGGGGTTCTCAGTCACCCTGTGCCCCTAATAGACACAGGGTGACTTGCACATAGGAGGGGTCAGGGGGAAGCTGGTCAAGGACTTTCTGGAGCTCTCTAAGGTAAGCTGGGTTCCACAAGCCCCCCGCCCATAGTGACTCCCGTCACAGTATGGAGGAATACTCAGTGGGAGGAATAGTGCCCCATCATTGGTGTCAGTGGGAGGAATAGTGCCCCATCATTGGTGTCAGTGGGAGGAATGGTGCCCCATCGTTGGCATCAGTGGGAGCAATAGTGCCCTATTATTGGTGTCAGCGGGAGGAATAGTGCCCTATCATTGGTGTCAGCGGGAGGAATAGTGTCCTATCATTGGGATTAGTGGAAGGAATTGTGCCCTATCATTGGTGTCAGTGGGAGGAATAGTTACCCTATCAGTGTCAGTGGAAGGAATAGTGCCCCCTTTGTTAGTGTCAGTGCGAAGAATATTGTTCCAACTTTTATATCAGTGAGAGGAATGGTGAACCATCATTAGTGTCAGTGGGAGGAATAGTGCCCCGTTGTTGGTATCAATCAGGGAATACTGCCCCATTGTTGGTGTCAGTGGGAGTAATAGTGCTCCATTGTTGGTGTCAGTGGGAGGAATAGTGTTCCAACATTTATATCATTGTGAAGAATGGAGAACCATCATTGGTGTCCGTGGGAGGAATAGTGTCCTGTTGGTATCAGTGGCAGGAATAGTGTCCCATGATTGGTGTCAGTGGGAGGAATGATGCCTTATCGGTGTTGTCAGTGGGACAAATAGTTCCCAAGGGCCAGATAAAGGCAACCAAATGGCCACACTTTGGTGACCACTAATTTAGCATATAAGAAAAAACAACATCTGTTACCCCATCGCAACCAATCAGATTCCATCATTCATTATTTGCAGTCTAGGCTTTCGAATTAAAGGAGTCTTCTGATTGATCAGAAGCATCCTCATGCACTTTCATAAGTGTCTAAGCTAGAATAAAAAATAAATAAAAAATGTATTTTCTTAAGGTAAGTCATGCAATTCTTGTATTCTGTCTTTTGCTGCAGCACGATTTCTCTGTAGAGAGGAAGGTCCTGGATTGGGTAGAAAAAATGTATGGTCGAAAAACCTCCACATCTAATATCCGGCCCACAGCTCCTTCATACTGGATGGTGCATGATGGAAAAGGTGTTTCTAAGACCAGACGTAACAGTCCCCAGAGACCTTCTGTACCTATGCGGAGAAGTAGAAGCCTAAGCATACCTGGGGTCCACGTTAGTCGCCCACGAAGCAGCCGGGGAGCAACAGAGAACACTGAAAAAAATGAAAGAATCTTCGAGGAAGATGGTTACTCTGAGGATGATGAATACTCTTCTTCAGAGGAAAGTGAGATAGAAGCTCGGCAGAGAGAAGTCAGGGCTCGTTTGTGTAGAAGCCCTCAGCCACAGTGGACTGCTAGGCCCCGTACTTCTCCCCTCCTGCCAAGCCCTCCACCCAAATGCCGCTGCTCTCATACGGAATCTCCACCATCCCATGTTAAAAAGAGAATGTCCTCGACCCCTCCACATAGTTTTAGGAGTGAGGTGGAAGCAGCAAACAAGAGAATTACAGCACTGGTTCATCCCCATAAGGAAAGCTCTGAAGGTAGAGGATCTCCACAGGGCCAGAACCAGAGAAGCCACCGTAGTGGATGCTCTTTGAGCCCTACACCACCTCCAACTTCAACATGTTGCTGTCCGAAGAGACCACACAGCGCTGGCTCCATCCCACCTATACGCTGCCACAAGCCCACCAACATAGTAAGGTTTGATTGTTTACCACATGATGTCATAGGAAGCAAATTAACACATGCTAAAACTATAAGAAAACAAATTAAATACATATCATCATATCGTGTAATAGACCATTTAGGATAAATATCCTCAAGTAGCAGATCTCAAAGTCACATTCTACTTGAGGATATTTCTCAGGAAATAAAAATTGATCAGATTATCTAGAAAGAAGGTCCATTAATAATATGAAACCAACATGGCATGGATTATTTATTTCAACAACTGGACATGAGGAAGAGAAAGAGGAAATCAATGTGGGAACATAACGGTGGTAAAACTTTATATCTGGGCAACATAGGCAAATAAATGTCATCAAACATAAGCTGGTCCATCACCTTCCACTAAAATATAAATTCTTGTTTATGAATTTGTTATTTATTATGCGTGAACTTAACCTGTTCTGTTAAAATGTTCCTCTGTTGGAGGCTGGGTTCACACCATTGCGAATTGGATGTGGATTCTCTACATCCAATTCGCAATAGCAGGAGATTTTGACCGGTGTTCTAATGAGATGGGTCCCCCATCGGATTATGCCCGCTCTGGACTGCGCAAGCGCTTGCGCAAACGGAGCCGCCGAAAATTGCTGTAGACTGCGCCTGGGCAATGAACACAACATTGTGAAAGACGCTGCCGCATGCTCCCGATGCTCGTGAAAATCTGCAAGGGGCGGGTGTATTACTATTATAAAGTGTAAGGGGTGGATGGCTAAAGAAGAGGCCGAATTTAAAATTGATGGGCAGAGCTCATAAGTTGGGGTGGTTTTATCAATAAACTTCACGTCTTTGCGGGGCGTGTTTAACCAGTTGTCAACTGGCCGCCGTCAATCGGCGGCAGGAAGACACTGTTATCCTGGGCGGACGTCATATGACGTTGCACCTTTAAAATCCACTAGGGGGGCGCACGCGCCGCCGGAAGCACGTGCCCGCCGCGTCGCTGGGCACCCGATGCGCATGCCCGGCAGCCGCGATGGCCGCCGGGCACATGCGATTGCCCAGTAACCGAGCAGGACATAGGGACAACAATCGGTCACCTCCCCCAGTCAGTCCCCTCCCCCCACAGTTAGAACACATCTAGGAAACACATTTAACCCCTTCCTCGCCCCCTAGTGTTGACCCCTTCCCTGCCAGTCACATTTATACAGTAATCAATGCATTTTTATAGCAGGGATCGCTGTATAAATGCGAATGGTCCCAAAAGTGTCCAATGTGTCCGCCGCAATATCGCAGTCACGATAAAAATCGCAGATCGTCGCCATTACTAGTAAAAAAAAAAAATGCTATAAAACTATCCCATATTTTTTATCTGCTATAACTTTTGTGCAAACCAATCAATATACGCTTATTGCATTTTTTTTTAACCAAAAATATGCAGAAGAATACGTATCAGACTAAACTGAGGAAAATTTAATTTTTTTTTTTTTAAATGGATATTTATTATAACAAAAAGTAAAAAATATTGTGTTTTTTTCAAACTTGTCGCTCTTCTTTTGTTTATAGCGCAAAAAATAAAATCCACAGAGGTGATCAAATACCACCAAAAGAAAGCTCTATTTGTGGGAAAAAAAAGTATGCAAATTTCGTTTGGGAGCCACGCCGCACGACCGATTCAAAATGTGACAGCGCTGAAAGCTGAAAATGGCTTGGGCAGGAAGGGGGTTTTCGTACCCGGTAGGCAGGTGGTTAAACAACTGAAGGGCGGGTTTTTCAATGTTAAATTCGGCCTCTTCTTTAGGCATCCGCCCCTTACACGATATAATAGTAATACACCCGCCCCTTGCAGAGTTTTACGAGCATCAGGAGCGTACGGCAGCGTCTGTCACAATGTCGTGTTCATTTTGCAGGCGCCGTCTACAGCTGATTCACAGCTGTTCATGTTTGGCAATTTTCGGCGGCTCCGTTGTGCTACGTACTGCGCAAGCGCTGCGCCTGCGCAGTACAGAGCCAGCATTATCCGACGGGAGACCCATCTCGACAGGACACCGGCTCCCTGTGCGTCTTTTGGTCAGTTTCAGATCTGAATTCAGCCCAAAATTCAGGCTGAAATCGGACCTGTACCGGTGAACCAGGGCGCACCGGACCCCTGCTGTGAGCCGCATGCGACTCATATGTAAACCCAGCCTAAAGCTCCATTTTCTCTCCATATAGAAATCGAAATGTCTGACTTTTAAAGCTCGCTGTGGTAAAACTCGACATTCTACAACATTATTATCTACAAAGACTTATATAAACTATCCATCACTAAGTTTATCCTAGATTTTTTTTTTGTCTTGTCACCAAAAAAACAATTGTCTTACAGAACCTTTTGCTTTTGTCCCTTCAGTCTTTGAGCCCATACTCCTGCCTTCCACCTACAAGACAAAATTACTCAGACTCCTCAGGGGATGTTCTTCAAGCTCTTAGCCAAGAAGAGCAAGATGTCATTGAGGCTGTGACTTCCATGGGATACCCTGTGCGCAGAGCTTTGATTGCACTACAAAAAATGGGAGGACAAAGCCTAGAACAGGTAAGCTGATCCAAGTTTGCCTCAACATAACCTAAATTGGAGAAAAGTCATATCATTTATTCCAGAGATGACAGCCTGAAACCAAGGCAAAAAAGGGACATGCCATGCAGGCTCAAGAGTGCCATTATTAACCTTAGGTGGTCTCCACCTCAGAAGAATTATCTATGTGTCAAGTGAAGTCATGGAGCTTCGACATTTGTAATCCCTTCCCTTTTTCTCTTCTGTATTTTTTATAAATAAAATGTTAAATTAAGAATTTAAAGTGGAAGTAAACCCTGCTATCGTTTTCAGCCAAGGAAGCTGCCATCTTGGCCTCTGTTTAATCTTCAACTGCCATGGTGCTGCACATGTGATCAGCTATGACGCCAGCCATTGGCTGGTTTGACAGTTTAGTTGAGAGCACAACCAATGTGACAGTTAGCATTTCCGGCATGCCGGGAATGTAGCTGTTTTTTTAAACTATTAAATCAATGGGTTTACCTCCACTTTAAAAAAGTGAGGTCATGGACTGAAGACCTCCATTTTGGGTTCCATTAGGACTATTACAGTCTGTCATGGTGGTAACCCTATGACACACTAGCAGACACCACAAGTGAAGTAAACCATGTGGCTGAAGGAAATGATCTTCAAGAAAATACCAAGGAGGCCCTGCCTAAGGAGTCTTTTTTTCTCAAGCTACTGACCAGGTACTGATAAGTAGAGAAGGCAGAAGCAATAGCAGTTGTGGAAGGTTCCAGAATGGGAGTTCAAAGAAGCTATAGGGAATGTATATCTGCAAGGATGTTCCAGAAAACTGTGTAGACCATTAGGAGGAGGCAGGCAGTAGCACCTTACCATAGTGGTCAGCTGATCGCTACTGAAGAAACCATGTGGTAAAAGGAGCACTCTGAGGAACTCAAACTCCTAATTTATTACAGTGTGTGGATGTCCTCATGGTGGCTGTGTTGGAGACGTGTATGAGCGTTGGGTGTTGGCTCTGCGTATGTTGCATGACTTCAACTTTCATTAGCTTCTGCATCAGGCACCTCACACTCCCTTTCCACCATTAGATTTCTGCACATATGTCCAGCGGCCATGGGGGGGGGGGGGGGGAGATGGAAAAATTGTTACTCGTGCCAAAATCATTGCAGAAAATACAGCCATGTAGGAAGAGCAATGTGGGTATCATTCAGGTCATGGAGCTTATGTTATTTTTTTACCCTAGGTGAGGAGTGTGCCAATTGGCAATGCAGCCTAGATGTACTCAGCTTTGCTGGGGAAGTTAATAAACAGATTGCAAATGACAAGTGAAAATTTCTTCTTTATATAGACCTTTTTGTTTCTACAGTTACCAATATAGACACACTAAAGGTTTGACGGAAACATTTGTTTTGTTTCATTTTTGGATTCATTCGTTAATAACTATGATGAAACAAAATTATTTACTTATGTTAGAATGATTCATTCTGTATGTAGCGCCCCTTTAATTTTCAGGGGTGTTATGCGCCTAAATTTAGGGGTTGGTTGGAGCTGGTAGTCAGGCTCCGACTGCTGTTATTGTTAGGTATTTGCGTCTGCCTATGTGATGCTGCCTGGTGCATGGTTCCCTGTGGCCTATAGGTGGCACTGCCATATCAGGTCAGGGTTGAGCCATGGGTGGCATTACTGCGCCTTAGGGTGTCCTCTCTCGGCAGCGGTACAGTGGGTGTGGTCGGCCTGCTGTGCATGCCGGGAGAGGGTACATAAGGGGGCAGACGCCATCTTTAGATAGTTGTGGGGTGGTGGAGAAGCCGGAGGGGTGTGCCCATCGGGGGTGCGATGACTGGCTTAGGAGTCTCGGGCACCTTTGGCCCAAGGCTCCAGCTTTCCAGGTAGGCCTAGTACCTTTTTTTTTTTTTTAACTGGGTCTACAGTTCGCCCATTGAAGTCCCAGGGTGCCCAGGTGAGGGTACCCGCTCTGACCATGAGGAAGCCAGGGGAGGATCGGTCCCACTGAGGAGATGAGTGATAGAAGATCGCTGTCTGGGGAGAGGCCTGGTGACCTGTCAGAGGGAAGGATTCTTTACTCAGGAAGGCTAACCTGTAGAGTGCCCATTGGCATGGTCCTGTTCGTTAAAATCTACAGAGGTTAGAGTATCTCCTGAACCCATCCCTGGAGGGGATAGGGTGACAGAACAGTTCCAGCTCCACACCGGCTGCTAGGACTGTGAGAGAGGACTATCCGGGTGAGCTAAACCCACTCGGGATCGAGTGGCGACGAAGTTACTAGTTGTGCTTGGACCTAATCCCTCACATTTATTCTTCTTTCATCCATCTGTCTCTGTCAACTACGCAGCAAATAGAAAATAAACTCTCTGTTGGAGTTAAAGTGTTTCTGGACATTGGCCTTCTTTAGGGGAAGAAATAGAGCCTTGTCCCCATACTCTGGGGAAGAGAACCAGTGGAAGAAGGTAACTCGCTGAAAGACCCAAAATTTATGAACACCGCTTAACCTCTTCAAACAGGAGGGTACGGGAATATAGCACGGTGTGCCTTGACTCGCAAGTGAGCCAGGCAGGAAAAAGGTCCGTGTGCTACATGTATATTTGGATTTGTTTCGTATATTCGTTGTTTCAAATCAATTCGTATTTTTGAAAGTTATTTCGGAATATTGGCTATATTCATTCGAACCAGGGGCAGATCCAGAGTCTTTTCTCGGGAGGGGCACTGCCAAAAAATATGTTTTTTTTTGTGGGAAATTTATCGTGGAAATGGCTGGTGTCGGCGCTTCAATCATCCCGGCACCATGGTTGTTATGGTGTCAGGATGATTGAAGCGCATTATTTCTATTATTACATTGTAATATAAAATTAAATAGTTCAATGCAGAATCAGTGGGAGCCCCGAGTGTGTCACTTGGCACCGTCGCCTGCAGTTAGTGGGAGCCCTGAGCGTGTCACTTGCCACGCGTTGCGGATTGTCACTTGCCACGTCGCCTGCCACATCTTGTGGATTGTCACTTGCCACACCTTGCGGATTGTCACTTGCCTGCCACCAGATGCAGATTGTCACTTGCCACATCACCTGCCACACCTTGCTGATTGTCACTTGCCGGCCACCAGATGCAGATTGTCACTTGCCACATCACCTGCCACACCTTGCTGATTGTCACTTGCCGGCCACCAGATGCAGATTGTCACTTGCCACATCACCTGCCACACCTTGCTGATTGTCACTTGCCGGCCACCAGATGCAGATTGTCACTTGCCACGTCGCCTGCCACACCTTGCGGATTGTCACTAACTTGCCTGCTAAGGTGTAGTTTTGGTTGTCTCTTGCTGTGTCCCAGACTCCCAGAGTCAGGCAGCAGAGAGATAATGTAATCTCTCTGCTGCCTGCACAGTGAGGGCGGAAGTCACTGCAGGAATGCAGGGTAGGCACAGGCGGTGAGAGATAATCTCATCTCTCTGCTCCCCCGCTCCTGGCTAGTTGATTGGCCAGCTGCCACACTGAGCCTGCTCTCTCACTCTCACCTGCGCTGCCAACACACTGAGCAGCACGGTCTGCCCACGAACCGCGCCGCCCGCCCACAAACCGCGCCGCAAGCGGAGCCGCCCGCTTTCTTACCCGTCTGTGGAGCCGCACGCTATCGCACCTGCCCGCAGAGCAGCCCGACGTGACTCACTGACGTCACTCGTTGCTAGACGCCAAGCGGCCCAGGCGTTGGCAATGAGTGCAGGGAAGAGGCTCCACCCACCTCCTCCTCCGCTCCTGGTATCGTGTCAGTGCGCCGCGTAACTACATTAGACGAGTCTCTCTCTCGGCACCGCTGATCGACTGATGTGAGAAACTGAGAGAGAGACTCAGAGAGGCAGCGGCAGCCGCAGAACAAGTACTGTATATACTTGAGTATAAGCCGACCCGAATATAAGCCGAGGCACCTAATTTTACCCCCAAAAAATGGGAAAACGTATTGACTCGAGTATAAGCCTAGGGTGTCCATCTGCATGCCTCACTGTGCCCATGACTAGACTGATGTTTAATATGGGAGTCTATGGAAGGGGTGCCCGGTTTTGAAAAATCGTTTCTCCCCGGCCGTAGGTCTTCCAGACACCAAACTTTGCACACTTGTAGAGGAGACATGCGGCTACATGTGTGCCAAGATTGGCCGGTACCGGGTCCGCAAAGTTACCGGAGAAATGACCGTTTAACATTGGAGTCTATGAAAGGGGTGCCCGGCTTTAAAAAATCAGTGCTCCCCGGCCGTAGGTTCCCCAGACTCCAAACTTTGCACACTTGTAGAGGAGACATGGGGCTACGTGTGTGCCACGTTTGGGGTCCAGGGGACCTACGGCCGGCCGGTACCGGGTCCCCAAAGTCTGGGAGATCAGGCGAAAAAAAAAAACCAGAGCAAGCAAGTGAGTGTGACAGATGGTCTCGGGGGGGGGGCAATTGCCCTGTTGCCCCCCCCCTGGATCCGCCCCTGATTTGAACGCGTTAATTCATTATTTCGGGAGATTAATTATGCATCTGAGTCATCTCTGCTAGTCCAAACCACGAAGAGAAATGGAAAAAGCTGATGGGACGATATTGACTGGAGTCGTGTGCATCTAAAAGTAATAAATGGAACACAATTTTGTATTCTTTTGTTGTTCTGATTTGGAGATTCTGATGGATCCACCTCCATCCAACCCAAACACAATAAGTAGGAATCATCCTATTTCACTTTTATACCTTCCTGTATTTATTGCAATATGTTTCCATTTTATATGAACGGCATTTTTTTATAGTAAGGAAAAATGTTAATACAATAAGGCCCCTTTCACACTGAGGCGTTGAAAAAACGCCAAAAAATTATGATTTTTTTTACCGCGTTTTTACCGCGTTCGCGGTAAAAATAGCGCTAACGCATATGCGTTTTTACCGCATTTTTGCGGTAAAAAGGATTATTTGGTATCCCACAATCCTCCACTCTACTGCGGTCATGTGACCTTCCCACAGCTTCTGGGTGTTTTTTACCGCGTTTTTACCGCTGTACTTATTTATTTCAATGGGGATAGGCGTTTTTACAGCGCTATTTTATGCGCCCCAAAGATGCTCCAAAGAAGCTTTTTGCAGGATTTTTTCCAACGCACAGCCAGCAAAACCCTCAGGGCTTTCACATTGAGAATGATGGGGCAGGATTATTTCAGGCATTTTTACAGCGCTATTTTTACCACGAAAACACAGTAAAAACGCCTCAGTGTGAAAGGGGCCTAAGAATTGGCTGATTATCCAAGAGTCAAAGACTACTGTGCGCTCTAATAAAATAAATTAATCCAAATTAATATGTACAGTGCCTTGAAAAAGTATTCATACCTCTTGAAATTTTCCACATTTTGTCATGTTTTGGGATTTTATGTGATAGACCAACACAAAGTGGCACATAATTGTGAAGTGGAAGTCAAATGATAAATGGTTTTTAAATAGTTTTTACAAATAAATATGTGAAAAGTGTGGTGGGGGCATTTGTACGGCGCCCCCCGGAGTCAATAATTTGTAGAACCACCTTTTGCTGCAATTACAGCTGCAAGTCTTTTTGGGGATGTCTCTACCAGCTTTGCACATCTACAGAGGGATATTTTTGCCCATTTTTCTTTGCAAAATATCTCAAGTTCTGTCAGATTGGATGGAGAGCGTCTGTGAACAGCAATTTTCAAGTCTTGCCACAGATTCTCAATGTGATTTAGGTTGGGACTGTGACTGGTCCATTCTAACACATGAATATGCTTTGATGTAAACCATTCCATTGTAGCTCTGGCTGTATGTTTCGGGTCATTGTCCTGCTGGAAGGTGAACATCCTCCCAGTCTCAAGTCTTTTGCAGACTCTAGGCCCCTTTCACACTGAGGAGTTTTTCAGGCGTTTTAGCACTAACAATAGCGCCTAAATACCGCCTGAAAAACTCCTGCCCTGCAGTCTCAGTGTGAAAGCCCGAGGTGGCAGGTGACGTGGCATGTGACAATCTGCATCTGGTGGCAGGCAAGTGACATTCCGCAACATGTGGCAGGTGATGTGGCAAGTGACAAGCTGCATCTGGTGACAAGTGACTTGGCAAGTGACACACTCGGGGCTCCCACTGATTCTGCATTATGGTGAGTTGAACCATTTAATTTTATATTACAATGTAATAATATAAATAATGGGCTTCAATCATCCTGACACCATAACAACCATGGTGCCGTGATCATTGAAGCGCCAACACCAGGCATTTCCCTGATAAATTGCCCCCCCCCCCAAAAAAAAATTGCTGGTAGTGCCCCTCCCGAGACTAGACTCTGGATCTGCCCCTGGACTATAGGTTTGTTCGTAAGTCGAATTTGTTCGTAAGTCGGAACAGAACCCTTTTTGATGTTCTGTCTAAATGTGCCCGCCGTCGAAAAGTGGCCGCGCATACGCAGAACGGCAGAGACGTCACGCCGCATCCCGTTCGCAAGTCGGATGTTCGTAACTTGAGGACTACCTGTACTGCAGTTGGTATACGGTACCATCAAAGTCTAATATAGACTCTTCCTTTCAATTTTTTTTCTTCCCAGAAGGGTTGAAGCTGCAAAGGGTGGGCCAACTCAATATTGAACCCTACGGACTAAGACTGGGATGCCATTAAAGTTCATGTGCGTGTAAAGGCAGGTGTCCCAATACTTTTGGTAATATAGTGTATTTCTTATACCATCTAATCCAAGGATACTAGGCTTTATAAGATTGTTGGTAGGTGCCCTTCCCATAGGTGCAGTGTGGTTTGAATCAGGTCAATAGTGTCTGGGAGGGATGGAATAACAGTGATCTTCCAGTGCGCTGCCATTAAGACGTGAGGAAGCACTAGTCTAGTATGAGGTGGGACTGAATCTATTCACAGGTTTAATTCGGCTTTTTGGGCTCTTTTTTTTTTTTTTTTTAAACAATCCTCCTAGGAAAAAAAAAATCGATATCTCACCTCATCAGCTTTATTCCATGTGCAATGCTCATTTTTCTCCAAACAGACCAATATCTCAACACCTTCTCATTGCAGTTTTTTCTTCCACTTACAACAGGTCTTGGGTTATCTGGGAGCCACAGATCGACTTTGTAAACTTGGATATGAGGAGGCCCTGGTGGAAGAGGCCATGGAGATGTTCCAAAACTCGGAGATAAAGGTAGATTTATTTTGAAAAATTCTGATAATTAATAATTTTTAAAATACAAAGTAGGCATGTTCAGCTTACCGTATATACTCGAGTATAAGCCGACCCGAATATAAGCCGAGGCACCTAATTTTACCATAAAAAACTGGGAAAACGTATTGACTCGAGTATAAGCCTAGGGTGTCCATCTGCATGCCTCACTGTGCCCATGCCCATGTCCATGACTAGACTGACGTTTAACATGGGAGTCTATGGAAGGGGTGCCCAAGTTTGAAAAATCGGTGCTCCCCGGCCGTAGGTTCCCTGGACAACAAACTTTGCAGACTTGTAAAGGAAGAGTGGGGCTACATGTGTGCCAAGTTTGGGGTCTAGGGGCCGGCCAGTACCGCGTCCCCAATGTCCGGGAGTTCAGGCGCAAAAAGGTGACTCGAGTATAAGCCGAGGGGGGCATTTTCAGCACAAAAAAAATGTGCTGAAAAACTCGGCTTATATTCGAGTATATACGGTAATTACAGGCGGTTATCGCCATCTTTGCCATTGCCGTGTGATTAGTGACTAAGATGACAAGAGAAATTTTTTACGGGTGACTGAAAGAAATGAAGCCAAGTAGACATTAAAGTAGAACTATAGGCAGAACTTTTTTTTTTCCATTTTGGATAGAGTAAGGGAGGGTTATAACTAGGGTTGCACTGATACTAGTATCGCTGTCGGTGGCGATACCGAGTATTTGCACAAGTATCGGTACTCGTGCAAATGCACCAATACATTTTCTTGTTTTTTGATACAATTTAACACCATTATTCCTTGCTGCAATACAAAGCCCCCAGGTGTCAAACACAAGGCCCGCGGGCCAAATCCGGCCCTCCAGGCCATTTTATGTGGCCCACGCACTTCTCTCCTGCAGCTGCAGCAACCCCCTCGTCTCTGCCCCCATCTTGTCTCAGCAATCAGCAGCAGATAGGAGGACATAACTCCTCCGCCAGATCCTGCACTTCTCTTTGCAACCGCAGAGAGCCTCATCTCTGCCCCCCCTTTCCCCATCCCAACAGTCAGCAGCAAAGAGTTGTACAGAACTCCTTCTACAGATTCTCTGCCTCTCTGTGCAACCTCAACACTCCCTCATCCTTGCCTCCCCTGGACTCGGCAATCAGCTGACTCCAGGCCTCTCTTGCGATCCTCCTCCAGACCCTGCACTTTCTGCCTCCCAGCTCTGCCCCCAGCTTCTTCCCGGCATTAGCAGAAGGTAAGGGGTTGCATTGTGATGTAAGAGAGAGTGGGGAACTCTTAACTTCTAATGGTGGTGGAGCTCGCGACATCTGATGTAAGGGGGAGTGGGGTGCTCTGGATCAGTGTTTCTCAACTCCAATCCTCAAGGCGCCCCAACAGGTCATGTTTTCAGGATTTCCCTCAGATGAAACAGCTGTGGGAATTACTAAAGCAGTTAAACTGATCAAATAACCTGTGCAAAACAATGGAGAGCCTGAAAACATGACCTGTTGGGGCGCCTTGAGGACTGGAGTTGAGAAACACTGATCTGGATATCTAGTCTTACAGATACAACCGGCAACCATAAGCCCCTTTCACACTGAGGCGTTTTTAATGCGTTTTCGCTGTAAAAATAGCGCTGTAAAAATGCCCTGAGGGCTTTCACACTGAGGCGTTTTGCTTTCTGGCCGTTGGAAAAAATCCGGCAAACAGCTTTTTTGGAGCATCTTTAGGGCTCTAAAAATAGCGCTGTAAAAACGCCTCTCTCCATTGAAATGAATGAGTAACGCGGTAAAAACGTGGTAAAACGCATAGGCTGTAGCACTATTTTTACCGCGAACGCGGTGAAATTGCGGGAAAAAATCTCATCATTTTTTTGCGTTTTTTCAACGCCTCAGTGTGAAAGGGGCCTTATGCTGATGCGGCCCACGACTAAATTGAGTTTGACACCCCTGGTCTAAGGTAACCAGGCTTAGAATGCATCCTTATGTACTGGTGAGCCAATAATAATAATACAATATGAAATTTCTCCATCAGTCTGGAAGGACCCGGCTGTGATTTAGCGAAGTCTGATGTCATTGACGTGTGTTTGTAGTTTGTTCATTCCATGTGAGGAGTATTTATGAGTTGCATTGGCCGGCACTTGAAACCACAGAGATGGGTGGATTGCGGGCTTTGGGCAGCAGTTCCCTCTTGTACAATGGGGGAGATTTACCAAAACTGGAGAGCGCAAAATCTGGTGCAGATCTGCATGGGAGGCAATCAGCTTCCCGGTTTTATTGTCAAAGCTTAACCACTTCAGCCCCGGACCATTTGGCTGGCCAAAGACCAGGTCCTTTTTGCGATTCGGCACTGCGTCGCTTTAACTGACAATTGCGCGGTCGTGCAACGTGGCTCCCAAACAAAATTGACGTCCTTTTTTTCCCACAAAAAGAGCTTTCTTTTGGTGGTATTTGATCACCTCTGCGGTTTTTATTTTTTGCGCTATAAACAAAAATAGAGCGACAATTTTGAAAAAAAAACAATATTTTTTACTTTTTGCTATAATAAATATCCCCAAAAAATATATAATTATTTTTTTTTCCTCAGTTTAGGCCGATACGTATTCTTCTACATATTTTTGGTAAAAAAAAATCGCAATAAGCGTATATTAATTGATTTGCGCAAAAGTTATAGCGTCTACAAAATAGGGGATAGTTTTATGGCATTTTTATTAATAGTTTTTTTCTTACTAGTAATGGCGGCGATCAGTGATTTTTATCATGACTGCGACATTATGGCGGACACATCGGACACTTTTGACACCATTTTGGGACCATTGTCATTTTTACAGCGATCAGTGCTATAAAAATGCACTGATTACTGTGAAAATGACACTGGCAGTGAAGGGGTTAACCACTAGGTGGCACTGTAGGGGTTAGGTGTGCCCTAGTGAGTGCTTCTAACTGTAGGGGGGATGGGCTGTGTGTGACAAGACAGTGATCACCGCTTCCGGTTACAGGAAGCGGTGATCATTGTCACTAGGCAGAGCGGGGAGATGCTTGTTTACATAAGAATCTCCCTGCTCTATCTCTCCGTGAGACGATCGCGGTGATCCCCGTGGAGATCGAGTTCGCGGGACCCACGGTCGGGCTCACGGAGAAAGCGGCAGGGTCGCGAGCGCGCCGCCACACGGCGGCATCTTAAAGGGGACGTACCTGTATGTGCCTATGCCTGTCCGTGCCATTCTGCCGACCGTATATATACAGGAGGCGGTCCTTAGGCGGTTAATTGAACAAGCTGAAGTTAGAAGCTGATTGGCTCCCATGCACAGCTGCACCAGATTTTGCACTCTCCAGTTTTAGTAAATCAACCCCAATAGACTAGTCCAGACAAAATTCACATCTTGTTTTTTGATGCCGTTATTTCCCAAGTGTGTTATTGCTTTTGCATTTAGGAGCATAGTTGGGAAAATGAAATCGGCCTCATTTATTAATATACAGTGAAACCTTGGTTTGAGAGTAACTTGGTTTGAGAGCGTTTTGCAAGACAAGCAAAATTTTTAAATACATTTTGACTTGATATACAAGCGATATCTTTATATACAAGTAGCGTCATGTCACAACTGAGTATAGAAGAGAAGAGAGGCGCCTCTAAGTGTAGCAATATGGTTACATTTAATGAAGGTACAACATTTAGTAACATATTGCTACACTTAGAGGCGCCTCTCTTCTCTTTTATACTCTGTAGCTCCTGCTCGATTTTTCTTCTAATCCCCTTGTGGATGGACATTTTATGGTTACACAACCGATCACATCGACTATAATCTTTTTATATGGACTATAAACTGAAGGACTTATGAATAAATGGTTGTGGAACGAATCATCTGAGTTTCCATTATTTCTTATGGGGAAATTCGCTTTGATATACAAGTGCTTTGGATTACAAGCATGTTTCTGGAACGAATTATGCGCTCAATCCAATGTTTTACTATACAGTAAAACCTTGGTTTGAGAGTAACTTGGTTTGAGAGCGTTTTGCAAGACAAGCAACATTTTTTAATAAATTTTGACTTGATATACAAGTGATGTCTTGATATACAAGTAGCGCCATGTCACAACTGAGTATAAAAGAGAAGAGAGGCGCCTCTAAGCGTAGCAATATGGTTACATTTAATGAAGGTACAACATTTAGTAACATATTGCTACACTTAGAGGCGCCTCTCTTCTCTTTTATACTCTGGAGCTCCTGCTCGATTTTGCTTCTAATCCCCTTGTGGATGGACATTTTATGGTTACACAACCGATCACATCGACTATAATCTTTTTATATGGACTATAAACTGAAGGACTTATGAATAAATGGTTGTGGAACGAATCATTTGAGTTTCCATTATTTCGTATGGGGTCATTTGCTTTGATATACAAGTGCTTTGGACTACAAGCATGTTTCTGAAACAAATTATGCTCTCAATCCAAGGTTTTACTGTATTTGAAAGAATTATCACCCACAGAGTAGGACTCTCTTTTGTTTTTCCGGTGTGATGAGGAAAATGATCTAGCTGCTTGCTCTGGACAACAAAAACAAGTTTTCCTTCTAAAGCCGGGTACACACTATAGGTTTTTTTTCTTTTAACGCCCCCCCTGCCCCCCGCCAGAACACTCTGATCAGCGCTCTCTGCCATTGGCTGAGAGCGCTGATCGGGAGTCATTTGGCTGCTGGTTTTCCAGCATGCACGTCCGACAGACGGCTTACACACGGGGGGGGGGGCGAATGTCGGCCGATTTTATTTGGACCGGCTGCTTCTGGATAAAGGAGCACAGGGGGCACATTTTAACAGTGCCAGCCCATCCATTAGGGGCGCCTGGGCGCCGCCCCCTTCTCTCCACGCCACCCCCTTATATGACTAATGGATAGATTCATGCATAGAGCCTGGGGGAAGCGCTGATGGGGTAAGTACACCAGACTCTGATGGGGTAAGTGCACCAGACTCGACGGCCGACCGATTGGGGGGTTTGGGATGGGGTGGTACTGTTTGCCAACCCCCCAAAGAAAATTACCACCGACCGCCACTGCATTTGAACTGCAGCATTGTCAATCTGGTGGGAGGGGAGTGTTAGATGTATTGCATAGCATGAATCTATCCACGGCCACCCCCTATTCATGGGTCCGGCCCCTTTTAGGGCGCCTGAATTACAGCCATCAGGGGGGTACAGGCATTACACCTGTAAAGGGCCCGATGGTCCCCAGTGGCCCGGCTGGCCCCCCTCCCGTTTTTTTTTTTTTTTTGCATTACACCTGTAAGGGGCCCGATGGTCCCCAGGACCCCTTACAGGCACGGCCGGCCCCCCCTTTTCGTTTTGAATTATTTTTATTTTTTTACCTGTAAAGCCCTGTACACACGATCAGATATCCTATGGATTTTCGTCCGATGGATTTGTCCATCAGAAATCTGATGAAACTGTTTTCCATCAGTCTTGCCCACACACCATCAGTCAAAAAACCGACCGTTCCAAACGTGGTGACGTAAAACACTCCGATGAGCTGAGAAAAATGAAATTCAATGCTACTGAGCATGCGTCGACTTGATTCTGAGCATGCTTGGGTTTTTTATCTGATGGTATTCCCCACAGACGATCGGAAATTGCCATCGGTTTTTTATCCATCAGATAATTTTAAAACATGTTCTATTTTTTAAAACCGATGGAAAAAAGACCGATGGGTCCCATACACGATCGGTTTGTCCGATGAAAACAGTCCATCAGACGGTTTTCATCAGTCAAACTGATCGTGTGTACAGGGCTTAAAGTGGTTGTAAACCCTTTTTTTTTTTTTTTTTGACTAACCTGCAAGACAAAGCTATAATGAGCTAGTATGACTAGCATACTAGCTCATTATGTACCACTTACCTTTGATCGGGGCCCCCGAAGTCGTCCGTGTCCCTCCTCTAGCCGCATCCATCGCTGCGGCGATAGCCGGAATGTTACTTCCGGGTATCGCCGCTGCAGCCAATCACAGCGCCGCTCCGGCTCTGTGATTGGCCGGAGCGGAGAAGACGTGACTCCGCGCATGCGCGCGTGAGCTGTCGAATTCGGCTACGTCGTCGAATGTTGCGACCTAGCCGAATTTGTGAATGGGGTGACGTCAGCGTCGCCGCATTTACATACAAATATCTCCTTAACCGTGTAGGTTAAGGAGATATTTCATGCACCTACAGGTAAGCCTTAATCTAGACTTACCTGTAGAGCTTTGTTTATAAAGTGGGTTTACCTTAAGGGTCCCGATGGTCCCCAGGGCCCCCCCACCCACCCGCTTATCTCGTGTCAGGAGAGAGAAGAGATTACACTTGTTTTTTTTTTTTTGTCAGCATCCCCCCCCCCGGTTCTCTGCTCCAGGGGGGCCCTGCCTAAAGCTGTGGTAAGGGGCCCCAAAATTTGTGATGGCTGCCCTGTGCAGAGCATTGTGCTACGAGTCCACCCTGGTGTTACAACAACGAATGAAGGGAGAAGGAGAAGGGAGAGCCGCACCGCCGCCGCCGCCACCAAGAGCCCGGGAGAAGCGCTGATGGGGTGAGTGCACCAGACTCCCCGGCCGGCCCCTGCCGACGAATCGTTGGGATGGGGTGGTACTATTTGCCACCCCCCCCCCCCCAAAGAAAATTACCACCGGCATAATTACAGCAGCATTGTCAACAATCTAGGGGGAGGGGAGTGTTAGTTGTACTAGCAGATTTAAATACAC
The DNA here is from genome assembly GCA_029206835.1 of Rana muscosa. Lineage (NCBI taxonomy): Eukaryota > Metazoa > Chordata > Amphibia > Anura > Ranidae > Rana > Rana muscosa. The sequence goes on along the minus strand of CM055118.1, from coordinate 432,698,396 downwards.
AAACAAACTGAAGCCAAACTCCAGCTTACAACTCCAGCTTACTTTGCGGTTACACAAGCAGTTACAGCAACAGTTTTTTTTTTTCCCCCCTTTTGGGATAAAGCTTTTAAATGAATAAATAAAAGCTGATCATTGCAAGCACCTCTGTCAGTGGTAAATGATTTGTCTCTGCAGTGTTAATCGCTATAATTGTAGGAGAGCTTGTTCTGGCCAGATCACCAGGTGAAAATAAAGCAAAGAAAGCCTAAAAAAAACAAAACAAATGCAGCCATCACATCTAAGAATTGGTAAGCTGCGATATAATAAATGTTTCCTTTTGGGTTTAATATCGCTTTACGACGCACTGCTCAGCCCCCTGGTTGGCTATAACAATATTGTGCGCAGTATTTTCTAGGCGTCTTGTCAACATCTTCCTTTCTCATAAGCTACAATTTAATCATAGATTTTTTTTTATTTGATTTGCACTCTAGTAACCTTCCTCAGTCATGTCATCTATTTTTTATTACGTCTTTATGCTCACTTATGTTTTTTATTTGTATACTAGAAATCCTTATAGGGGAATCTCCCTTCCCCCCCCCCCCCCCCCACTATGGAACTGGGATACGACTTTATAAGCATATTGTACAACTATGTTTTATTGTTTACGCTTGTAGTAATTTATTTTCATTGTTGCCATTATATGTTCTGCTATTAACCACTTACAGACCGCAAGATTTTCCCCCTTAATGACCAGGCCATTTTTTTATGCGATACGGCACTGCGTCACTTTAACCACTTAAGGACCGCCTCACGCCGATATACGTCGAGCAGAATGGCACGGCTGGGTACATCAACGTACAGGTATCATACCTCCCAACTGTCACGGATTTTGCGGGTTTTACCCGCATAGGCTCCTCCTTCCCGCAATCCCGCGAGAGTTACCTGTTTCCCGCACAGCAGGAAGAAGAGAAGGCACATCAGATACACCAGCAGGTAAGCCCCCCCCCCCCAGATTTGAGCTCAAAACAGTGGTCGGCCTCCCCCTCCCCCGCGATCGGCGCCCCCCCCCCCCCCCATGCTCAACAACTTAAAATTTTGGCCACAAAATTCTTCTCATATGTCCCCCCCGCTCAACAACTTTGACTAGCAGGGGAGAGGGGAGATCTGAATGTCCCGCGCTGGGACTTTTGAAAGTCGCCGCCGCGACCCGGTCCTGAGCTCCGTGACCCGCGCCCGCGGACCCGATCGCCGCCGGTGTCCCGCGATCGGGTCACAGAGCTGAAGAACGGGGAGAGGTGAGTGTAAACAAACCTTTCCCCGTTCTTCTTTCTTTTGGTGGTATTTGATCACCTCTGCAGTTTTTATTTTTTGCTCTATAAACAAAAAAAGAGCGACAATTTTGAAAAAAAATCTGTAAATAATTTTTCAGTTTAGGCCGATATTTATTCTTCTACATATTTTTGGTAAAAAAAATCTCAATAAACGTAAATTGATTTGGTTTGCACAAAAGTTTTAGCGCCTACAAAATAGGGGATAGATTTATGCCATTTTTACAATTTTTTTTTTTTTTTACTAGTAATAGCGGCGGATCTGCGATTTTTTTTGGGACTTCGACATTACGGCGGACACATCGGACACTTTTGACACTTTTTTTGGGAACATTGACATTTATACAGCGACCAGTGCTATAAAAATTCACTGATTACTGTATAAATGTCACTGGCAGGGAAGTGGTTAATACTAGGGGGCTGATCAAGGGGTTAAATGTGTTACCCTGGGAGGTGTTTCTAACTTTGAGGGGGGGGGTGGGACTGACTGGAGGAGGAGAGAGATCGCTGTTCCTGATCACTAGGAACAGCAGATCTCTCTCTCCTCCCCTGACAGAACGGAGATCAGTCTGTTTTACATTGACAGATCCCTGTTCTGGCTCTCGTTCCCGCGATCGTGGCTGGCCCTTGGACATCCCGGCCACGTGCATCGGGTCCCCGCCGTGCAGCGCGCCTGCTTTAGCTCTTAAAGGAGCCAACGTACAGCTACGGCGACTCACGGGAACGAGTCAACCTGCTGCAGTATAATGACGGCGGCTGGTCGGCAAGTGGTTAAAGTGATTGTAAAGGTTTTTTTTTTTTTTTTTTTTAAATAACAAACATGTTATACTTGCCTTCTCTGTGCAAGGGTTTTTCACAGAGTGGCCCTGATCCTCCTCTTCTTGCCCCCCCCCCGGTGCAACGCTCCTGGCTCCTCCTTTTCTCGAGTGCCCCCATGGGGAGGCGCTTTCCAAGGGGACACTCATGCGGGTGCGTGCTCCCGAGTCCTGCTGCTGCGTCCATTGACACAGACAGTAGGTCTCGGCCCCGCCCCCGGCTCCCGTGTCACTGGATTTAATTGACAGCAGTGGGGGCCAATGGCTCCTGCTGCTATCAATCTATTCAATGAGGACCCGAGACAGAGGCTGGAGCTGCTGTGCTCGTCCCAGTTACTGGAACGATCGGCTCAGGTAATTAGGGGGGTTCTGGGGGGCTGCAGCACAAAAGGTTTTTAACCTTAATGCATTAAGGTGAAAATTCCTGAGGGTTTACAACCCCTTTAAGGCTAGCAAAACTGTGCTTAAAGGGTAACTCCACTTTTATTAGAAAAAAAAATATTGTGTGTGTATGTATGTATATGTGTATATGTGTGTGTGTGTATATATATATATATATATATATACACACAAAAAATAATAATATAACAAATACAATTGTGACCAAGCCAAATTGTAACGTTATAATTATTATTAATTAGTATTATTATGCAGGATTTATATGGCGCCAACAGTTTACGCAGCGCCTTACAACACAAGGGGAACCAGTACAGTCGCAATACAATTCAATACAGGAGGGATCAGAGGGCCCGGCTCATTTAGAGCTTACAATCTCAGAGGAAGGGTCAAGTGATACAAAAAGGTAATAACTGTGGGGGATGAAAACTTACCTTTCCTTTTACAATTGCAGCGCTGTAATTTTCTGTAAAATGCAATATGGCAGCCTGGAAGCGTTCTGTACAGAGATGGTATACAGATCACCCCCCAGATATGTCATTTCCTGCTTGTGTGATTGGCTCACTGATTTTTCCAGAAGTCTGCACTAAGATACCCATCTGATTTTGAGCATCCCCTGCAACAAAAATTAAATTTTTGGTGAGCTACTCCCAAAGGGAAATCACGTCTAAAGGGATGCAGATCCTGACACTTTCCTCATTAGAGCCCTGCAAGTGCAGCAGCTGATTGCAAATAGGGTTATCTTCGTTTTGCCAAAAAGGTGCCGATAATGGCCACCAAAAACGCAGACAATTTTGCAGCAATTTTTCCTGCAATTTTTTTGTGATTTTTCATAGGTCATGTGACACAAACACTGCATCAAAAACACAACATGGGTGCGTTTTTGATGCATTTTTGCTGCGTTTTCTTTAAAAAAAAAATCTGTTTATTGGGTGTTTTTTGCAAAAATATATCATACAACATTTGGACGTGTCAATCGGACACCATCCACACATGGCCAACATGGCCCAAAACCATCTTAACTAACTAACATAGTCCAACTATCCAAAACACAACCCCTCCCTCCCCCCCCCCCCCAACCTCCCTCCCCACCCTTAAGTCACAGCTCATCTAAGAAGGATCCTTCAGTTTTCCTTCAACGTCCAGTAGGTAACGATGACCCAAGGATATATATACCAGGACAGCAAGGGACAAGGGGTCTTAAAAAGTCAAATATAATACAATTACCGTATTTATCGGCGTATAAAACACGCACAGGCATATAACACGCACCCCAATTTTAAGAGGGAAGTTTAAGGAAAACATTTTTTCACAGCCCCCTTTACAGTACACAGCACCCCTCCCCCTGCACAGTACACAGCCCCCCATCTATTATACTGCCCCCCTCCCCAGTACACAGCCCCCCAATCCAGTACACAGCCCCCTATCCATTATACAGCCCCCCTCCCCAGTACACAGCCCCCCCATCCAGTATACAGCCCCCCATCCATTATACAGCCCCCCATCCAGTACACAGCCCCCCCATCCATTATACAGCCCCCCTCCCCAGTACACAGCCCCCCATCCATTATACATCCCCCTATCCAGTACACAGCCCCCCATCCATTATACAGCCCCCCTATCCATTATACAGCCCCCCTCCCCAGTACACAGCCCCCCATCCATTATACATCCCCCTATCCATTATACAGCCCCCTCCCCAGTACACAGCCCCCCGTCCATTATACGGCCCCTCTGCACTCCCAGGAAGACCCCCAGTCTCATGGGACAGCGCTGCCAGCATTCTCTACAGTTAAAGCGGAGATCCACCCAAAAATGGAACTTCTGCTTTTCGGAACCCTCCCCCCTCCGCTGTCACATTTGGCACCTTACAGGGGGGAGGGGGGTGCAGATACTTGTCTAAGACAGGTATTTGCACCCACTTCCGGGCATAGACTCCCGTGGGAGTCACGCCACTTCCCGTTACCCCCCCCCCGCTGTCTTCTGGGAAACACACTGGTCCCAAGAGAGAGCGGGGACCAGTGAGGGCGCGCCGCGCTACTCGCGCATGCGCAGTAGGGAACCGGGCAGTGAAGCCGCAATGCTTCACTTCCTGATTCCCTCACCGAGGATGGCGGCGGGGCAGCCGAGAGACGAGCGATTGCTCGCCTCGGCTGGCGACATCGCGCGCGTGCGCTGGACAGGCAAGTGTCCATTTTTTAAAAGTCAGCAGCTGCAGTATTTGTAGCTGCTGGCTTTTAAAAAAAAAAAATGGGTGGACCTCTGCTTTTGGAAAAAGAAAATCACTGTCATCCCCTTCCACACTGCTCCTCCTGTGTCACTCCTATTGCAAAACGAAGCTTCCTTTATACCTCAATAGCTCAATTTTTTTTTCACTGACCTGGTCACATGACTGCTCTCCTCTGATGTTACACAGATGGTCATGTGACCGCTCTCCTCCTCCAATCATAGCTACACTTGGAGGAGAGCAGCCAGAAAAAACCGAGCTATTGAGATATATTTACAAGCCTCATTTTACAATGATACTGACACAGGAGGAGCGGTGTAGGAGAAGGGGCTTGCAGGACAGACAGGCCGACACCCCCCCAATGGGTGGCTCCTGGGGCGGACCGGCTGATCCCCGCCCCCTGTTGGTAAAACATGATATCGGCGTATAACACGCAGGCACTGTGCGTGTTATACGCCAATAAATACGGTGTGTGTGTATATATATATATATATATATATATATGTAGCGGGGTCTCTAAATTTAGGAGGGGTACACCTGGGTGGAAGTCCAGGTGTGTAAAGTGTGGGAGTAATTGGACCATTTGTGTTCGTGGAGGATTGGGCGGTGTAATAATCTCCTTGGCCTGTGGGTGGCAGGTGCCCGCAGGCTCAAGGTAGATTTGCCGCCACAGTGCTGTCCTTTTTGTCCCTTCTCGGAGATGGTACGGCGAGGGCGGGGAACCTGCCGTGCCGTCGTTGGAGGGGATAAAAGCGGGAGACGCCCTGGTCACGAGGTCTTGCTCTTCTGGAGGTTTTTCATCACGCGCCCAGGCACCTTAGACCTGGGTGTGGGCGGTTCTGGATTCCGGCTCAGGTGCCCTAGGCCTGACCGGAATGGAGTTGGAGTCCATCCCAGGCACCTTCAACTTCGACTGGGTCCCGCGAGGGTGGAGAAGTCCGAGGGTCCCTGAAGTGGATGGGGCCTATGTCTGAGGTTAGGAGGCCGGCGAGGTTACCCATTCGGAGAGTCTGGAGCAGCATCCAACCCAGTGACGGATGGGCCTCTGGTAACACTCTTGGAGGGACATCTTCCCCTGATAGGGGCCACAACGCAGCGAAGGTACTCCTATCTATGTTCTCTTGAGTCGCTGGTAGAGACTCTCAAGTTCTAAGTCTTTCTAGCTAAGGCTGTAGTAACCGCTGGTGAGATCGCAGTGGTTTAGCTGACAACCAGGATAGTGCCTCGACCTGCTCATTCCCCGTATCAAACTGTTATCAAGTCGCAACCAGTTGGCTACTGAAGCACTGTTTATTGTGAGATATACAATAAAACAAGAGTTGGACTGTGATCGGTGTGTGGAACTCTGGTTAATGGGAGCATAGGGAAGTGTTGGCGCAGCAGGACTTAATTCTAGACAAAAGCACAAAGGCCCGAGGAAATATCTGGTACTGGCCTTCACCTCACCCACAGCTATGGGGAGGACATGGGCCGTAGCGCATCTCACCCTGTCGTGTGTGATACCCCTAGACCAAAGAGATGGGGTGAGGTCGCTACATATATATTTGTTTTTAAAAACTGCCCATTTCAGTATTTCGATTTTTGGCCAAGTGCATCCTGAATTTTCGGTTTCAGTCCAGAATTTTCAGTTCAGTGCATCACTAATAAAGTCCCTCCCATACAGAGTCATTTTTCACATGAACACAAACAGCTGTTTCCTTCAGAATAACAAAAGGTCGGAATGTGCTACAAAGTTTTGTTAAAGTCTCTGCAGTGTATATAGATCACCCAGAGGGAATTTTTTTTTCACAACAAAACTGTTACTCTTTCACTTTCGGACTTGGACCCCTTTCACACTGGGGTGCTTTTTCAGGCACTAAAGGGCTAAAAATAGTGCCTGTAAAGCGCCTGAAAAACGCGTCCCCTGCAGCCCCAGTGTGAGAGCCTGAGTGCTTTCACACTGGAGCGGTGCGCTTGCAGGACGTTAGAAAAAGTTCTGCAAGCAGCATCTTTGGAGTGGTGGAGAAGCGGTGTATACAGCGCTCCTCCACCAACCTTGCCTATTGAAATTAATGGGCACGCTGGCGAAGTGCCTACAAACCCTTGGGCAGCGGCTCTTTTCGGGCACGTTTAACTCTTTCTTCAGCCGCTAGCGGGGGTTAAAAGCACCCCGCTAGCGACCAAAAAGCGACGCTAAAACAACGGTAAAGCGCAGCTAAAACTGGAGCAGTGCCAGTGTAATAGGGGTCCAAAGCCTCAATTTGAGTTCTATGGGCCACCGTGCGGCGAGATGCGGCACACAGGGCCGCCATCAGGAATTTTGGGGCCCCTTACACAGCTTCAGGCATGGGCCCCCTGGAGCAGAGGAGAACCGGGGGGGGGGGGTGCTGCCACCGCAAATTGAGAAGCGGGGGCTGCCGCGAATTGAGAAGCGGGGGGTGCTGCCGCCCCTAATTGTTGAGGTCGTGGGGCTTTGGGTGCTGACGAACAGAAAAAAAGGGGGGTTGCCATCCGGAGCCCTGGGGACCTCTGGGCCCCTTACAAAAAAAAAAAATCTATATATAAAAAAAAAAAATTATAACATTTTTTTATAAAAATTTAAATTATAAAAAAAACTGCCTGTACCCCCCTGATGGCGGCCCTGGCGGCGGATAGTGTTGAGATGTGCTGAACAAAAGTGCTGCATGTCGTACTGTATTTCAGCGCGCACCACCTCACTAGCCTGATAGGAAATAAAGCTTTTTGCTTTGTAATGTGTTGGGACTGCGCCGGGCAAGGCTGTCCAGTGAAGTCCCAAAGCACCTGGTGTGAACGGAGCCCCCCAATGCCTTTCATTTAGGGGCTTACATCTACTTTAAACATCTTTCCAGATGTTGGGAATGTAGTCCAGGCCAGGAAGCCACTGATGTTTTAACATGTGAATGAACGTAACATGCATGTGTATATAACATTCCTTTTATACTTTATAAAGACCTCATCTTCCAGATACAAAATTTCCTTACAGCTTGGTTGTTCTTTGCTACGCCGGCCGAGCTATGACTGATTTTTCTATGCTGGGAAAATTGTTAATTTCCTGTTTGCATGAAGCCAAAATCAGAGATCAGACAGAGACTGTGAGAAAGGCCACATCCAACTCCTGAGAGTGCAGACTGGTCCTCATCACAGGGTCAGAGACAAATTGTGCCTCTCTATGGATCTTTTTATCTTGTTTTCACATGCAGTTAACTCACAGCATTCTATATGTAGCGTTACCCCCATAGGAGTCGCTGTAGTTTATCTAGTTCTTTCCCAAGATTAGGGCAGAGGTAGTCAGTCACACAGCAACCATTCATTCACTCTGGCTCACTAATCAGTCTAGAGCAAGGGTGTCAAACTCCGTTTCATATCGGGCCACATCAGCATTATGGTTGCCCTCAAAGGGCATTTTGTATCTGTAAGACTAGGTGTCTAGAGCACCCCCCCCCCCATAAGATGTCAAGTGTCCCCCACCACCAGAGGTCAAGAGTCCCCCACCACCAGAGGTCAAGAGTCCCCCACCACCAGAGGTCAAGAGTCCCCCACCACCAGAGGTCAAGAGTCCCCCACCACCAGAGGTCAAGAGTCCCCCACCACCAGAGGTCAAGAGTCCTCCACCATCAGAGGTCAAGAGTCCCCCACCCTCCGTTACATCACAGTGCACCCTACTTCTAATGGACCTCCCATGTCTCCATAAAAAGGACCGGCCACTTGCCCATGCTATCACATAGGTGGCTTGTTAGTCAAGTTGTGATAGGAAAGTAGCCAAATAAATAAAGTGTAAAAAAAAAAATCTATAAAATATATATATATATTTTTTTAAAGAGCACCCCTGTCACCCCCTTACACACCCTATATAAAAAGTGCAGCATAGGGCCACACATATAAACTACCGTCTTGAACATCACAGTGAACACTACATCTAAAGCCATAATCATCGGAAAAAGTATTTGATCCTCCTGCTGATTTTGTACGTTTGCCCACTGACAAAGAAATGATCAGTCTATAATTTTAATGGTAGTTTTTTTTTAACAGTGAGAGACAGAATAACAACAAAAATATAAAAAAAAAAAAAAACGCATTTCAAAAAAAGTTATAAATTGATTTGCATTTTAATGAGTGAAATAAGTATTTGAGCCCTTCGCAAAACGTGACTCAGTACTTGGTGGAGAAACCGTTGTTGGCAATCACAGAGGTTAGACGTTTCTTGTAGTTGGCCACCAGGTTTGCACACATCTCAGGAGGGATTTTGTCCCACTCCTCTGCAGATCCTCTCCAAGTCATTAAGGTTTCAAGGCTGACGTTTGGTAACTCGAACCTTCAGCTCCCTCCACATATTTTCTATGGGATTAAGGTCTGACCACTCCAGGACCTTTATGTGCTTCTTCTTGAGTCCCTCCTTTGTTGCCTTGGTCGTCTGTTTTGGGTCATTGTCATGCTGGAATATCCATCCACAACCTATTTTCTATACCCTGGCTGAGGGAAGGAGGTTCTCTACCAAGATTTGACGGTACATGGCCCCATCCATCGTCCCTTTGATGCAGTGAAGTTGTCCTGTCTCCTTAACTGAAAAACACCCCCAAAGCATAAATGTTTCCACCTCAATGTTTGACTGTAGGGATGGTGTTCTTGGGGTCATAGGCAGCATTCCTCCTCCTCCAAACACAGCGAGTTGAGTTTATGCCAAAGAGCTTGATTTTGGTCTCATCTGACCGCAACACTTTCACCCAGTTCTCCTCTGAATCATTCAGATGTTCATTAGCAAACTTCGAAATTAGACTCATGCAGATTGACATGTTAATTTCCATCATCCCTTGTTAAATGGAAAAGGTATAACCTCAAATGTTGGGATTTTTAAGGCAATTTGGACAATAAAGAAAAATGTATTGTATAAAAATATATTTATTGATACAAAAACAGTAGTCCTATGGATATAACCAAAGGCAATGTAATGTTTGATGCATGGATATACATATACATAGACATGAACAAGTGGTGAAATTCAACTACATTGGACAAAGAGACTATAATACAACATGCTCTAAGTAGTAGGTAGTTGAAGAGTCTGACGCGTTTCAAAAAAGTGCATATAAATTCTTTATCAGGAACAAAAAAACACTTCTGAAAGTACAGAATACAATATTAATGCATGAGGTACAAACTTTAGATCATTAACACTCAAAACATTATTCGGCGTATATAGAAAAAACTTACATGTCAATATGTTCATTTAGAAAGGACAGCTCCTCCATCCCAGGCAATCCACCGAGATCAGTGTAGGCCCTCCACCGCATAAAGGAGCCCAAGAGTAAAAAACTGAACAAGGACGTCATACCAAAGAAGATCCACCATATTGAGTCCCAACCACAAAAAGGGGGAGGGAAAAAAGGAGATCTACAAAAATAAATAAATGGCTTGAGTCCAATATCAAGTCAGACTGCCAAAAAACAGGTTAAAACTTGTCCAAACCGCAAGGGCCCTCAGGGGACATGACTCCAGACCCCCCAAAAAGGGAGCTGCTGCCACCCCCCCGGGAGGGAAAAAAAACCCTAGCGGTGAAAGACAAAATTGAAACCCAAATATATAAACCCCCTCATATACAAATTACCCATAACGGGAAAAAATACAGCCTTTTGAAACCCTTTAAAACACCCAAAAGGGACCCTGACGGACCCTGCCGTTCACGCCAAATTCGAGTGACGCGAACGGCCCACAATACACTGCGCCATCGCAGTGCAATCCAGGCTCTGCGATTGGCCAAGCATGCACTGTGACCCTGCATGCTTGGCCAATCACAACGCCGGCATCGAGGAGAGCAATGATTGGCCACAGGCAGGATGCCTGTGGCCAATTATAGCTGAGGGGGTTTAGTACACGCCCCACACTATAAAAGGCCGCCAGCGCGGCGGCCTCGTGTAGTGTGTTCCGGCGCAGGGAAAGAGAAGGCTAGGCAGGGACAGTGTCATTGCTATACTTTGCTAAAACTTGTGTGTAGGGACAGAGAAGGATAGGCAGGGAGAGTGTCAGTGTCATATTCTTTGCTAAAGCTTGTGTGCAGGGAGAGAGAAGGATAGGCAGGGGACAGTGTCAGTGTCATTGTTGCTAAGCCTCCTGCACATTATACACCTGAAGCTAGCCCGTATTGCTGTGTTTTCCTGGTGTGTTACACTACCAGGCATTTGCAGCACTTACAGCAGACGTAGTGTGCCTCCTGCACATTAAACACCTGAAGCTAGGCCGTATTGCTGTGTTTTCCTAGTGTGTTACACCAACAGGCATTTGCAGCATTTGCAGCACTTATAGCAGGCGTAGTGTCATTCCTGCAAAATATACTCTTGAAACTAGGCCGTATTGCTGTGTTTTCCTAGTGTGTTACACCAACAGGCATTTGCAGCATTTGCAGCACTTATAGCAGGCGTAGTGTCATTCCATGCAAAATATACTCCTGAAACTAGGCCGTATTGCTGTGTTTTCCTAGTGTGTTACACCAACAGGCATTTGCAGCACTTATAGCAGGCGTAGTGTCATGCCATGCAAAATAAAGGGATTTTTATAACAGCTTACCTGTAAAATCCTTTTCTTGGAGTACATCACGGGACACAGAGCGACTTAGTCATTACTAATGGGTTATATAGATTACCTTCAGGTGCTGGCACTGGCCAATTCCAAACCGGAAGTACCCTCCCCTATATAAGCCCCTCCCATCCGGGAGCACCTCAGTTTTGTAGCCAAGCAATAAGTGTCCCAAAAAGAGGGGTGGGAGCTCTGTGTCCCGTGATGTACTCCAAGAAAAGGATTTTACAGGTAAACTGTTATAAAAATCCCTTTTTCTTTTTCGTACATCACGGGACACAGAGCGACTTAGTCATTACTAATGGGACGTCCCAAAGCAATGCCAAATGAGGGGAGGGATACATAAGCTGGGCGCCATCAGGCATGAGGATCTTTTGCGGCCTGCAACACACTGCGCCCAAAGGCGACATCCTCCTGACTTCTAACGTCTACCTGGTAGAATCTAGTAAACGTGTGTACCGAAGGCCATGTTGCGGCCTTACATACTTGAGCCAGGGAGGCCTGGTGATGCACTGCCCATGAAGTTCCAACTGCTCTTGTGGAGTGCGCCCTAACTTTGAACGGAGGCGGTCTCTTTCTCAAGCCATAGGCTTGTATTATGACCTGTCGAATCCACTTGGCTAAAGTGGATTTTGATGCTGCCTGACCCTTTTTAGGGCCTTCCGGCAGAATAAACAAAGAATCCGTTCTGCGAATCTGAGCAGTGGCTTTTAGATAAGCTTTAACTGCTCTTACTACATCCAAAGAATGTAATAACTTTTCCTCTACCGAGCTAGGTTTGGGGAAAAAAGAAGGAAGAACCACATCTTGGTTCAAATGAAACCTCGATACCACCTTGGGAAGAAAGGCTGGATGAGGACGTAATACTACTCTGTCCTTATGGACAACCAGATATGGCTCCTTACAGGACAAGGCGGCTAATTCCGATACTCTTTTAGCCGAACAAACGGCTACTAAGAAAATCAATTTCCTGGTGAGAAGAACCAAGGAAATGTGTTGCAATGGTTCAAACGGTTGTTTCTGTAGAACTGACAGAACCAGGTTTAAGTCCCAAGGACATATGGGAATACTAACCGGAGGGCTAATACGCATCACTCCTTGTATGAAAGCTTTGACTAGTGAATGCGAAGCCAAGGGCCTTTGAAAAAATATTGACAAGGCCGAAATCTGACCCTTGATAGTACTCAAGGCTAGCTTCCTATCTACAGCCCACTGTAGGAAGTCCAAAATCCTCCCTATCACGTACTTACGTGGATGCCATTTCTTGGCCTCACACCACGTAATGTACGCTTTCCAGATCCTATAATAGATCTGCCTGGATACCGGCTTCCTGGCATTGATCATGGTAGATACCACAGAATTAGAGAGCCCTCTCTTTTTCAGAATGTGGGCTTCAATAGCCAGGCCGTCAAACCTAGGGCTGGTAAGGAAGGGTGGTATATCGGTCCCTGCGACAGCAGGTCCGGACGATGTGGGAGGGTCCAAGGACTCCTCACTGACATTTTTACAATCTCCGCGTACCATGCCCTTCGGGGCCACGCTGGAGCCACCAGAATCACTGGTTTCTTTTCTACCCTGATTCTGCGGAGTAATCGCGGTAACAATTGTGGCGGTGGGAATGCATATATCAGCTTGAACTGATCCCAAGGGAACACTAGGGCATCCGAGCCGCAAGCTAGAGGATCCCTTGTGCGAGACACAAATCTGTCCACCTTTGCGTTGAATCTGGATGCTAGCAGATCTACATCCAGTGTTCCCCACCGCTGGCATATTGCCTGGAAAACCTCGGGGTGAAGAGACCATTCCCCCGGGCATAATTGTTGGCGACTTAAAAAGTCTGCTCTCCAATTTTCCACTCCTGGGATGAAAACCGCGGATATGGCTGGGACATATTTTTCTGCCCACTCCAGGATGCAATTTGCTTCCCTCTGGGCTGCACGACTCCTGGTGCCACCCTGGTGATTGATATATGCCACTGCTGTGGCATTGTCTGATTGAATTCTGACAGGGGACCCTTGGAGTTTGGATGTCCATGCTACTAGGGCATACCGGGCTGCTCGTATCTCTAAGAGATTGATGGGCAGGGCCTTTTCTGCTTCTGACCACTTGCCCTGGAGAGACCATTGCTCCAGTACTGCCCCCCAGCCTATGAGGCTGGCATCTGTAGTGACTACCTTCCAAGAAACCGGACTGAAGGGTTTCCCTTTTTCCAGATTCTGGGGCACCAACCACCAATGGAGGCTCTTGCGAACGGAGGGGGACAGGGACATTGGTAAGTCTAAAGCCTGAACTTTTTTGTTCCAGGCTGACAGTATGGCCCTTTGCAAATTCCTTGAATGGAATTGACCGTAGGGTACCGCTTCGAATGAAGCCACCATTTTTCCCAGCAGCCTCATGCAGAGGCGTATGGATGGTTTTCTTTTTGTACCCACTAAGTGGGTCAAATCTTTTAAAGACGACACCTTCTCTGGAGGTAAGAAAATCTTTCTCTGATTTGAATCCAGCCTTAGCCCTAAGTATTCCAGACTTTTGACTGGTCTTAGAGCTGACTTGTCCCGGTTGATAATCCAACCGTGATATTCCAGATACTTGATTGTCTTGTGAATAGCTACTTCCAGCTTTTCCACTGAGTGGTCTATTAGTAGCAGGTCGTCTAGATATGCCATTATCGTTACACCCTGTGTTCTTAGATTGGCCAATAATGGGGCCAGAATTTTTGTGAACACTCGTGGTGCTGTGGCCAGACCGAAAGGTAAGGCTCTGAACTGAAAATGGCGCCCTTCTACTGCAAAGCGTAGAAATTTCTGGTGGGCCGGAAAGATGGGAATATGCAGATAAGCATCCCTTATGTCGATTGAGGCTAACCATTCCTGCCCTTGTAGGGCGGTGGCCACCGATCGGATCGACTCCATCCGCAAAGTCCTGATATTTAGGAACTTGTTTAGCCCTTTTAGATTTAATATGGGCCTCACGTCCCCATTTGGTTTGGGGACTGTGAAAAGGTTCGAGTAAAACCCGAATCCGCTTTCTTCCAGGGGAACCTTCATGATTACACCTTGGAGCAATAGTTGTTCTAGTGCCAGAAGGAGGGATCCTCTCTTCTGGGGATCTCTTGGCACGTTTGACCTCATAAATTGGGCAGGAGGAGTGCCTTTTAACTCCAGCTTGTATCCCAGACTTACTGCGGAGAGCACCCATCTGTCTCTGATGGTGTCCCGCCAGGTCTCTGTGAACAACTGAAGTCTTCCCCCCACCCGATTGAGTGGGGGCAACGCTTCATGCCTTGGGGGGAGGTTTTGTACCTCTCTTGATCCAGGGCTTCTTGTTACCCTGTGATTGTCCCTGATTTCTGCCCCCTGAATTTGACCGCGGAGGCCGTCGGAACTGCTTCACAGCCGATGTGCCCGGGACTGGAGAAGTAGGCCTCTTAAAAGAAGGACTTCTACCCTTGTTCTTAACCAGTAAGAGTGAACTTTTACCGGCAGAAATTTTCTGGATATATTTGTCCAGATCTTCTCCAAATAAGCGTTCTCCATGAAATGGGAAGCTAACCAGCAGTTTTTTACAGGGAGCTTCAGCAGACCAGTTTTTGAGCCACAGAAGCCTACGCATATGTACTATAGACAGCGTAAAGCGGGAGGCCTGTTGGATTGTATCCTTTATGGCGTCCACCGCAAAACACAAGGCTCTCTAGGCAGGTCAGCTAGGGCAAGAGCCTGCTGATCTGGTAAGTCCCTTAAGACTTGTTTCAACTGATCTTTCACTGCTTGGCAGACTCCAATCGCTGCTACCGCAGGTTGTGTCACCATGCTTGCTGTAGAGAAAGCAGATTTTAGTAAAGACTCAAATTTTTTATCTATTGGGTCTTTGAACATTGGAACATTATCTACTGGACATGTCAATGATTTGTTCACAGAAGAGATGGCTGCGTCCACTGTAGGGACCCTCCATTTTTTTATGAACTTATCCTCCATGGGATAGATCACCGGAAATCTCTTGGGGGGAGCAAATATTTTATCAGGATGTTCCCAATCCTGGTAAATAAGCCCTTCTAATAAAGGGTGGATTGGGAAGGAACAGACAGCCTGGGGAGCTTTTAGCGACCCCAGCGAGGAAACCGTAGTGGATGGTGGTTCCGCCAGAGGCATTTTAAATGCTGATCGGACCATGTTAGTCAGAGACTGAACCCATAATCTTTCAGCCTGAGATGCTGAAAAAGGTTCTTCCACTGTTGATTCCTCCATAACTGAATCAACCTCATCCTGATCCCCTTCAGGTAGGTCGATCTCTGTGTGGGGCTGTTCCTCCACTAACAGGCACTCTGAAGGAGGAGATGGAGATCGGACGCGCTTTCCCTGTGACAGGGAAGCAGCGATCAATGCTGTTAATCTCTCTTCCAATCCTCCCAGAGTTGAGGATAAAACCTCCTCTGTTATATATACAGGAACAGGTGGACTGGGGACAGCCGCAGCACCAGGCACTCCTGCGGGGTTTCTATGGCTACTGACCTCTGAATTCTCAGGGGAGATTGGTGCAGTACAAGCATGCCCAATATCCTTAGAGCCCGATGGAGACCCCTTTGGCTTCCTGGAAGACCTATTTCCGGAGCGTCTGGACGACATATCCTTTAAGCACAAAGCTGAGGTATTCCCGTCGTCATACACCAATTTTTGCTGGTAATAGTCTAACACAGTTGCTGCTATATACCAGCTGGTGTCCACTAAAGTGCCTTTCTATGGGGATGCCTGCATCAACCGCCTCTGTGTGCCACTGTTTGTTGCTAGCTCTGTTTGCATCCAGCTGACACTTGTACTGTGTCTTTATACAAGCTGGGACGCCTGCACATGCGCAGAAGCGCCGTGGCGCGCATTGAGCGTCATCCACCCGCCCCGCCCCTTTTTTTTCATAGGAGGCGCGTGCACGCGCCCGCGCGCGCGCCCAATGCGCCATTGGCGCCCTTTTCGAAATCAAACAGGGACTAGGAGCCAGGGCCCTTTTTGCCGGAGGGCCTGTGCGGTGGATGAGCGCAGCAACAGGGCAGAGGAAGTGGATTCCCACAGAGAAACTTACCAACTGCCTGGATCTTTTGACTTGAGAAAACCAAAGATCCACATGACAAGAAAAATGGACTACAGCGGCCTCTAGTGGTTTACCACAGGTACCGCGGTCCTTTTTTTTTTTTTTTTCTTGACTACTATTAAAATTTTACATTTTCAGTAGTTACAGGCATACACAGATATTAGCGGGAATACCGTTAGGTAACAGACAGAAAGACAAATTAGGCTTGGGGGTCCCCCAATAGAACCAAGTTCCTGGGGGCCCCCACTTACCTGATCCCCGCCGCAGGACTTTGTTTGGTCCACAGAAGCCCAAACTTCACCTATCACGGCAGGCATTGTAATTAAACCTTCAGGGACCGGGTTCCCAAGGATTCCACTCCCCTGGACCTGTATAGCACCCTGCACAGACAACATCTTGGTCGTGGGTATGACCAGAGCTCTGGATCCCAGGGTCCAGCCCTCCTAAGAGAGGCATTACAGGAAAACCTTGCTCTTCTGCTGCAAGGCCCGGGTACCGACCGTTTAGCTATGAAGCTTTTTTGGTGGGATCCGGAACAGCTTACTAAGGCCCAAAAGAACCTGTACGCAAGCCCAGTGAAAACACATGTTACTCTTTGGCCAACACCTTAGACACTGGCAAAAAACTGAGGTGCTCCCGGATGGGAGGGGCTTATATAGGGGAGGGTACTTCCGGTTTGGAATTGGCCAGTGCCATCACCTGAAGGTAATCTATATAACCCATTAGTAATGACTAAGTCGCTCTGTGTCCCGTGATGTACAAAAAAGAAATACTCCTGAAACTAGGCCGTATTGCTGTGTTTTCCTAGTGTGTTACACCAACAGGCATTTGCAGCACTTATAGCAGGCGTAGTGTCATTCCTGCAAAATATACTCCTGAAACTAGGCCGTATTGCTGTGTTTTCCTAGTGTGTTACACCAACAGGCATTTGCAGCATTTGCAGCACTTATAGCAGGCGTAGTGTCATTCCATGCAAAATATACTCCTGAAACTAGGCCGTATTGCTGTGTTTTCCTAGTGTGTTACACCAACAGGCATTTGCAGCACTTATAGCAGGCATAGTGTCATTCCTGCAAAATATACTCCTGAAGCTGGGCCTTATTGCTGGTTTTCCCATCTCCCTGCAGGCCATTAGAATGTCTGGAAGGCAAACAAGGAGAGGCAGACAGTCAGGACCCAATAAAAGAGGGCAAGCAGGCTCTGTGTCTAGAGACAACAGTGCTGGTCGTGGACGCGGTGCATCGCCATCAGCACGTGGCCATGGGACACGCTTGTCCTTCTTTTCGGCAGCTGGACGTGTTGAGCCGCATCATGCCGAAGACTTGGTAGAGTGGATGACCAAGCCCTCCTCATCCTCCTCATCCTCTCTCACCCAGGCTCAGGGTACTGGCAAAGCAGCTGCCAAAGCGTCCTCATCCCTGGTATCAATGTCATCATCAGTCACTCCTTCCCTAGACCCACCATGTCCTCCTGATGAGTCCCCCGAACTGTTTGAGCACAGTGTTGGGTACATGCTCCAGGAGGATGCCCAGCGTTTCGAAGGGTCTGATGATGATACCCAGCTAGAGGAAGGCAGTAGCATGAGAGCAGAGAGAGGGGATGCTCAAGAAGGACACCAATCTGGCAGTCATGTTCCAGCAGCTGCAGCATACTGCCAGATTGGCTCCAGTGATGAGGAGGGAGGGGATGATGAGGTCACTGACTCCACGTGGGTGCCTAATAGGAGAGAGGAGGAGGAGGATGAGGAGGAGGCACATCTCCAACGAGGCAGGATGCCCTTGGGGGGCCAGCGTAAGGGCAGCACACCGACGGAATCACACCGCAGAGCTCCGCCTGTGCAGGGCGCTGCCTCTGCCCGTTATTCAAAAAGTTCTTTGGTGTGGGCCTTTTTTGAGGCGAGTGCATCAGATCGCACAGCTGCTGTTTGCAACATATGTCTCAAGCGTATATCGCGTGGCCAAAACATCAGCCGCTTGGGCACCACATGCTTGACCAGACATATGTTGACCTGCCATGCAGCTCGTTGGCAAGCCTACCTTAAAGACCCACACCAAAGAACAAAGCGGACCTCTCCTTGCACCGCATCAGCTGGGATCTCCAACCCCACTATACCTTCAGTCCTCTCTGAAACCTGCACTGAGAGGAATGAAGGTGTAGAATTAGGTGTGTCACAGCCAAGTACTTGCGGGCACTCTGCTAGCAGTACACCGACGTCCGATTCTAGCAGGCAAATTTCCCTGCCCCAGCTGCTGGACAGTCGAAAGAAGTTCACTCCCAGCCATCCACATGCCCAGCGGTTGAATGCTAGCTTGGCTAAATTGCTAGCGCTTCAACTGCTGCCTTTTCAGTTGGTAGACTCGGCCCCCTTCCGGGAGTTTGTGCAATGTGCGGTTCCTCAGTGGCAGGTTCCCAAACGCCACTTTTTCTCACGGAAGGCGATTCTGACTCTCTACCGGCATGTGGAAGGCAATGTCTTGGCCTCGCTGGACAGGGCGGTCAGCGGTAAGGTGCATATTACCGCTGACTCATGGTCCAGCAGGCATGGACAGGGACGATACCTTTCTTTCACTGCCAATTGGGTCACTCTTTTGGCAGCTGGGAAGGATGCAGGACAAGGTGCAGTAGTGTTGGAGGTTGTTCCGCCGCCACGCCTCCAAAATGCTACTACTGGTTGTGACACACCTCTCTCCTCCACCCCCTCCTCTTCTTCTTCCTCCATGGCCTCTTCCTGTGCTTTGTCCTCGGAACCAGCGGTGCTCCGTAGGCGTTCAAGGGGCTACGCAAGTACGCAGGCAAAAAGATGCCATGCCGTGCTTGCGCTGGTGTGTTTGGGGGACAGGAGCCACACTGGGGCAGAGGTCCTGTCTGCTCTGCAGGGGCAGGCCGAGAGGTGGTTGACGCCACGCCAGCTTAAGCCAGGAATGGTGGTTTGCGACAATGGCACCGCCCTCCGACAGGGACAACTGACCCATGTGCCCTGTGTGGCTCACGTCCTTAACCTAGTGGTGCAGCGGTTCTTGGGCAGGTACCCGGGCTTACAGGATGTCCTGAGGCAGGCCAGGAAAGTCTGTGTGCTATTCCGCAGATCTTATAATGCCAGTGCTCGCCTGGCTGAGCTACAAAAGGAGTTGAACCTGCCCAAGAACCGCCTTATATGTGACATGCCCACCAGGTGGAACTCAACGTTGGCCATGCTGCAGCGGCTGCACACGCAGCAGAGGGCCATCAATGAGTACCTGTGCAACTATGGCACCAGGACAGGGTCAGGGGAGCTCGGGTTTTTTTCACCACGCCAGTGGGGCATGATAATGGATGCATGCACTGTCCTGGCACCATTTGAGGAGGCCACGAGGATGGTGAGCAGTGACAGTGCATGCATCAGTGACACTGTACCTCTTGTCCACCTGTTGGAACATACGCTGCGTGGAATAATGGACAGGGCACTTGAGGCAGAACGAAGGCAGGAAGAGGAGGACTTCCTTGCCTCTCAAGGCCCCCTTTTCCCAGACAGTGTTCCTTCTGTCCCACCCATCACACAGGAAGAGGAGGAGGAGGAGGAGGAGGAGGATTGTGTCAGCATGGAGGTGGAGCCTGGCACTCAGCATCATCAGCAGCAGTCTTTCAGGGATGATTTACAGTCCCAAGAAACCCGTGGACTTGTACGTGGCTGGGAGGAGGTAGCTGCGGATCATGTCGTCCTTGATCCACGGTACAAGGGTAAGGTTGCGGACCTTATCTTACCATCGCAGAGGGAGCAGAGGATGAGACAACTCCGGGAGGCCTTGCAGAAAGGTCTGTGCAACGTGTTCCCAGAGACTGGGAGGTTACAAACTCCTGGTCCTGGACAACAAGTTGCTGAGGCTTCGGTCAGTCAAAGAAAGAGCGGTGGGGAAGGTGGCCGTCTGACCGATGCGTTCAGACAATTCTTTAGTCCGCAGCCCCAAAGTATGATTGGTTCCAGCAACCATCGCCAGCGTCTGATATACATAGTGCAGGAATACCTAGGGGCAAGGTCAGACTTGGACACCTTCCCCACCAAAAATCCTCTGGCTTACTGGGTCTTGAGGATGGATCACTGGCCAGAGCTTGCACAGTATGCAATTGAGCTACTGGCCTGTCCTGCATCCAGCGTTCTTTCAGAACGCACATTCAGTGCTGCTGGAGGATTTGTCACGGATCACAGGGTGCGCCTGTCCACCGACTCGGTTGATCGACTGACTTTCATAAAGATGAACCAGTCTTGGATCACCACCAGCTACCACACACCTGAAGCTGATATAACAGACTAATTTATTTTCAAATGTCACATCCCTTCAAGACTGATGCTGAGTGACTGTGCTGTTATGTTGACTGGCTATCCTCCTCCTCCTCAATGATCCGATTGATGATGATAGCTTGGAAGAACATTTTTGTTTCTGGGTGCCGCTACCAGTGCCTAAGGCACAATTTTTCAGCCCCTGTTTAACAGGGGCATGTAATTACAATTTTTTATGCAATGCTTTGCAGCAGGGCTCATTCCTGCACTCCAACTAGAGTATCTGGGAGAGGTTGCAGTGTCGTGGAACCAGCACCAGGCCCAATTTTTCAGCCCCTGTTTAACAGGGGCGTGTAATTACAATTTTTGATGCAATACTTTGCAACAGGGCTCATTGCTGTGCTCCAAGTACAGTATCTGTGAGGGGTTGCAGTGTTGTGGCACCAGTGCCTAAGGTCCAATTTTTCTGTAATTACAATTCTTGATCTAATAATTCACAGCAGGGCCCATTCCTGCACCCACCAAGAGTAACTGTGAGGCCTTACAGTGTTGTGTCAACACCACCACCACCAAAGGCCCAATTTTTCAGCCCCTGTTCAACAGGGGCATGTAATTACAATTCTTTATCTAATAATTCACAGCAGGGCCCATTCCTGCACCCACCAAGAGTAACTGTGAGGGCTTACAGTGTTGTGGCAACACCAACATGTAAGGGGCAAATTTCAGCAGAGTATATAGGACAGGCCCCTACTTTCAAACATCCAACTTACAAACGACTCCTACTTGCAAACGGAAGGAGACAACAGCAAGTGAGAGGAAATCTACCCCTAGGAAGGGAAATTCTCTCCTGTAAGAGTTAATATGGGAAAAAGGTGTCTCCTCTCTACTGATGCTTTATCACCAATCCTTGTTTCAATAAAAACCCCACTTTTCAAAAACATTTGTCATTGGGACGGAAAGTGAGGTGAAATGTTCTGAACAGGGGCACAGACAGCAAAACAAATGTTACAGGGGTGATAACTCTTCCCTATGTTGTACATAAAGCTTAAAAATATATTTTTTGGCTGGAGCTACACTTAAACAATGTACCTGTTCAAAATTACAAACAGATTCTACATAAGAACAAACCTACAGTCCCTGTCTTGTATGCACCGCCTGTATACGGCTGTTCAGAGTATATAGGGATTTTTTTTTTTGTGTGCGGGGTTCCCCTTAATATCCATACAAGACCCAAAGGGGCTGGTAATGGGCTGGGGTGGGGGGGGGGGGGTGATGGGGTAGCTATGCCATTTTTCTTAGAGATTTTCATCCATATTACCGGGACCAGACATTACATTAAAGCCGCAAGCAGTTTTAAATGGCTTTTTTTTCCCTTTAGAAATGTCATTTTGTGCAGGGACAGTTCTAAACACGGGAAACACGTGGCACTTCACAGGCATACTTTAGACACCCCCAGGTACGATATTTAAAGGAATATTTGACTTTTTTTTTTTCACTTTATGCATCATTGAAATGACTGCTCCCGAAAAACGGCCGTTTTTAAAACTTCTTTTTGCATTGATACATGTCCCCTGGTGCAGAAGCCGGGTTCCCAAACCCTTTTTAGGACAATAACATGCATAATAGTCGTTATAATTAGCACTTTAGAATTCGAACGTTCGCATCCATTGTATTTAATAGGGTTCTATTGTTCGTGCGAACTTTCGGTCCGTTCGCGGGTTCTGGTGCGAACCGAACCCGGGGGTGTTCGGCTCATCCCTACTTGAGATCATTGACAAGATTCTCCCATGTAGTTCTGGGCTGATTCCTCACCGTTCTCATGATCACTGAAACTCCACGAGGTGAGATCTTGCATGGTGCCCCAGACCGAGAGAGATTGACCGTTATTTTGTGTTTCTTCTATTTGTGAATAATCGCACCAACTGTTGTCACCCTCTCTCACCAAGCTGCTTGACGATGGTCTTGTTGCCAATTCAAGCCTTGTGCAGGTCTACAATCTTGTCCCTGACATCCTTGGACAGCTTGGTCTTGGTCTTGGCCATGGTGTAGAGATTGGGATCTGATTTATTGATTGCTTCTATGGACAGGTGTCTTTTATACAGGTAACAAGCTGAGATTAGGAGCACTCCCATTAAGAGAGTGCTCTTTAGGACCATTCCTAGATCGGAATGGGAAAGAGCTTTCCATATAACACACAAGCTATCTATATCTAGTAGACACCAGGAAAGGAACTATAGAATCCTAACAAGATGGTATAGATGCCCAGTAGATATGCATAGAATTAGTAATGAAAATGAAGAGACGTGTTAGAGATGCTATAATGCAAAAGGTACAATGTCTCACATCTGGTATTATTGTCCGGAAGTACTGACATTTTGGACCAAGATTTATAAAATACATCAAAAAATTACAGGGCTTAACATCCAACCAAGAGGTTCTGGTCTCCCTCCTGTCTATGATTCCAGGATCCATAAAAACTATAAAAAGGGGCATCCTAAGATATATGCTGGTAGCAGCGCGTACAGTTATAGCTCGTAACTGGAAGAAAACAGGGGCTCTCTCAATAGGAGAATGGATATGCGAAATGAGCGAGATGCAGACTCTGGAAATGACGATAGAAACAGAAGCAGGCTTTAACCACTTGCCGACCGCCTCCTGTACATATACGTCGGCAGAATGGCACGTACAGGCACCCTTTAACTGCCTGACGTGGGAGTCGCGCGTTTACGACCCTGCTTCCTTCCCCGTTAGTCGAACCGGACTCGATCACCGCGGGGATCCCCGCGATCGTCTCACGGAGGTATAGAGCAGGGAGATGCTTGTGTAAACAAGCATCTCCCCGCTCTGCCTAGTGGCCAGGGCCGCCATCAGGAATTTTGGGGCCCCTTACACAGCTTCAGGCATGGGCCCCCCTGGAGCAGAGGGGTGCTGCCGCCATGAACGAATTGAGAAGCGGGGGGGGCTGCCGCGAATTGAGAAGCTGGGTGGTGCCACGAATTGAGAAGCGGGGGGTGCTGCCGCCGCGAATTGTTGAGGTGGGGGGGGGGGGGCTTTGTGTGCTGACGAACAGAAAAAAAGGGGGGGTGCTGCCGCCACGAATTGAGAAGCGGGGGGAGGCTGCCACGAATTGAGAAGCTGGGGGGGTGCCACGAATTGAGAAGCGGGGGGTGCTGCCACCACGAATTGTTGAGGTCGGGGGGGCTTTGGGTGCTGACGAACAAAAAAAAAGGGGGGGTTGCCATCTGGAGCCCTGGGGACCTCCGGGCCTCTGGGGACCTCTGGGCCACTTACAAAATATATATATATATATATATATATATATATATATAAAAAGGGGGGTTGTCATTCGGGGCCCTGGGGACCTCTGGGCCCCTTACAAAAAAAATAAATAAAAATTTAATAAAAAAATAAAATAAAATAAAAAAAGGGGGGTTGCCATCCGGGGCCCTGGGGACCTCTGGGCCCCTTACAAAAAAAATAAATATATATTAAAAAAAAGGGGGGTTGTCATCCGGGGCCCTATTGCTATTCTGTCTCTCACTGTTAAAATAAAAGTACCATTAAAATTATAGACTGATCATTTCTTTGTCAGTGGGCAAACGTACAAAATCAGCAGGGGATCAATTACCTTTTTCCTTCACTAACCTGTAAAAGCTTTTAAACCATTGCCTATGGAAAAAAATTTCAAGTCTATGGGCTTGAGCAATTTTAGGAATTGACATGTTTGTGTTTACTCCATGCAACCCAGTCTTTCATATTTTACCAAACATTGGGTAAAATCTTGGGTGTGTTTGGACTGAAGTAAATTTTAGTGTATTTTTTTTCCTGAAAATTAGCATTTGATAAATAGCTGCGCAAATATCGTGCAACATTCAAAATTGCAACTACTATTATTTGATTCTCCAAGGTATTTGTTTTCATAAAATATATATATTTTCTTCAGGGGGTTACAGTAATTTTGTAGGAAAAAAATGGTGATTTTTTTTTTAATGTGTGCAAAAAATAAAAAAATTGCCCCGATAGTGAAGTGGTTAATAAAAGTGGGCAAGGAAAGCCCTAAAAGGGAGAACTGGTGAGTGGCCGAGTCCTTGGAAGCGCTACCTTGAGCTGGATATTATTATAACCCCTCAGAAAACTTTGTACGTGGTTTAAATACATACGTTTTCTTTTTATTAGCCTTGTGCATAAAAAAAGTCATCTTGTTTTCCTTGGCAAAATAATCAAACTTTGAAAGTTTAGCTGTTGCTATGGAGAAGAAGAACACTTTTCCTGTATTAGGCCCGCTCTGTGTAAATGTTTCTTTGCTAAATAATACTGTGAGGGAATTATGATTTAGTAGGTTATGAGTGAAAAAGTGAAATGCTAGGCAGGATGAGTCATAATTTAAATATCTCTAAGTCGGTGCTGTTATTAGAAGCGGATTTAACGTATTATAAAAAGACCATTAATCAGGAAAATCATTAGAACTAAACCAAGGAGCTTGGGCCAACACGGAGAAAACTCGTGTCTATGGAATGAAGAAAACTTTTGCCGGTCTTGAGGTTTAAAGGGTACCTGTTATCCATACACATGAGAGAAACCATTCTGTGGGTCCAATCTTTAGTTACACTGCTGGCTCAC
This sequence comes from Rana muscosa, assembly GCA_029206835.1. Classification (NCBI taxonomy): domain Eukaryota; kingdom Metazoa; phylum Chordata; class Amphibia; order Anura; family Ranidae; genus Rana; species Rana muscosa. Next base: position 432,673,130 of record CM055118.1, on the reverse strand, counting down.
TGGAGAGTAGACACAACGTTGGTATGAGGAAGCCAAATCTTTCATGGGCCAACATTGAGCAAACTAATTTCTATGGAATCGAAAAAACGTTTGCCTGTTGTGAGGTTTAAGGGTCCCTGTTAACCATTACGCATTGGAGCAACCATTCTGTAGGTCCAATCTTTAGTTACACTGCTAATTCGCTAAAAACGAATGACCTAGCATTGGTATGAGGAAGCCAAGTCTTTCTTGGGCCAACACTTAGCAAACTCATGTCTATGGAATGGAGAAAAGGTTTGCTGGTCGTGAGGTTTAAAGGGTACCTGTTAACCATACGCATGAAAGAAACTATTCTGTGGGTCAAATCTTTAGTTACACCGCTAGCTCACTAAAAACTAGAGACACAGCATTGATATGAGGATGCCAAGTCTTTCCTGGGCCAACAATGAGCAAACTCATGTCTATGGAATAAGAAAAATGTTTGCCTGTTGTGAAATTTAGGCTTCCCTGTTAGCCACATCAGAGAATCTTTAGTTACACTGTTAATTCACTAGAGACATGACATTGGTATGGGGAAGCCAGGTCTTTCTTGGACCAACACATAGCAAACTCATGTCTATAGAATGGAGAAAACATTCCAGTCTTGAGGTTTAAAGGGTCCCAGTTAATCATACACATGAGAGAAACATTTCTGTATGTCCAATCTTTGGTTACACTGCTAATTCACTAAAAAACAGATGACCTGGCATTGGTATGAGGAAGCCAAGTCTTTCTTGGGCCAACACTTGGCAAACTCATGTCTATGGAAAGGAGAAAAGTTTTGCTAATCGTTAGGTTTAAAGGGTCCCTGTTACCCATACGCATGAGAGAAACCATTCTGTAACCAATCTTTAGTTACACCGCTAGCTCACTCAAGGCTAGAGACACAACATTGATATGAGGATGCCAAGTCTTTCCTGGGCCAACAATGAGCAAACTCATGTCTATGGAATAAGAAAAACGTTTGCCTGTTGTGAGGTTTAGGCTTCCCTGTTAGCCATACTCATCAGAGAAACTATTCTGTGGGTCAAATCTTTAGTTACACTGTTAATTCACTAGAGACATAACATTGGTATGTGGAAGCCAAGTCTTTCTTGGGCTAACACATAGCAAACTCATGTCTATCGAATGGAGAAAACATTCCGGTCTTGAGGTTTAAAGGGTCCCAGTTACCATACGTATGAGAGAAACCATTCTGTAGGTCAAACCTTTATTTGCACTACTAGCTCACTAAAGACTGGAGACCAGTAACGGCTGGTGCTCCAATTTTTTTTTGGGGGGGGGGGGTGCGGCAAACCAAAGCCACCCCCCCACCGGAGATGGATGGGAAGGCGGCAATCAGAGGTCTCCTTACCTTAGGAAGCAGATGACGAGGATCCGGGGTAGGGCTGCTGCTCTTCAGGATGGACAGTATTTGCTGGCGCCCCGGGATGGACAGTATACAGTGGAGCTCCAGGATGGAGTGCCGGATGTGACTGCCGGTGAGCCGTCCCTGGAAGAGGGAGCCGAGTCTGGATTAGTTGGCCGTGCTTCTTCTCCCTAGGAGGATCTGATGCTGATCGGCTGGATTATGGCTCCCGACTGCAGAGGACCGTGTTGCTGGCTGAGCTGCTCCCTGACTCTCACCCTGATGGCTCCAGTCTTCCAAGGTGAAGAGACCTCGCTCCAGGGCCGTTGCTTCTCCTCCCGGCCAAACAGGAAGTTGACCCTGAGACCTGGGTCTCAGGACCCGCTTCCTGATTGGCCGGGAGGAGAATCAGAAAGACAATAACGAAATTGAATTTCCTTTTGTCACCCAACCGGGTGGACTCAGGTCTCAGTGCTCTGCGCCCCAAGCCCACCCTTTTCAGCCAATTAGAACCTCAGGCTCTAATAATGTGCTTCAAAAAATAAACACTGAAATCCATGCATCTGGTGCCCTGCATGTAGATTAGGAACCAGGTGCATGGGTTAGGGGGGAGGCGCCCCTTATGGATGGGCCACCACTGCTGGAGATTCAGGATTGGTATTAGGAAGCCAAGTCTTTCCTGGGCCAACACTTCGCAAACCCATGTCTATGGAATGGAGAAAACGTTTCCTGTTCTTGAGGTTTAAAGGGTCCCTGTTAACCATATGCAACAGAGAAACCATTCTGTAGGTCCAATCTTTAGTTACACTGTTTGGGCACTAAAGACTAGAGATGGGGCATTGGTATGAGAAAGCCATGTCTTTCTTAGCAAGACTTTTAGCAAACGCATGTCTGTGTAATGGAGAAAACGTTTGCCGGTCATGAGCTTTAAAGGCTCCCTGTTAACCAATACGGATGAGAGAAACCATACTGCTAGCTTAATAAAGAATATTGACACAGCATTGGTATGAGGATGCCAAGCTTTTCCTGGTCCAACAGTTAGCAAGCTCATGTCTATGGAATGGAGAAAATGTTTGCATGTATTGAGGTTTGCAGGGTCCCTGTTACCCATATGCATGAAAGAAACCATTCTGTGGGTCCAGTCATTATCTACAGTGCTAGGTCACTAAAGAGTAGAGACGCGACATTGGTGACATCGGTATGAGGAAGCCAAATCTTTCTTGGGCCAACATGGAGCAAACTCATGTCTTTAAAATTAAAAAAAATGTTTGCATGTCGTGAGGTTTAAATGATCCCTGTTAATCATTCTGTATGCATCAAAGAAACCATTCTGGGGATCCAGTCTTTAGCTACACTGCTAGTTCACCAAAGATTGAAGACACAGCATTGATATGAGGAAGCCAAGTCTTTCTAGCTGCTAGAGAGTTTATATTCTGCCTTCTTAAAAATCTAGGTCTATACTTGCCAAATGTCTGATTGCCGGAGACAGTTTGAGCTTTTGGAGCCTCATCCCTGGCAGCGTTTGTGTTAAGCAACACTTTACCCAATCCCTACTATTTTTATTTTATTTTTTTTATAATATATTGGCTGTTATTTGTTTGATTTGTTTTAGGAGGTGTATCTAAATTCAAAAGAAGCCTCCAGATTTTGTAGATTTTCCCCTGGAAATGTCCCCAGACTGCAATAAATTCCTCGATTTTATTTTTAATTCTGCCATGCATTTCTTGATGCTGATTCATATTATTTTGGCCTTATGTATTTAGTATAAAATATAATTGTTTTAATAACACTATTTTAAAATAGAACCGATCACAATGGAACTTTCATGCTCTACTTGCAGAGACAGGATTGCAGTTTGGGTATAATGCTTCAGCCGCAAAATATACCTTGAAATGAGTTCATGTTTTGGCAAATGTATTATCTTAATCATGACACATGAGAATCAGATTCATTGGGTGGGGGGGGGGGGGCTTATGTTATGAATATTCTCCTTTTAAAGAAGAAGTCTAATTTCTGTTTTTATTATTGCGTTCTGTTCCTAAGGTGACAAAGTCGTTTTGTCCCATCTTCCTGTGCATAGTCTAATGCCGCGTACACACGACCGAGAAAAATGCAATTTCTTTTTCGTACATCACGGGACACAGAGCGACTTAGTCATTACTAATGGGTTATATAGATTACCTTCAGGTGTTGGCACTGGCCAATTCCAAACCGGAAGTACCCTCCCCTATATAAGCCCCTCCCACCCGGGAGCACCTCAGTTTTTTGCCAGTGTCTAAGGTGTTGGCCAAAGAGTAACATGTGTTTTCACTGGGCTTGCGTACAGGTTCTTTTGGGCCTTAGTAAGCTGTTCCGGATCCCACCAAAAAAGCTTCATAGCTAAACGGTCGGTACCCGGGCCTTGCAGCAGAAGAGCAAGGTTTTGCCTGTAATGCTTCTCTTAGGAGGGCTGGACCCTGGGATCCAGAGCTCTGGTCATACCCACGACCAAGATGTTGTCTGTGCAGGGTGCTATACAGGTCCAGGGGAGTGGAATCCTTGGGAACCCGGTCCCTGAAGGTTTAATTACAATGCCTGCCGTGATAGGTGAAGTTTGGACTTCTGTGGACCAAACAAAGTCCTGCGGCGGGGATCAGGTAAGTGGGGGCCCCCAGGAACTTGGTTCTATTGGGGGACCCCCAAGCCTAATTTGTCTTTCTGTCTGTTACCTAACGGTATTCCCGCTAAATATCTGTGTTTGCCTGTAACTACTGAAAATGTAAAATTTTAATAGTAGTCAAGAAAAAAAAAAAAAAAAAAGGGACCGCGGTACCTGTGTTAAACCACTAGAGGCCGCTGTAGTCCATTTTTCTTGTCATGTGGATCTTTGGTTTTCTCAAGTCAAAAGATCCAGGCAGCTGGTAAGTTTCTCTGTGGGAATCCACTTCCTCTGCCCTGTTGCTGCGCTCATCCACCGCACAGGCCCTCCGGCCTACTTCTCCAGTCCCTGGCACATCGGCTGTGAAACAGTTCCGACGGCCTCCGCGGTCAAATCCAGGGGGCAGAAATCAGGGACAATCACAGGGTATCAAGAAACCCTGGGTCAAGAGAGGTACAAAACCTCCCCCTAAGTCATGAAGGGTTGCCCCCACTCAGTCGGGTGAGGGGAAGACTTCAGTTGTTCACAGAGACCTGGCGGGACACCATCAGAGATGGGTGATCCCCGCAGTAAGTCTGGGATACAGGCTGGAGTTAAAAGACATTCCTCCTGCCCATTTTATGAGGTCAAACGTGCCAAGCGATCCCCAGAAGAGTGGATCCCTCCTTCTGGCACTAGAGCAACTATTGCCCCAAGGGTAATCATGAAGGTTCCCTTGAAAGAAAACGGGTTCGGGTTTTACTCGAACCTTGTCACAGTCCCCAAACCAAATGGGGACATGAGGCCCATATTGAATATAAAAGGGCTAAACAAGTTCCTACATATCAGGACTTTTTTCGGATGGAGTCGATCCGATCGGTGGCCACCGCCCTACAAGGGCAGGAATGGTTAGCCTCGATCGACATAAGGGATGCTTATTTGCATATTCCCATCTGTCCGGCCCACCAGAAATTTCTACGCCTTGCAGTAGAAGGGCGCCATTTTCAGTTCAGAGCCTTACCTTTCGGTCTGGCCACGGCACCACGAGTGTTCACAAAAATTCTGGCCCTACGATTGGCCAAACTAGGAACACAAGGTGTAACGATAATGGCATATCTAGACGACTTGTTGCTGATAGACCACTCAGTGAAAAAAACTAGAAGTGGTCGTTCACAAGATAATCAAGTATCTGGAATCTCACGGTTGCATTATCAACCGAGACAAGTCAGCCCTAAAACCAGTCAAAAGCCTGGAATACTTGGGGGCTAAGACTGGATTCAAATCAGAGAAAGATTTTCTTACCTCCAGAGAAGGTGTCGTCTTTGAAAGATTTGACCCACTTAGTGGGTACAAAAAAGAAAAACCATCCATACGCCTGTGTATAAGGCTGCTGGGAAAAATGGTGGCTTCATTCGAAGCGGTACCCTACGGTCAATTCCATTCAAGGAACTTGCAGAGGGCCATACTGTCAGCCTGGAACAAAAAAGTTCAGGCTTTAGACTTACCAATGTCCCTGTCCCCTTCCGTTCGCAAGAGCCTCCATTGGTGGTTGGTGCCCCAGAATCTGGGAAGGGAAACCCTTCAGTCCGGTTTCTTGGAAAGTGGTCACTACAGTTGCCAGCCTCATAGGCTGGGGGGCAGTACTGGAGCAATGGTCTCTCCAGGGCAAGTGGTCAGAAGCAGAGAAGGCCCTGCCCACCAATCTCTTAGAGATACGAGCAGCCCGGTATGCCCTAGTAGCATGGACATCCAAACTCCAAGGGTCACCTGTCAGAATTCAATCAGACAATGCCACAGCAGTGGCATATATCAATCTCCAGGGTGGCACCAGGAGTCGTGCAGCCCAGAGGGAAGCGAAATGCATCCTGGAATGGGCAGAAAGGTATGTCACAGCCATATCCGCGGTTTTCATCCCAGGAGTGGAAAATTGGAGAGCGGACTTTTTTAAGTCGCCAGCAATTATGCCCGGGGGAATGGTCTCTTCACCCCGAGGTTTTCCAGGCAATATGCCAGCGGTGGGGAACACCGGATGTAGATCTGCTAGCATCCAGATTCAACGCAAAGGTGGACAGATTTGTGTCTCGCACAAAGGATCCCCTAGCTTGCGGTTCGGATGCCCTAGTGTTCCCTTGGGATCAGTTCAAGCTGATATATGCATTCCCACCGCGATTAATCCGCAGAATCAGGGTAGAAAAGAAACCAGTGATTCTGGTGGCTCCAGCGTGGCCCCGAAGGACATGGTACGCGGAGATTGTAAAAATGTCAGTGGGAAGTCCTTGGACCCTCCCACATCGTCCGGACCTGCTTTCGCAAGGACCGATATACTACCCTTCCTTACCAGCCCTAGGTTGACGGCCTGGCTATAGAAGCCCACATTCTAAAAAAGAGAGGGCTCTCTAATCCTGTGGTATCTACCATGATCAATGCCAGGAAGCCGGTATCCAGGCAGATCTATTATAGGATCTAGAAGGCGTACATCACGTGGGGTGAGGCCAGGAAATGGCATCCACGTAAGTACGTAATAGGTAGGATTCTGGACTTCCTACAGTGGGCTGTACATAGGAAGCTTGCCTTGAGTACTATCAAGGGTCAGACGGCCTTGTCAATATTTTTTTTTTTTCAAAGGCCCTTGGCTTTGCATTCATTAATCAAAGCTTTCATACAAGGAGTGATGCGTATTAGCCCTCCGGTTAGTATTCCCATATGTCCATGGGACTTAAACCTGGTTCTGTCGGTTCTACAGAAACAACCATTTGAACCATTGCGGCACATTTTCTTGGTTCTTCTCACCAGGAAATAGATTTTCTTAGTAGCCATTTGTTCGGCTAAAAGAGTATCGGAATTAGCCGCCTTGTCCTGTAAGGAGCCATATCTGGTTATCCATAAGGACAGAGTAGTATTACGTCCTCATCCAGCCTTCTTCCTAAGGTGGTATCGAGGTTCCATTTGAACCAAGATGTGGTTCTTCCTTCCTTTTTCCCCAAACCTAGTTCGGTAGAGGAAAAGTTATTGCATTCTTTGGATGTAGTAAGAGCAGTTAAAGCTTATCTTAAAGCCACTGCTCAGATTCGCAGAACGGATACTTTGTTTGTTCTGCCGGAAGGCCCCAGAAAGGGTCAGGCAGCATCAAAAATCTACTTTAGCCAAGTGGATTCGACAGGTCATAATACAAGCCTATGGCTTGAAAAGGAGACCGCCTTCGTTCAAAGTTAGGGCGCACTCCACAAGAGCAGTTGGAACTTCATGGGCAGTGCATCACCAGGCCTCCCTGGCTCAAGTACTGTAAGGCCACAACATGGTCTTCAGTACACACGTTTACTAGATTCTACCAGGTAGACGTCAGAAGTCAGCAGGATGTCGCCTTTGGGCGCAGTGTGTTGCAGGCCGCAAAAGAGCCTCATGCCTGATGGCGCCCAGCTTATGTATCCCTCCCCTCATTTGGCATTGCTTTGGGACGTCCCATTAGTAATGACTAAGTCGCTCTGTGTCCCGTGATGTACGAAAAAGAAAAAGGGATTTTTATAACAGCTTACCTGTAAAATCCTTTTCTTGGAGTACATCACGGGACACAGAGCTCCCACCCCTCTTTTTGGGACACTTATTGCTTGGCTACAAAACTGAGGTGCTCCCGGATGGGAGGGGCTTATATTGGGGAGGGTACTTCCGGTTTGGAATTGGCCAGTGCCAACACCTGAAGGTAATCTATATAACCCATTAGTAATGACTAAGTCGCTCTGTGTCCCGTGATGTACTCCAAGAAAAGGATTTTACAGGTAAGCTGTTATAAAAATCCCTTTTTTTTTACTTGGTCATTAAAAACGATCGTGTGGGGGCTCCAGAGCATTTTTCACGACGTGAAAAATGGGCATTAAAAATTTGGAACATGCTCTATTTTTTCTCGACGTTTTTCTCGTCGTGAAAAACGGGCGTGTGTATGCTTTAACGACGTGAAAAAAACGCGCATGCTCAGAAGCAAGTGATGAGACGGGAGCACTCGTTCTGGTAAAACTAGCGTTCGTAATGGAGATAGCACATTCGTCACGCTGTAACGGACTGAAGAGCAAGAGGCTGAAAAGCGCGAGTCGTCTCTCACCAAACTTTACTAACACGAGGATCAGCAAAAGCAGCCCAAAGGGTGGCGCCATCCGAATGGAACTTCCCCTTTGTAGTGCCGTCGTACGTGTTGTCATACGTGTTGTACGTCACTGCGCTTTGCTCGAGCATTTTTTTCCACGATAGTGTGTAGGTAAGGTAGACTTGAGAAGAATCACGTCGAGAAAAACGACGTTTTTTTAATGACATTAAAAACGGTCGTGTGTACGCGGCATAATGCTTGCTGTGAGCATAGGTGTGCGCAGCCTATTGCATTAGGGTGTGCACCCCAAAGATCAAACACCTAGTACCGACCACTCACAATGAAAGGGAAGGGGCCGGTAAGTTACATATTTACCAGCCCCTTCCCCCACTCATCCTAAAACATCCCCGTAGCAACAGCTGGAGGGAGAGGAGAGTAGGGAAGCCGGATGCGCTGTGGGGGGGAAGGAGGGGGGAACCAGGGCAGTAGGGGGAATCTGTGCTGTACAGGGTGATTAGGGTGTGCCTGGGCACATCTGGCACACCCTGTGCGCACGCCTATGGCTGTGAGGTTGGGCAGGGGACTCCTCTTGAGAACTGGCTTGAGGAAAGCTTCTCACGAGGAACACAGGGGAAGGAGGGCTTTTTGGCTAAAAATGTTCCAGGCAAGCGGACAGGTGCTTAAAGAAAAAGAAAAGTGCCGTCTGTCAAAGCATATGTCTCCTTGCTAGTTGCATTGTCGGGCAGCCGTGGAGGGGCACCCTGTCTGATTTCACAGCTAGCCAAATGCCTCGTACACAGGACCGTTTTTACCCGACGGGATTCCTCTGAAGTCTGCCTTGCATACACACTGTCACACAAAAGACCACTGAACTTTTGAATGCCAAGAACACGGTGACGTCAAAGACTACGACGAGCCGACAAAATTACGTTCTATGCTTCGGCGCATGCGTCCAATTGTTTACGAGCATGCGCATTTTTTTTCCCCTCGGGAAAGCACACAGATGACGGTTTTCACGACGAGAAAAAGACTGCCGGGAATCCCGGCGGTAAAAAAGAGAACAAGTTCTCTTTTTTTTTTCTTCCAGTTTTCTCGTCGGGAAAACTGCGATACACACAGCCGGTTTTCCCGGCCAAAAGCTCTCATAGCAGTTTTCCTGCCAGGAAAACCGGTCGCGTGTACGAAGCATTAGAGAACACATGGAAAGAAGGGACAAAGTACTACATTTACTTTTGTCCCCTGGGAAACAGAATACATCAATAAAATGAAGGTGAGACTTTTTCTTTAACCACTTGCCGACCACCTCCAGTAGATATACGTCGGCAGAATGGCACGTAAAGGCACATCAACGTACCTGTACGTCCCCTTTAACTTCCTGATGTGGGGGTCACGCGCTCGCCACCGGCGGCACGCTCGCGTCCCCCGTTACTTTCCCCGTGAGTCAGACTGCAGGTCCCACAGACTCGATCGCTGCGGGGATCCCCTCGATCGTCTCACGGAGGCATAGAGCAGGGAGATACTTGTGTAAACAAGCATCTCCCTGCTCTGCCTAGTGACAATGACACGGATCTCGGCTCCGTGTACTCGGAGCGGAGATCGGTGTCATGTCACACAGAGCCCAACCCCCCCCCCCCCTCAGTTAGAAACACTCATCAGGGCACACTTAACCCCTACAGTGCCACCTAGTGGTTAACCCCTTTACTGCCAGTGTCATTTTCACAGTAATCAGTGCATTTTTATAGCACTGATCGCTGTGAAAATGACAACGGTCCCAAAAATGTGTCAAAAATGTCCGATGTGTCCGCCATAATGTCGCAGTCACGAAAAAAATCACTAGTAAAAAAAAAAAAATTTATAAAAATGCCATAAAACTATCCCCTATTTTGTAAACGCTATAACTTTTGCGCAAACCAATCAATAAACGGCGATTGCGATATTTTTTTTACCAAAAATATGTAGAAGAATACGTATCATCCTAAACTGAGGGAAAACAATTTTTTTATATATATATTTTTGGGGGATATTTATTATAGCAAAAAGTAAAAAATATTGCACATAAAGTAATCCTTAAAGTGCTATGTAGTAAGGAAGACGTAAGACCACCAAGTGTGTAATATTTCAATAGAAGTGAGCCACCACCTTATAAGTAATCTCCTTACCAGACAGATGTAATTATGAGCCTTAATTGTCAATAAGGTCCCTTATTGACAATGTCTACGATGACGAAACGCGTCTAAGGGGGTACGCGCTGACATCACCACGCTCGTTTGGACGGGAGTTTGCTTTACAGCCGGCCGGCTTTTCTTACACGTCCTGTTTTCGCTTATTTGATGTGAGTGTATTTTAATCTTTTTTTAATAAATAAGTGACGATATCACACTATCCAGTCCTTATTTTCTTTTGGGTACATCGTCCTGTGGGCTCCTTGGAGTCATACCGTTATAGCTGGGAGCCATATTGATCCGGTATAACAGCCTTAACCATAGGGAGACGTCTATATCAGTACACCCGTCTCCTGCCGTCAGTGGATTTGCTTTGCTTACAACCTGATGTAATCTGGTAAGGAGACTACTTGCGAGGGAGCGGTTCACTCCGTGGTGGATATTTTACTCTTTTCACTACAGTAATTAAGGCTCATAATTACATCTGTCTGGTAAGGAGATTACTTATAAGGTGGTGGCTCACTTCTATTGAAATAGCACACACTTGGTGGTCTTACGTCTTCCTTACTACATAGCACTTTTCCATTAAGGATTACTTTATGTGGCAGGATTACGCTATGTTTTTCTCTCCTTTTTTTTTTGTTAAAACAATTTGGACACTATACCTACCCATATTGTGGAGTTATCCTTCCATTGCTACAGTTCATCATCCTCGAGGAAATTAACACTGGTGTGTTAATCAAAGGCCTAGGCTGGGTCATAGCCATCTGCCTGTTTGGCTTACTATCTGGTAAGCATACATCCACATAAGTTCCTATAGGATTTACGTGTGTTTTCTTGGCATTTGTCTACTCCAGCATTTCCAATTGGAATTTTTTGGACTTTGAAAATTATACATAAATATTTTTCCTCCATTCTGGACTCATTAGCGCAATTTTTTTTCCCTTTTTATCTGTTTGGTGCTTATCCCACTATTATTGCTGCTTAGGAGAGTTCAGTATTTTTCTACCAAAACTAGCGCAGTTTTTTTCCCTTTGTATTTCTACATTAAGGCTTACCTGTAGGTGCTTGCAATATCTCCGAGACCTACACCGTCTCGGAGATAATTTGCAAAAAAGTCTGTACTGATATCTATGGCGCGCATGCGCGTCGTAGATAAAGGCGCAGGCGCACTGAGCGCGGCGGCTCTTGAATGGCAGCCTGCCGGACACTGCCAGATTTCGCACATGCGCGGGGATCGTGCCGTTCCTCGCGCATGCGCGGGAGTGACGTCATCGCCGCTCCGGCCAATCACAGTGCCGGAGCGGCGATACCCGGAAGTCACTCCGGGTATCATGGCGGCAATGGAGGACGTGTCCGAGGACCGCTGCAGGGGCTTCGATCTAAGGTAAGTAATTGATGATGAGCTAGTATGCTAGTCATACTAGCTCATTATGCCTTTTGCCTTGCAGGTTTAAAAAAAAAAAAAAAAGAAAAAGTTTTGCGGCATACAACTGCTTTAATAATTTGGAGGGATTTCCTCTCACTTCCTGTTTGGCTATGGGACAGGAAGTGAAGGGAAATCTCCGCAATGGGAAACAGATGGCAAATTTTTTTTTTTAAATCTGACAGGGGTTATAACCCTCCCTTAGACCCCTTTCACACTGGGGCGGTTTGCAGGCGCTATTGCGCTAAAAATAGCGCCTGCAAACCGACCCTAAACAGCGGCTGCTTTTTCTCCAGTGTGAAAGCCCCTGAGTGCTTTGGAGCGGTGAAGGAGTGGTGTGTTTACCGCTACTCCACCGCTCCTGCCAATTGAAATCAATGGGACAGCACGGCTATACCGCCGGCAATGCGCCTCTGCAGAGGCGCATTGCCGGCGGTATTAAACCTTTTTCGGCCGCTAGTGGGGGTTAAAACCGCACCGCTAGTGGCCGAATACCGCCGAAATTCCGACGGTAAATAGGGTGTCCCGGATTGCTCGGGACTGTCCCGCAATTGACATGTCTGTCCTGGGTCCCGGGCACCTTCATTCCGGGACAATACAATGTCCCGGAATGAAATAGAGGACACAGCCACCCCCTACTAACTAGTAACTAGATTTCCGGAACTGGTTGCTAGGGCCGGCGCTGCCTGGCATCTTGCAACCAGTGACAATTTACTCTCAGACAGTGAGACCGGGAGCGAGGCCTGTGCCTAGTGCAGCACTGCTGTCCCCTCCCACCTCGGCACCTCCTCTTTCTCCGGCACCCAGCAGGGACTGGTGGGATCTTCACTCTCCAGATAGTGTTGCCACTCCTTTCCTTCTATGCACGTGGCTCATGCAGAGGGAGTGTCAGCGGCACTGCATCTGGTGGCAGGCTATGGGTGGCAAGCGGCACTGCATCTGGTGGCAAGTGGCACATTCATCTGACAAATAAACCGCCCCCAAATTCCCCATCAACCCCGAGACTACATTTCCCACCGCCCCCCCCTCATCTTTTTTTGGGGAAGGTGAGAGAGGGGGTGTGTTCCTGAATGGCAGTTTGGAAATGTGGTCACCCTAACGGTAAAGTGCCGCTAAAAATAGCGGCGCTTTACCGCCACCGCACCTCCCGCCCCAGTGTGAAAGGGACCTTACTCCTATGCAAAAGGAAAAAAAGTTTAACCTCTAATTTAATGGTACTTGCACTATTTTAGCGCCCCTCTGTGTGTGTGACTGACGGTCTTTTTTTTAACCAGTATGTGCCGTTATTTGCACCCCAGCGAGGCCTGGGTTTAGTTTTGTAGTCAGTATAACCATGTAGCACTTAAAAGAGTTAACTGTCTAGTCCTCATCTTGATTTAATAAGTTACACAACAAAGCAGATAATCTTCTCTGGAGCGAAATCCTTCCAGACTGAGCTTTTAGCAGGGTGCCTTAAAATAGTGTGCGGGGGTGGGGGCGGGTGGGGGTAACTTGGGCCGCGTTCAAATATGAGGCACGGCTTCAATCTGAATGTTTAATGTCTTAAGATGGAAAAAGCTGGGAATATGGAACAGCGGGATACTTGGAGTGCGCACTGTTTTCCTCATTTTTTCTGCTTGTTTTCAAGGTACAATGTAAGGGAAAACTCTACTTTCCTTTATAAAAAGATAAATATGACATATAATTGTTACACATTATAACTGTATGCATAAAAATATCCTTTTCGCTTTAATCCTGGCTCTAGCTATTTCAACCGTAATCTGCCCGATATTTTATTTCCCTGTTTAACCACTTAAGGACCGGAAGGATCTTCCCCCTTAACCACTTCCATACAGGGCTTTTTATACCACCGGGCCTATTCTGGCACTTCTCTCCTACATGTACAAATCATCACTCTTTTGCTAGAAAATTACTCAGAACCCCCAAACATTATATATGTTTTTTTTAGCAGACACCCTAGGGAATAAAATGACGGTCGTTGCAACTTTTTATCTTGCACGGTATTTGCGCAATAATTTTTCAAACGCCTTTTTTTGGGGGAAAAAAAATGGTTTCATGAATTAAAAAATAACAAAACAGTAAAGTTAGCCCAATTTTTTTGTAAAATATGAAAGCTTATGTTACGCCGAGTAAAAAGATACCTAACATGTCACGCTTTAAAATTGCGCACACTCGTGGAATGGCGCCAAACTTCGGTACTTAAAAATCTCCATAGGCGACGCTTTGAAAATTTTCACAGGTTACCAGGTTAGAGTTACAGAGGAGGTCTAGTGCTAGAATTGTTACACGTGCTCTAACGAACGCACGCGGCGATACATCACATATGTGGTTTGAACAGCGTTTAGATATGCGGGCGGGACTTACGTGTGTGTTCGCTTTTAAGCGCGAGCTATTGGGGACGGGCGTTTTAAAAAAAAAATGTTTTGTTTTTTTACTTGTTTTTTTTTATTTTTACACTTATTTTATTTTACACTTTATTCTTATTTTTTACACTTTTTTTTTTTGATCACTTTTATTCATATTACAAGGAATGTAAACATCCCTTGTAATAGGAATGGTGTGTGACAGGTCCTCCTTATGGAGAGATGCGGGGTCAATAAGACCCCACATCTCTCCTCCAGGTTGGAGAGCATGAGATCACTGAATTTTTTTTCACCGATCTCATACTTACTAGCCGCAATGGCGGCTTTGTTTACATTTGAGGACCCGGGCGTGACGTCATCACATCGCGCCCGGGTCCTCCGACGATCATAGAGATGACTGGTGACCATCTGGTCACCAGTCATCTCTATGCTCGTCACGTGACCCACCACCGGCGCCGACTATTCTCTCTGGGTCCCCGATGGCACGGGAGAGCCCGGAGAAGCACCGGATGGCGGCGGGAGGGGGGGATGTCCCCTCCCGCCGCCTATAAGAACGATCAAGCGGCGGAATCGTTGTACCCAAACAAAATTGACGTCTTTTTTTCCCCACAAATAGAGCTTTCTTTTGGTGGTATTTGATCACCTCTGCGGTTTTTACTTTTTGCGCTATTAACAAAAAAATAGCGACAATTTAAAAAAATATATATATATATATTTTTTACTTTTTGCTATAATAAATAATATCCCCAAAAAAAAATTCTTCATCAGTTTAGGCCTGTACGTATTCTTCTACATATTTTTGGTAAATAAAATAGCAATAAGCGTATATTGATTGGTTTGCGCAAACGTTATAGCGTCTACAAAATAGGGGATAGATTTATGGCATTTTTATTATTTATTTATTTTTTTACTAGTAATGGCGGCAATCTGTGATTTTTAGTGGAACTGCGACATTGCGACGGACAGATCGGACACGTTTGACACTTTTTTTGGGACCATTGACATTTATACAGTGTCAAAATGTCACTAGCAGGGAAGGGGTTAACAATAGGGGGCGATCAAGGGCTTAATTGTTCCCTAGGGAGGTGTTTCTAACTGTTGGGGGAGTGTAGTGACTGGAGGAGGAGAGAGATTGCTGTTCCTGATCACTAGGAACAGCAGATCTCTCTCTACTCCCCTGACCAAAAGGGGATCTGTTTGTTTACATACACAGATCCCCGTTCTGGCTCTCTGTGGAGTGATTGCAGGTGGCCTGGCGGACATCGCTGCTGCCGCCAGCTAAGCGCATCTACGTCGCGCGAGCGCCCCTATCACTCTTAAAGCGGGCGATGTACACCTACGGCGATTCGCGCAGCCGTGCCAACCGGCCGCAGTATATTGATGGCGGCTGGTCGGCAAGCGGTTAAAGTAGCACTAAAGGCAAAGCTTTTTCTGATGCTTAAATAGTAACTTGTATAGGTAGTGGGTAATGGTAAGATACTTCAATACCCCACCACTGAAGTTTAGCGCAAGTAAATGATGGACTGATCCCTGTAGTAGCAACTTAAGGAGATTAATCTTCCTATTTGGGCAAATAAGTCCTTTCACTAAGAATTAAATAGACTGAGCTCTTCAGGACATGGGACACAATGTCCCCTTTGAACCCGGTCTAGCATAAGGCCGGCCATAGACGGATCGAACCATGTATGGGCAGACTGAATGTACAAAATTGATCGATCAACTTGGGTACAACCAGCCTGCCGGATTCACTTGTGATTATCGCTAGCGGCTGCTATAGGAAGGGTCCATCCCCAAACTGTTCCCACGAAGTTGGGAGCATAAAATTGTCTTGGTATGCTGACACCTTAGAGTTCCCTTCACTGAAACTAAGGGACCAAGACCAACCCCTGAAAAACAACCCCACACCATAATCCCTGATTTGGACTAGTGCACCAAGCAAGATCCATAAAGACATGGATGAGCGAGTTTGGGGTGGAGGAACTTGACTGGCCTGCACAGAGTCCTGACCTCAACCCGATAGAACAGCTTTTGGATGTATTAGAGCAGAGACTACGAGCCAGGCCTTCTCGTCCACCATCAGTGCCTGACCTCACAAATGCGCTTCTGGAAGAATGGTCAAACATTACCATAGACACACTCCTAAACCTTGTGGACGGCCTTCCCAGAAGAGTTGAAGCTGTTATAGCTGCAAAGGGTGGGCCAACTCAATATTGAACCCTACGGGCTTAAGTCTCATACACACGGCCGAGAATCTCAGTGCAAAAAAACCCGTTGTTTTTCTCGATGGGTTTCTTGTTAAGCGTGACGAGACTCTTGTCAAGCTTTCCTTGCATACACACTGTCAATCCAAAATCTCGTCGTTGTAAAGCGCAGTGACGTACAACACGTACGACGGCAGTATAAAGGGGAAGTTCAATTCTCATGGCGCCACCCCTTGGGCTGCTTTTGCTGATCTCGTGGTACCGCGTGTTAGTAAAAGTTTAGTGAGAGACGATTCGCGCTTTTCAGTCTTCGTGCTTTCAGTTTGTTACAGCGTGACGAATGTGCTATCTCCATTACGAACGCTAGCTTTACAAGAAGGAGCGCTCCCGTCTCATACTTGTGTAGCGGGGGTCTAAATTTAAGGGGTACACCTGGATGGTAGTATGATCCAGGATGTGCTAATTATGAAAGGATTTACACCATTCAAATTGTGGAGGACTTGGTGGTGTGCTATTCTCCTTGACCTGTGGGTGGCGATGTTCCCGTGGGTCAAGGTAGAATCATTGCCACAGTGCTGTCTCCTTTTTGTCCCATTCCGGCGGTGGTACAGCAGGGCGGGGAACCTGCTGTGGCGTCACGGGAGGATATAGAGGGGAGAGACGCCCTCGCCACGAGGTCTTCTTCTTCTGCATCCAGCGCCCAGGCACCTTAGGCCTGGGTGCTGGCGGTTCGGAGTTCCGGCCTAGGTGCCCATGGCCTGGCCAAAGCGGTGTTGGAGTCCATCCCAGGCACCTTAAGCCTGGGGTGGGGTACTACATCGGAGGCCTGGGGCTCAGTGACTTCGACAGGGTCCCGCAAGGGCGGGATTGTCCGAGGGTCCCTGAGGTGGATGGGGCTCGTATCTGAGGCGAGGAGGCCGGAGAGGTCACCCTTCTGAAGAAACGGAGCAGCATCAACCCGGTGACAGAGGGGCCTCTGGTAACTCTCTTGGAGGGACATCTTCCCCCTTGATAGGGGCCACAACGCAGCGAAGGTACTCCTGTTTCTGTTCTCTGGGGTCGCTGGTAGAGACCCTGAAGGTTTAAGTTCTTTCACAAGCTATGGGCTTTAGCAACCGCTGGTGAACCCACAGTGGTTTAGTTTACTTAACAGGACAGTGCCTCGACCTTCTTATCCCACCGTATTGAACTGTTTATTGGGTCCCAACCAGTCGGCTGGTAAAGGACTGTTTATTGGAGTGTGTTAATAAACAAGAGTTGGACCCTCTATCTGTGTGTGGAACTCTGGTTAATGGGAGCAAAGGGGAGTGTCAGCACAGCAGGACTTGGTTCTTAAAGAGACACACAGGCCCGCGGAGAATAACAGGTACTGGCCTTCACCTCACCCACAGCAATGGGGAGGACATGGGCCTTAGCGCATCTCACCCTCATGTACAACATACCCCTAGACCAGAAAGAGGGGGTGAGGCCGCTACACTTGATTCTGACCATGCGCGTTTTTTGAAGACTTGGAAAAGCATACACACAACCGGTTTTCACGTCCAAAAACAGTCTGACGAGAATCCCGACGAGAAAAATGAGACTCCCGACGAGAAAAAAGAAAGCAGGTTTTCTTTTTTTCTCGTCGAGATTCATGACAGTTTTCTCGACGAGAAACCATACACACGAACGGTTTTCTCGGCAAGAAAGCTCTCCCAACAGTTTTCTTGTTGTTTCTTGCCGAGAAAACCGTTTGTGTGTACGAGGCTTAAGACTGGGATGCCATTAAAGTTCATGCATGTAAAGGCAGGTGCCCCAATACTTTTGCCCAAAATTGCACCATCCTGCACTTAAAGTAGTGCCTGCAGCTCTTCCAAAATTATACTGCAGACAAGCGCATACGTGTGAACGGGCTCCATAGAACAGAATGAGAAATGGTTTATTGCGCTTCAGCAAACGTGCAACAAATCACACAAGTGTGAACGATTGCTAAATGCTCACCAGTAACTGTGAACAACACCGGTTCCTGCAGCAGTTTTAATTAGTTGGCTAACTTGTAAAACTCCAGCATATCCTGAAAGTCTTGGAAATAAATTGGACAACTTTGTACCTTTCTGCACATGGCTCCACTCAACAATGAAAGATCTTCTAGGTCAGTAATACGGATGGATGTAATAAGTTGCCGCAAAAACCTTACAAATGTCTGATTTGTGTCTTCCGCAGGCTGCTGAATACCTCCGCCTCTTACTTCAGTTCCATGACATGGGATTTCAGCAGGAGGACATCAAGGAAGTTCTCTTAGTTTACGACAATCACAGAGATCGATCCCTGGAGGAACTCATGATGAGAGCACAGTGAAAGCAAAACAAAGGTGTAGCCTAAGAGAGAGGTATACCCAGTAGTGCATTTAGGTTTTTTGCTGCCCTAGGCCTGACTAAACTCGTGCATCCCCTAATTTGAATATGACCCACCCCTTCCTGTCAAGGACACACCCCTTTCTGTTTAGGACCCACCCTGAAATTTTCGAGTGGGGACACTAGTTCTTAGGGCCTGGATGGATTCCCTTAATTTGCATAAATTTCCTCTTACTTCCTGTTTGTCTATGGGGCAGGAAGTGAAGGGAAATCTCTACAATGGGACAGGGATGGTAAAAAATAAACTGTCAGGGGCTATAACCCTCCCTTACTCTATCCAAAATGAAAAATAAAAAAAACATTGCCTATAGTTCTACTTTAAGCACAATTTTCTGATAATTTTATGGAGAGGACTAAGAAGATATAACCATGCCAATGATGCAGCAGAAAACATATAGCACAGTGAGGAAGGTTTGTGGTCCAGGCTGATAGGATAGTCAAAATTAGAAGCAGCTAGCACAAGCCGGCGGGGGGCTCTTTCCGTGCTGCCCCCCTGCAAAGTGCTGCCCTAGGCCTGGGCCTTGTTGGCCTAGGCCAGGATTCAGCGTTGGGTATACCGGTCACTGGAATAGACTCTACCGTATATACTCGAGTATAAGCCGACCCGAATATAAGCAGAGGCACCTAATTTTACCACAAAAACTGGGAAAACGTATTGACTCGAGTATAAGCCTAGGGTGTGCCTCACTTTGCCTCACTGTGTCCATGACTAGTCTGACGTTTAACATGGGAGTCTATGGAAGAGGTGCCCGGCTTTAAAAATTTGGTGCTCCCCGGCTGTAGGTCCCCCAGAAAAGAAACTTTGCAAACTTGTAGAGGAAGAGTGGGGCTATATGTGTGCCAAGTTTGGGGTCCAGGGGACCTACAGCCGGCCGGTACCGGCTCCCCAAAGTCCAGGAGATCAGGCGCAAAAAGGTGACTCGAGTATAAGCCGAGGGGGGCATTTTCAGCACAAAAAATTGTGCTTAAAAACTCGGCTTATACTCGAGTATATACAGTATTTTGTATTTCAAGTTCAGAAACCTCTAAAATGGTGTGTTACAAAAGTTGTTGGCTTAAAACAAAAAAAGAGATGCATCTAGCTTAACTTGTATGAGCATTTCCACAGCCCAACGATAAAAATGGACAGCATTTCACTACATGGAGAAAAACATGGCGACCCACAATAGCATATATTCCCACTGTACCATATACATGGTCAAAGAGTGGTACCTATGAGTACACTGTTGGTCCCATAAAGAGGCAAACATTTACATACAACGAAAGAGGTTTGAGACATATATTGCAGAGCATGGCACCACATCCAATAATGATTAAGCAAAAACAGAAAAAAAAAAAAAGGAAAACGCACTTTAAACGTTGCCACTATGATCCCAGATAGGAAAAAGTAATGGTCTCGTACTATGGTAAAAATATATAAAATGTATTTAAATCACATTAAAAACACACATGATAGGAAGAAAAACTAAATACACGAACATGTCTCAAAAAGTACACTGCCTCATGCAAGAGAACAGATAAGGAACCTGAAACAGGGAAATTACATGGATGGCCTAGAGATTGATAAGAGAGCTAGTCCTGGAAGATCCCTTCTGGCTAAAGGCAAAGCATACGAATTTGCAATGTCAGCGCCAATAGATCGCTACGCGTCTCGCCTTTTAGCTTCTTCAGGGATTCCTATTGGTACATAATGAAAAAAAGGCGGGGAAGAGCATCCATCAAACACAGAGGGGCCCAATCTATACTGCAGTGCTCCATCATGGAACAAGAAAACCAAAAAATAGCAAGAAAAGGAGCTCAGAGGCTGGTAAAAACAGCCTACAGTATATTGAGGAGCCTGAATCCAGATAAATGGCAGCTTGTGGAATTTATCTATATTACCACTGGGTAAGGTCCCAAGATCAGTATATGGACACCACCTGTAACAGTTTATCCAACTGATTTCCCCAAGGTGGGAGGGGAATTTTAGGAAACGCTAAGTCCTGTGCAAGATAGATTCATGCTGAAGCGCCAGTCCTGCTCTACGTCCCATTGCCTGTATCCTCTGAGCTTCTTTTCTTGCTCCATCTTGCTATTTTCTTGTTCCATGATGGTGCGATGCAGTATAGATTGGGCCCTCTGTGTTTGGACGCTCTCTCCCCCCCTTTTTTTCATTATGTACCAATAGGATTCCCCGAAGAAGCTAAAAGGTGAAATGCGTAGCGATCCATTGGCGCTGACGTTGCAATTTCGTATGCTTGGCCTTTAGCCAGAAGGGATCTAGCTGGCTTACCAGTCTCTATGCCATTCATGCCATTTTCAGACATGTTCGTGTATTCATTTTTTCTTCCTATCATGTGTGTTTTTAATGTGATTTAAATAAACTATATATTTTTACCATAGTACGAGACCCTTCCTCTTTCCTATTTGGGATCATAGTGGCAACCTTTAAAGTCCGTTTTCCTCTTTTTTTTTTTTTTCTTTTTTCAGTTTTTGCTCAAACATTTACATAGACATATTGGGAGGAGTCAATTTATCTCTCTTTAATTACCCAATACACCATTTAAAGTAGCATGCAAATATTCTTTACTCACAGGTTGCAAGGTCCTGCTCTATCGTGAAACTTGGGTGCTAAGCTGAAAAGGAGCCATTCTTGTTCCAACAAGCCGCAGAGAAAAAGCAAAGCACACTGGAGATGTACTAATGGTCAAGGCTATATTCAAGCATGGACCATAGTCCCTTGCCTGACGTCCACCCACTCTAACAGGTTTCACCACACATAGTTTAGCTGTACAGATGGTAACTAAGCCCTATGTGGTGAAACATGTCAGAGTGGGCAGTCTCCATGTTTTTTTGCTGAATTAAAGCCTTGATATTGAATACGTTATCGGCGTGCGGGTGCTTTCATTTTTCTCTATACCCAATCATAGGGATGCACCGAATGGTTTTTTTGGTGCCGAAACCGATACCGAAAACAAATCTTGATTGATCCCGAAAACCGAAACCGATATCAAAACGGCACCGATACCGAAAGTTATTGTTTTAAAAAAATATTTTTATACATAGAGATGGTCAGAGATTGGGGACAGGGTACAGGAGATGGCCAGAGACTGGGGCCACGGTACGGGAGATGGCCAGAGACTGGGGCCACGGTACGGGAGATGGCCAGAGACTGGGGCCACGGTACGGGAGATGGCCAGAGACTGGGGCCACGGTACGGGAGATGGCCAGAGACTGGGGCCACGGTACGGGAGATGGCCAGAGACTGGGGCCACGGTACGGGAGATGGCCAGAGACTGGGGCCACGGTACGGGAGATGGCCAGAGACTGGGGCCACGGTACGGGAGATGGCCAGAGACTGGGGCCACGGTACGGGAGATGACCAGAGACTGGGGCCACGGTACGGGAGATGGCCAGAGACTGGGGCCACGGTACGGGAGATGGCCAGAGACTGGGGCCACGGTACGGGAGATGACCAGAGACTGCAGACGTGGTACAGGAGATCAATGCAGCCTCACCTGTGCGTCCCCAGTTCAGCCTACCTGTGCGTCCCCAGTTCAGCCTACCTGTGCAGGGGAAGAGAGAGGAGAGCCGCTGCTGCCTGGTGATTACAGCGCTGGGAACATAACAGCTTTAATTTCAATAGCTGTGTGTTCCCCACGGCGCGCCATCACATACAGCCCCTCCCCCTTGTCCGGGGAACTTTGATAGACAGTCCTGGGACGGGTGATCTGTCTATCAAAGTGCCCGAACAAAGAGGAGAGGCTGTATGTGATGGCACGCCGCGGGTAACACACATCTATTGAAATGAAAGCCGTTATGTTCCCGGCGCTCTAATCACCAGGCGGCAGCGGCTCTCCTCTCCCACAACGACACCCCTGTAATGGGCGGCACCAGGGACGGGGGGTGGAGCCCCTGCCCCATTTTCAGCTCCAGTATCGGCCTAATGTCTCTTTCGGCTTTTTGCCGAAAGAGCCATTATCGGCCGATATGTTTCGGTGGCCGAAATTTCGGTGCATCCCTACCAATATACAAATCTTGCTAGGTCTACAGTGACCATTCCTGGTGTCAAACCACCTACTGCATAAGCTGATCTCTGAATTCAAAAAGGGCTGGCAACAGAAAAAGTATATACTGTACATACCAATGATTTAAAATCTAAATACATACTTAACATACAATCGCCTAGAATACAATGAGCAGAATTCATTCTAGATCTATATGTTACTATTGTTTGTTATATGTAGTTCTTACATTATGCTATGTATATCCTGTACCTATATCACTCTGATGTTATGGAACATGTCTCTTAAATAAATAAAAAATAAAAACACGAAAAAAAATCTTAATACATTTTATTGATCCATGTTAAAAACATACAATTTCTCTAAAATCATTTTATTGAACACAAATTTAACTCCAGTTTTGTTCTAAATGGTGTAGAAACTTATGTAGTAGGAGGCCAATAAATGTGGATCACATTTCGCAGCACCACCCGCTTCCTCAGGACCTCTGATCTCCACCAGTAGGGTTATCACTACAATAATGTCAAGAAAAAAAAAATGCATAATAAATACTTTGCAATAATACTCTATATTCATATTTAAACATTATACCACCTTTAAAACGTCTAATGTAGCATTTGAAAGCCTATACCCAATTTGGAGAAAGGAAAAGAAAGAAAACCCCCCCACATGACTTCACATAACAACACTGTCACCATACCTGTGCATGTATTTCAAAACTCTTCAATCCGTCTATCCTAGTACTAAACTTGTTGCGCACTAAGTAGATTCATTCAGAAGGGGGGACAGGGGGTGATCCTGGTAATGCCCACCTCCCCGTGGGGAGATCACTGATGGGGGATCCTCACAACCATATGGCTCTACACATACAAATTTATGGAAATGACCAGTGGGCCAAAAAACGATATATAATATATTCAAAAATAAATCACTAAAGTATATAATTAATAAGTGTGCAGACATAGTGGACGGTAGGCTGCCAATCAAATTAAGGGGCTAAAAGGTGAGCTGCCAATAACATGAAGGGTCTGAAAGGGGTGAGATGTCTGAGACCAGAAAATACTGGTGGTGACTTCACCCACTCCAGGCATTGCTTATGGCATTATGCCAGTGCTGCATGTGTAGCAATACCAAGGATGGTTAGGGGAATGGTCATAATAAACTTGGAGACAATACAGCAGTGACTGGTCCTCAGACTTCATGCCTAGAGGCCAAATCAAGCTCACGTTTCCCACAAAATTCCTGGGCACGGCTACTTTTTATTGTAACAACCACTAAACTGACTACACATGTCCTATGCAACATGGAATTGATTTATTCTTCTTGGAGTTTAATCATAATGTTTTCTTAAAATTTGGGGGAAGGCTTAGAACCTCTGCCAAGCTACTGAACATATATTTACTATACGTATTTGGACTATAAGATAAAGCAATGGTTTGATTTTACTGGATTTACTACTGAACTGCCAGGAGGCCAGCTTACTCTTAAGCCTCGTACACACGGTGGGACTTCAAACAAACTTTTCCGTGGATTTTTGTCCGAAGGGAGTTGGCCGGGAACACCCATAGCGTACACACGGCAGGACTTTTCTGCAAGGTTTCCCAAAACTTTCCCAACATCACGTGGTTTTTCTGCTCTTTACCGCCACCCTTTGGTCAACTTCTGCTATTGTTGGTTGACTTTAACATTGGTTCTGGGCATGCGTGTTTGTACTTCGGGCAAAAGTCCGATGGATTTCTGTACACACGATAGGACTTTGCACCGTAGGACTTTTGTTGCCGAAAAGTTTGTCCGTTTGCAGAGCGAACTTTTGTCCAATGAAAACCGAAAAAAAAGTTTAGAGCGAACACCCGGTAGGATTTTTTTGAAAACCTGCTCATTTTGAAGTTTGTTGTCAAAAAGTCCTACTGTGTGTACGGGCCTTTAGAATTTTACAGTTTTCCTTTCTTTGGGACTATTTGCCTCCTGTACCTTGGTGGGTTGAGGGGTTGCCGTAAGGCAGGCCCCTCAGCTGGGGGCAGGCCCCTTATGCAGGGGGTAAAGTTAGTTGTTTCTATGTATTAGTTTAGTTAACTGGTTGCTCATCCCCATTTAATTGATGCAAAATGCCCTTATTTTGTAAGCATGTGTCAGAAAACACTATGTTTATATGTATTTTTACATTCACACATTGCGTACATTGCTTTGTACTGTATTTTTCCTTTTCCTGTATGTACGCAAAACATAAATAAAGTAAAAAAAAAAAAAAAAGCTTATAATTGCCTAGCTAGGGAAATTGAAAAACAGCGACCAATAAAAAATGTTTTATTGGTATTGCTATCTTGCTTAAGGTATTGATGTTGATATAGGTCAGTGATGGTGAACCTTGGCACCCCAGATGTTTTGGAACTACATTTCCCATGATGCTCAACTACACTGCAGAGTGCCTGAGCATCATGGGAAATGTAGTTCCAAAACATCTGGGGTGCCAAGGTTTGCCATCACTGATATAGGTGATCTGGACCCGGGATACGACTTTTTTTTCCAATAAAGGCCTGGAAGACAATCAAAAGAGTAGCCAACATGCTTCATGGGTCCAAAAACTTCCCCTTCATCAGAGTTTGGGATAGAAAACAATGTAAATTAACAAAAAGGGAACTGCTCCTTTTTAATGGTATTTCTTCAGCGTGATTACAAGCACAAACCAGCTGCTGACAAGACCTGTGCCTGAAATCACACTGGAAGACATGCCACTAATGATGCCATTATTCATACCACTAATGATCCACTTATATTCTCTCCCGGATCCCCATGCCTGGACCAAATTCCAAAACAAAAACATTGTTGCATGTTGTAGAGCTAGGTAAACTGCTTCCATTTCCTACTATCTGTTTGAGATATAATGTTCCCTCCTCCTACTATTTTAGATATTGGCAATTATCCCATGCCTTTAGTAGCCAATTTTCTGACCTTTCACTGCACCACTCCATGTCAACTCTCGAGGAGACTGTGCAAACTGACTGCTCATCGAAACCCATGTCATTCCTCTACAACCACCTTTGCTATGTTGCACTCAATGAATTGTAAGTTCTATGGAATAAATGGCTGGTAGATATACCAGATCTTGATGGGGACAACTGGTCGGATATCTGGGATTTCCCATTTAGACAACTTGTCTCCCTCAGAGACATTCTTATCCAATTTAAAATTGTACATCGAGTGTATTATACGCCACACACGGTACACAAAATAGCTCCAAACGCATCTCCAGACTGTTGGAGATGCTCTCACCCTAGAGGTGATTTAATTCTCATTTTTTGGTCTTGCCCAACCATTGCACAATACTGGGAGCATGTGGTTCGTGTTGTACAAAGGGTCTCTGGATGGGACCTTTACCCTCCATTCGAGTCTGCTTGCTGGGCTTGGTTGAGGAGCTGGCTTGTACAGTAGAAGATAGGATGTTGATGGGACTCTATTTATTTTGTGCCAGGAAGGCAATAACTCTGGCCTGGAAAAAATCCTCTCCCCCTACAGTTTTAGCCTGGATGGGCCTGGTCAACCCGACCATTACTCTCTACTAGTGATGAGCCGAACACCCCCGGGTTCGGTTCGCACCAGAACCCGCGAACGGACCGAAAGTTCGCACGAACATTAGAACCCTATTAAATACAATGGATGCGAACGTTCGGATTCTAAAGTGCTAATTATAACGACTATTATCCATGTTATTGTCCTAAACAGAGTTTGGGAACCCGGGTTCTGCACCAGGGGACATGTATCAATGCAAAAAGAAGTTTTAAAAACGGACGTTTTCCGGGAGCAGTAATTTTAATGATGCATAAAGTGAAAAAAAAAAAGTCAAATATTCCTTTAAATATTGTACCTGGGGGGTGTCTAAAGTATGCCTGTGAAGTGCCACGTGTTTCCCGTGTTTAGAACTGTCCCTGACACAACACTGTAAGGCCTGACAGTTACTCTTGGTGGGCGCAGCAATGGGCCCTGCTGTGAATTATTAGATCAATAATTATAATTGCATGCCCCTGTTGAACAGGGGCTGAAAAATTGGGCCTTAGGCACTGGTGGCACAACACTGCAACCCCTCACAGATACTGTACTTGGAGCACAGCAATGAGGCCTGTTGCAAAGTATTGCATCAAAAATTTTAATTACACGCCCCTGTTAAACAGGGGCTGAAAAATTGGGCCTTAGCCACTGGTGGCGTCACCCATAAACCAAAATGATCTTCCAAGCTATCATCATTAATCGTATCATTGAGGAGGAGGAGGAGGAGGATAGCCAGTCAACATAACAGCACAGGCACTCAGCATCAGCATCAGTCTTGAAGGGATGTGACATTTTAAAATCAATTACCGGTAGTCTGTTATATCAGCATCAGGTGTGTGGTAGCTGGTGGTGATCCAAGACTGGTTCATCTTGATGAAAGTCAGTCGATCAACCGAGTCGGTGGACAGGCGCACCCTGTGATCCGTGACAAATCCTCCAGCAGCACTGAATGTGCGTTCTGAAAGAACGCTGGATGCAGGACAGGCCAGTATCTCAATTGCATACTGTGCAAGCTCTGGCCAGTGATCCATCCTCAAGACCCAGTAAGCCAGAGGATTTTCGGTGGGGAAGGTGTCCAAGTCTGACCTTGCCCCTAGGTATTCCTGCACCATGTATATCAGACGCTGGCGATGGTTGCTGGAACCGATCATACTTTGGGGCTGCGGACTAAAGAATTGTCTGAACGCATCGGTCAGATGGCCACCTTCCCCACCGCTCCTTCTTTGACTGCCCGAAGCCTCAGCAACTCGTTGTCCAGGACCAGGAGTTTGTAACCTCCCAGTCTCTGGGAACGCGTTGCACAGACCTTTCTGCAAGGCCTCCCGGAGTTGTCTCATCCTCTGCTCCCTCTGCGACGGTAACATAAGGTCCGCAACCTTACCCTTGTACCGTGGATCAAGGAGAGTGGCCAGCCAGTAATGGTCCCTCTCCTTGATCCGAAGAATACGAGGATCCTTCCGCAGAATTTGCAGGATCAGGGAGGCCATGCAGCTTAGGTTAGCTGAGGCATTCAGTCCGGAGTCCTCTGGGTCACTAAGGACGACATCATCCGCAGCCACGTACAAGTCCTCGTCCTCCTCCTCCTCCTCGTAAAGGGGGCCTTGAGAGGCAAGGAAGTCCTCCTCGTCCTCCTCCTCCTCCTCCTCCTCCTCGTAAAGGGGGCCTTGAGAGGCAAGGAAGTCCTCCTCCTCCTCCTCCTCCTCCTCGTAAAGGGGGCCTTGAGAGGCAAGGAAGTCCTCCTCCTCCTCCTCCTCCTCGTAAAGGGGGCCTTGAGAGGCAAGGAAGTCCTCCTCCTCCTCCTCCTCCTCGTAAAGGGGGCCTTGAGAGGCAAGGAAGTCCTAGTCCTCCTCCTCCTCCTCCTCCTCGTAAAGGGGGCCTTGAGAGGCAAGGAAGTCCTCCTCCTCCTCCTCCTCGTAAAGGGGGCCTTGAGAGGCAAGGAAGTCCTCCTCCTCCTCCTCCTCCTCCTCCTCCTCCTCGTAAAGGGGGCCTTGAGAGGCAAGGAAGTCCTCCTCTTCCTGCCTCTGTTCTGCCTCAAGTGCCCTGTCCATTATTCCACGCAGCGTGTGCTCCAACAGGTGGACAAGAGGTACAGTGTCACTGATGCATGCACTGTCACTGCTCACCATCCTCGTGGCCTCCTCAAATGGTGCCAGGACAGTGCATGCATCCCTGATCATGCCCCACTGGCGTGGTGAAAAAAAACCGAGCTCCCCTGACCCTGTCCTGGTGCCGTAGTCGCACAGGTACTCATTGATGGCCCTCTGCTGCGTGTGCAGCCGCTGCAGCATGGCCAACGTTGAGTTCCACCTGGTGGGCATGTCACATATAAGGCGGTTCTTGGGCAGGTTCAACTCCTTTTGCAGCTCAGCCAGGCGAGCACTGGCATTATAAGATCTGCGGAAATGCACACAGACTTTCCTGGCCTGCCTCAGGACATCCTGTAAGCCCGGGTACCTGCCCAAGAACCGCTGCACCACCAGGTTAAGGACGTGAGCCATACAGGGCACATGGGTCAGTTGTCCCTGTCGGAGGGCGGAGAGGAGGTTGGTGCCATTGTCGCAAACCACCATTCCTGGCTTAAGCTGGCGTGGCGTCAACCACCTCTCGGCCTGCCCCTGCAGAGCAGACAGGACCTCTGCCCCAGTGTGGCTCCTGTCCCCCAAACACACCAGCGCAAGCACGGCATGGCATCTTTTTGCCTGCGTACTTGCGTAGCCCCTTGAACGCCTACGGAGCACCGCTGGTTCCGAGGACAAACCACAGGAAGAGGCCATGGAGGAAGAAGAAGAGGAGGGGGTGGAGGAGAGAGGTGTGTCACAACCAGTAGTAGCATTTTGGAGGCGTGGCGGTGGAACAACCTCCAACACTACTGCAGCTTGTCCTGCATCCTTCCCAGCTGCCAAAAGAGTGACCCAATGGGCCGTGAAAGAAAGGTAACGTCCCTGTCCATGCCTGCTGGACCATGAGTCAGCGGTAATATGCACCTTACCGCTGACCGCCCTGTCCAGCGAGGCCAAGACATTGCCTTCCACATGCCTGTAGAGAGCCGGAATCGCCTTCCGTGAGAAAAAGTGGCGTTTGGGAACCTGCCACTGAGGAACCGCACATTGCACAAACTCACGGAAGGGGGCCGAGTCTACCAACTGAAAAGGCAGCAGTTGAAGCGCTAGCAATTTAGCCAAGCTAGCATTCAACCGCTGGGCATGTGGATGGCTGGGAGTGAACTTCTTTCGACGGTCCAACAGCTGGGGCAGGGAAATTTGCCTGCTAGAATCGGACGTCGGTGTACTGCTAGCAGAGTGGCCGCAAGTACTTGGCTGTGACACACCTAATTCTACACCTTCATTCCTCTCAGTGCAGGTTTCAGAGAGGACTGATGGTATAGTGGGGTTAGAGATCCCAGCTGATGCGGTGCAAGGAGAGGTCCGCTTTGTTCTTTGGTGTGGGTCTTTAAGGTAGGCTTGCCAACGAGCTGCATGGCAGGTCAACATATGTCTGATCAAGCATGTGGTGCCCAAGCGGCTGATGTTTTGGCCACGCGATATACGCTTGAGACATATGTTGCAAACAGCAGCTGTGCGATCTGATGCACTCGCCTCAAAAAAGGCCCACACCAAAGAACTTTTTGAATGACGGGCAGAGGCAGCGCCCTGCACAGGCGGAGCTCTGTGGTGTGATTCCGTCGGTGTGCTGCCCATACGCTGGCCACCCAAGGGCATCCTGCCTCGTTGGAGATGTGCCTCCTCCTCATCCTCCTCCTCCTCCTCTCTCCTATTAGGCACCCACGTGGAGTCAGTGACCTCATCATCCCCTCCCTCCTCATCACTGGAGCCAATCTGGCAGTATGCTGCAGCTGCTGGAGCATGACTGCCAGATTGGTGTCCTTCTTGAGCATCCCCTCTCTCTGCTCTCACGCTACTGCCTTCCTCTAGCTGGGTATCATCATCAGATCCTTCGAAACGCTGGGCATCCTCCTGGAGCATGTACCCAACACTGTGCTCAAACAGTTCCGGGGACTCCTCAGGAGGAGGACATGGTGGGTCTAGGGAAGGAGTGACTAATGATCACATTGATACCAGAGAAGAGGACGCTTTGGCAGCTGCTTTGCCAGTACCCTGAGCCTGGGTGAGAGAGGATGAGGAGGATGAGGTGGGCTTGGTCATCCACTCTACCAAGTCTTCGGCATGATGTGGCTCAACATGTCCAGCTGCCGAAAAGAAGGACAAGCGTGTCCCATGGCCACGTGCTGATGATAATGCACCGCGTCCACGACCAGCACTGTTGCCCCCAGACACAGAGCCTGCTTGCCCTCTTTTTTTGCCTCCTGACTGTCTGCCTCTCCTTGTTTGCCTTCCAGACATTTTAATGGATGGCCTGCAGGGAGATGGGAAAAACAGCAATAAGGGCTACCTTCAGGTGTATACTGTGCAGGAGGCTTAGCAACAAAGACACTGACACTGTCCCCTGCCTATCCTTCTCTGTCCCTAAACACAAGGATTTGCAATATGCTTCAGCAAGATTGGTTGAGCACAGAATAGCACACTGATAGTTTCCCTCACTGTCCTTCTCTGTCCCTACAAACAAGATTTAGCACAGAATAGCACACTGATAGTTTCCCCGAGTGTCCTTCTCTGTCCCTAAACTCAAGGATTTCAAATATGGTTCAGCAAGATTGGTTTAGGACAGAATAGCACACTGACACTTTCCCTCACTGTCCTTCTCTGTCCCTACAAACAAGATTTAGCACAGAATAGCACACTGATAGTTTCCACGAGTGTCCTTCTCTGTCCCTAAACTCAAGGATTTCAAATACGGTTCAGCAAGATTGGTTTAGAACAGAATAGCACACTGACAGTTTCCCCGAGTGTCCTTCTTTGTCCCTACAAACAAGGATTAGCACAGAATAGCACACTGACACTTTCCCTCACTGTCCTTCTCTGTCCCTACAAACAAGGTTTAGCACAGAATGACACACTGACACTCTCCCTACCTATCCTTCGCTGTCCCTAAACACAAGGAATCCAGGATTAGTAAAGGAAAAAAATGACACTGTCCCTGCCTATGCTTCTCTTTCCCTGCTCCGGAACACACTACACAAGGCCGCCGCGCTGGCGGCCTTTTATAGTGTGGGGCGTGTACTAAACCCCCTCAGCAATAATTGGCCACAGGCATCCTGCCTGTGGCCAATCATTGCCCTCCTCGCTGCCGGCGCTGTGATTGGCCAAGCATGCGGGGTCACAGTGCATGCTTGGCCAATCACAGCGCCTGGATGACACTGCGATGGCGTAGTGCATTGTGGGCCGTTCGCGTCACTCGAATTTGGCGCGAACGGGCCAAATCGTTCGATCTTCGTCGAACGATCGAACAGCCGATGTTCGAGTCGAACGTATGTTCGACTCGAACACGAAGCTCATCCCTACTCTCTACAAAAGACACCTATTATAACAGAGGCTGTCCTAAGAAGTTTGATTAAGGGTTAGTTTACACTTACTTGAAAACATGGCTTCGTTAAAGCTTTCTGAACGCCAGTCAAAGCTCCTGTCACTTTTGTCAAGGGCTCGTTGGTACACATATGGTGGGAATGCCCCCAAATTTGCCAATTCTGGGACAGGATCATGGAGCTGTATACTATAGTTACAGGGGAGTTAATCCCCAACACACCTCAAATTACCTAGGTTATCCATCCTACCACGCTCGTATAAAAAATATCAAAAAGGGTTTGCTCAGACATTGGTTAATAGCGGCGAGACATTAGCGATTATTACAAACTCCATCAGTGAATGAATGGACAGTGCAAATGGACCTAATTGAGAAGAAGATGGAGACCCTCCTGTCACAAGAATTGGACACATATGAAAAATGTTGTCAGATATGGGCCCCCTGGAGGACATTTAGGGAATCAACAGGAAATTGGAGGGTAAAATGGAACTAGAATAGAATCTAAAATATGATTTAACAAGGTTTCCGTAAGGGATGTCTATATGTCGTAATCCTTTGCCATCTTTCCCCCTTTTTTTTCCCTTCCCGTTTGTTTGATGTTTTGGTTATGATAGTTTGTATAATGTATTTGTATGTTTTGATGGTATGATAATACCATCAATGTATGTATATTTGTAAAAAATCAATAAAACTGAGATTGAGAAAAAGCTCCTGTCACTAAATGAAATGGTTAGCTTACAGTCCTGTTTAGACCTTGCTTTTGCTTGGTGCTTTGATGAGGCTTTGGTGGAGCTTCGATGGAGCTTCGATGGAGCTTCGATGGGGCTTTGGTGGAGTTTTGATGGGGCTTTGGTGGAGCTTCGATGGGGCTTTGGTGGAGCTTCGATGGGGCTTTGGTGGAGCTTCAATGGGGCTTTGGTGGAGCTTCAATGGGGCTTTGGTGGAGCTTCGATGGGGCTTTCGAGGAGCCTTTGGTGGGGCTTCAAGTGAGCTTTGCCATAAACTTCTAAGGAGGCTTTGAAGATGCTTTGAAGCACCACTGAAGCTACATGGGGTATCATTTTTGAAGCGAAGCCGAAGCAAAGCAAAAGCAAGGTGTACACAGGACTGTAAGCTAACCATCTTATTTAGTGACAGGAACTTTAACTAGCGTTCAGAGAGCTTTAACAAAGCCTGTCTGAAGCCTTGTTTTGAAGCAAGTGTAAACTAGCCGTTAATGTGTGTTGAAGCCGAAGCAAGGGTAAATGAGCCCCAAGTCTGGGACAAATGGATTAATGATGATTCCACAGCACACATGTCTCATAAACCCCCTTCCTGCCCAGGCGAAATTTCAGCCTTCAGCGCTGTCACGCTTTGAATGACAATTGCGCGGTCGTGCGACGTGGCTCCCAAACAAAATTGACGTCCTTTTTTTTACCACAAAGAGAGATTTCTTTTGGTGGTATTTGATCACCTCTTCGGTTTTTATTTTTTGCGCTATAAACCAAAAAAGACAGACAATTTTGAAAAAAAAACAACAATATTTTTTACTTTTTGCTATAATAAATATCCCAATTTTTTTTTCTCAGTTTAGGCCGATTCGTATTCTACATATTTTTGGTAAAAAAAATAAAAATAAATTGCAATAAGCGTATAGTGATTGGTTTGCGCAAAAGTTATAGCGCCTACAAAATAGGGGATAGAATGACATTTATTTATTTTTTTTACTAGTAATGGCGGTTATCTGCAATTTTTGTCAGGACTGCGATATTGCGGTGGACAGATCGGACACTTTTGACACTATTTTGAGACCATTCACATTTATACAGCGAAAAGTGCTATAAATATGCATTGATCACTGTATAAATGTGACTGGCAGGGAAGGGGTTAACACTAGGGGGCGATCAAGGGGTTAAATGTGTTCCCTGGGGAGTGATTCTTTCTGTGGGGGGGGGGGACTGACTGGGGGAGGTGACCGATGGTTGTCCCTATGTACAAGGGACACACAATCGATCTCCTCTCCCTGACAGGACGTGGATCTGTGTTTACACACAGAGATCCACGTCCCTGGCTCTGTGACTGCCGATTGCGGGTACTTGGCGGACATCGCGGCCGCCAGGCACGTGCATCGGCACCCGCGTGACACGGCGGGCACAGCTTTTCCTCCGATGCGCGCCCGCGGCAGTAAACACGAGGACGTCCACCCGGCAGGTAGGCGCCGCGCTGTAGACGTCTTTTGTCTATAGTGCGGGCGCCAAGTGGTTAATGTGAAGAGCCGTGTTCCTTTCTGCAAAATAAATAATGATATTCAGTTACTATCTGTCAAGCTAAGCATGTGAGACATTAAGTTGTTCAGCTGTGATCTTCATCTCTACAACAGATCTCATGGTAAGTGACAGAAGCTTTCTGGGAAGTTATTACTGATGTCAACACACATCCCGTCCCACCAAATGAACACAGCCCACCACCATTTGCTTTATTGTAATCAAGAGTGGTATGGGACAATCACTACTTTCTTTTAATAAAATTAAACTGCTTTGCTTTATTAATTTAAGTTAATGGCCTTAAAAAAAACATGGGAGGTAGAAACATGCATGCATCTTACCTACTAGGGGGAGTACAACTGGGGGAGTCCATGGTGGAGAAGGATCGGGAGGTGTTCTGGGTGATGGGAAGTTGTGTCAGGAAAACGTTCCATAGAACTGTGCACAGAATTAGGACCCTGCACGCATCTATATGAGCATGTGCGTATAAGCATTAGCGTTCTGCACGTATAGTTACATAGTAAGTCTAGTTTAAAAAAAAGACACAAGTCCAGCCGCTTAAACCAATAGAAGGTAAAAAAAATAATCTATACAATCCTATACCCACAGTTGATCCAGAGGAAGGCAAAAAAAAACCCCAATAAAGCATGACCCAATTTGCTCTAGCAGTGGAAAAAAAATCCTACCTGATCCCCCAAGAGCCAAGCGGATTTTGCCTGGATCAACCTTACGTATAAATGTTAGTATATCCAGTTATATTATGTACATTTAGGAAAGTATCCAGGCCTTTCTTAAAGCAATCTACTGAGCTGGCCAGAACCACCTCTGCAGGGAGTCTGTTCCACATTTTCACAGCTCTTACTGTGAAGAAGCCTTTCCGTATTTGGAGATGAAATCTCTTTTCCTCCAGACATAAAGAGTGCCCCCTTGTCCTCTGTGATAACCTTAACCACTTCAGCCCTGGAAGAAATTTACCCCCTTCCTGACCAGAGCACTTTTTGCGATACGGCACTGCGTCGCTTTAACTGACAATTGCGCGGTCGTGCGACATTGCACCCAAACAAAATTGACGTCCTTTTTTTCCCCACAAATAGAGCTTTCTTTTGGTGGTATTTGAAAACCTCTGCGTTTTTTATTTTTTGCGCTATAAACAAAAAAACAACAATTTTGAAAAAAAAGCTATATTTTTTACTTTTTGCTATAATAAATATCCCCAAAAATTATATAAAAAAAACACATTTTTTACTCCGTTTGGGCCGATACGTATTCTTCTACATATTTTTGGTAAAAAAAAAAAAAAACGCAATAAGCGTGTATATTGATTGGTTTGCGCAAAAGTTATAGCGTCTACAAAATAGGGGATAGATTTATGGCATTTTTTTAATAATTTATTTTTTATTATTAATGGCGGCGATCTGTGATTTTTATCGTGACTGCGACATTATGGCGGACACTTGGGACACTTTTGACACTATTTTGGGACCATTGTCATTTATACAGCGATCAGTGCTATAAAAATGCACCGATTACTGTGTAAATGACACTGGCAGGGAAGGGGTTAAACACTAGGGGGCGATGAAGGGGTTAAGTGTGTCCTAGGGAGTGATTCTAACTGTGGGGGGGGGGTGGGCTACCACTGACACGACAGCGATCACTGGTTCCGATGACAGGGAGCAGTAGATCTCTGTCATGTTACTAGACAGAACAGGGAAATGCCTTGTTTACATAGGCATCTCCCTGTTCCGCAGCTCCGTGACACGATCGCAGGACACCGGCGGACATCGAGCCCACTATGCCGCGATATAAAGGGGACGTACCTGTACGCCCATTTGCGCAGCCGTGCCATTGTGCCGGCGTATATTGTCGTACGCTGGTTGGCAATGGCAAGCGGTTAAAGTGAATAACTCAAAATCAAGTTCACTATATGGACCATTTTTGTATTTATACATGGTAATCATGTCCCCCCTTAATCTGCTCTTCTCAAGAGAGAATAAATTCAGTTCCTCTAATCTTTCCTCATAGCTGAGCTCCTCCATGCCTCTTATCAGTTTGGTTGCCCTTCTCTGCACTTTCTCCAGTTCCCCGATATCCTTTTTGAGAACTGGTGCCCAAAACTGAACTGCATATTCCAGATGAGGTCTTACTAATGATTTGTACAGGGGGGAAAAATTATCTCTCTCTCTCTCTCTGCTGCCCATACCTCTCTTAAAGCGGAGGTTCCGCCAAAATATTTTTTTTAAAAGCCAGCAGCTACAAATACTGCAGCTGCTGACTCTTAAAATATGGACACTTACCTGTCCAGCGTGCCCGCGATTTCGGCAGCTGTGGTCAAGCAATCACTCGTCCCTCGGCTGCACCCGCCGCCATCCTCGGTGAGGAAATCGAGAAGTGAAGCGTTGCGGCTTCACTGCCCGGTTCCCTACTGCGCATGCGCTAGTAGCGCGGCGCGCCGTTACTGGTCCCCGCTCTCTCCTGGGAACAGTGCATTTCCCAGGAGACAGCGGGGGAGTGCGGGTAGAGGCGTGTCTGCCGCATTAGTCTATTCCCGGAAGTGGGTGCAAATACAGGTATCTGCACCCCCTCCCCCCTGAAAGGTGCCAAATGTGACATCGGAGGGGGGGTTCCGAAAAGCGGAGGTTCCATTTTTGGGTGGAACGCCGCTTTAATACAAGAAAGGACTTTGTTTGCTTTGAGAACTGCAGCTTGGCATTGCATGCTATTATTAGGTCTATGATCGACCAGAACACCCAGATCCTTCTCCCCCATTGACTCCCCCAGCTGTTCTCCTCCTTAGTATGTAAGGTGCATGCATATTTCTAGCTCCCATGTTTTTTTAAGGCCATGAACGTGAGCTTGCATGTTTGCTGGACTTTGGTGCCTAGTGGCCTATTTAAAGCCATACAGGACTCTGAATCATTGCAGAGTGGGCATCAGTTCCTTCTGCCTGTGACTGGATCCTGTGTACTTCCATATCCAGACTTGGCTTGTTCCTGAACCCATGTTGCTGACTGCCAATCTCAGGATATTCCACCTTGACCTTAATCCAGAACATATGGAGATTTGAAATTGTCTCAGACATACTTTTAAGGCCACTGTCATTTCCGAACTGAAGCAGTTGATCCTCTTCTAGCACAGGCTAAGCTAAATCACCTGGCTTATTCACAAATGATAATGTGTATTTGCAGCTGCTACCCAACACCATTATCACCGCCTCAGCTCCACCTCACATCATTAAGCATTAGATTCTCATAAGGAGCGCACAACCTAAATCCCGCAGTTTACTGTTGGGTTCGCGCTCCTATGAGAATCTAATGCTGCCGTGGATCTGACAGGAAGCAGAGCTCAGGCTGTAATGCGAGTGATGGGGAGCGGATATAAATACAGATGAAGCTTTGCTCGCTCGCCCGCCACTCACCTCCTGCTGTGTGGCCCAGTTCCTAACAGGCCACGGACCGGTTCCCAGGGCCTGGGGGTTGGGGACCTCTGATCTAGAGGATGAGTTGTATACTCTGAGATATATCTGAGGATGCCCATAGCAGCTACAAGTCAAATGTGAACACCATTTCTGTTTTCCTCTTGGATGGCACACCTGCCAACTTTCTGAGATGAGAAAGAGGAACACTTTTCAGTGTAAAGTATATAGAGTAGGCAAAGGACACATTCCTGTGATGCACCAATTACCGTATGTGGACCACGAAGAACTGATATGCAAAAAAAAAAAATGATTAGTGTAACCTACAGGTTTTTTCTTTTTTTTTTAACCACTAGTTTTCTTTATGCTGACTTTTTAAATGAGTAAATTCAATGATTTCGTGGTTGGATGTATAGTTTACTGCAGTATAGCACTAAATAGTACACTTCTTTATAGAGGTCTATACATCAAACTGGAAAGAGGGACAATTAAGCTGTCACCCAGCCAACCACAAGATACCAGCTATAACACCCAGCCAACCACAAAATACCAGCTATAACACCCAGCCAAACACAAGATACCCACGATTACCCAGCCAATCACAAGATATCCGCTGTCACCCAGCCAACTACAAGATACCCGCTGTCTCCGGGCAAATAACAAGATACCCACTGTCCCCCTGCCAACCACAAGATACCAGCTAACACCCAGTCAACCACAAGATACCCGCTATTACCCAGCCAATCACAAGATACCTGCTGTCACTCAGCCAACCACAAGATACTCGCTGTCTCACAACCAATCATAAGATACCCGCTGTTTCCCTGTTAATCACAAGATACCTGCTGTCACCCAGCCAACCACAAGATACCCGCTGTCACCCAGCCAACCACAACATACCAGCTAACACCCAGGCAACCACAAGATACCCGCTGTCTCCCAGCCAGTCACAAGATACCCACTGTCTCCCAGCCAATCACAATATACCCGCTGTAACCCAGTCAACTACAACATGCCAGCTAACATCCAGCCAACTACAAGATACCCGCTATTACCCAGCCAATCACAAGATATCCGCTGTCACCCAGCCAACCACAAGATACCAACTGACACCCAGCCAACCACAACATACCCGCTGTAACCCAGCCAACCACAACATACCCACTGTAACCCAGCCAACCACAAGTTACCCGCTATTACCCAGCCAATCACAAGATATCCGCTGTCACCCAGCCAACCACAAGATACCAGCTAACACCCAGCCAATCACAACATACCCGCTATAACCCATTCGAACCAAAACATACCAGCTAACACCCAGCCAACCACAAGATACCCACTATTACCCAGCCAACCACAAGATACCCGCTGTCACCCAGCCAACCACAAGATACCCACTGTCTTCCAGCCAATCACAGGATACCTGCTGTCACCCAGCCAACCACAACATACCAGCTAACACCCAACCAACCACAAGATAAACAATAGCAAATGCAAGCGCTTGGGAAGCCTGCACAGACAAACACGATTAATCCTAAATGTGTAAAGGATATTATACAAAGGTTGAAAATCAAAAAAACAAAAAAAGTATTCCAATCAGATGGACATAAAGTTATTACTGTTACCAAGGGATGGCAGGTAGCATAAGGTTTTGAAAAACTCTATAGTAACAATTGTGGATAGGAAGTCTTTAATAAAAACTCAGTTGCCCAGGGCAGCTCTTCTCCAAGTTGAAGCCGACTCAAGGCAAATGACATGAAAGGAAAAATAGAAAAGCGCCTCTTAGCAAAACAGATTTATTATGTAGCAGACAATTTGTATCAAACACTTACATCATGGTAAGTTTCAGGTGTCATCCAGTAGGATTAATGTTTATATTGCGTCCAGGATCTCTGACGCTACTCCACGGATTTCCCAGGTCCCGGTTATGGCGGCCGCAAGTAGCCGGGATACAGGCTGGCTTGTCCGTGATAGGAGACAGCAGCGAAAGATGGCAACGGTCGGTCCGGAGAGGAGCATCTGACGTCAACTGGATGGTGCAGGGAACCACAACGCGTTTCAGAGCATGCGCAGCTCTCGTACAGGGCATGCGCGCTCCTTTCTCAAGTGTCACTTGAGAAAGGAGCGCGCATGCCCTGTACGAGAGCTGCGCATGCTCTGAAACGCGTTGTGGTTCCCTGCACCATCCAGTTGACGTCAGACGCTCCTCTCCGGACCGACCGTTGCCATCTTTCGCTGCTGTCTCCTATCATGGACAAGCCAGCCTGTATCCCGGCTACTTGCGGCCGCCATAACCGGGACCTGGGAAATCCGTGGAGTAGCGTCAGAGATCCTGGACGCAATATAAACATTAATCCTACTGGATGACACCTGAAACTTACCATGATGTAAGTGTTTGATACAAATTGTCTGCTACATAATAAATCTGTTTTGCTAAGAGGCGCTTT
This sequence comes from Rana muscosa, assembly GCA_029206835.1. Taxonomy (NCBI): domain Eukaryota; kingdom Metazoa; phylum Chordata; class Amphibia; order Anura; family Ranidae; genus Rana; species Rana muscosa. Next base: position 432,633,439 of record CM055118.1, on the reverse strand, counting down.
TCTATTTTTCCTTTCAAACCAACCACAAGATACCCACTGTCTCCCAGCCAATCACAAGATACCCACTGTCACCCAGCCAACCACAAGATACCCACTGTCTCCCAGCCAATCACAAGATACCCACTGTCACCCAACCAACCACAAGATACCCACTGTCTCCCAGCCAATCACAAGATACCCACTGTCACCCAGCCAACCACAAGATACCCACTGTCACCCAGCCAACCACAAAATACCAGCTGTCACCCAGCCAACCACAAGATACCAGCTGTCACGCAGCCAACCACAACATACCTGCTGTAACCCAGCCAACCAAAACATACCAGCTAACACCCAGCCAACCAAAAAATACTCACTATTACCCAGTGTGAGAGCAGGCAGGTAAAATCGCCTGGTTGCATCCAGGATGGCAAATATGTGTGTCCCAGATTCAGGCTCTATGCCAATTTGTACCACTAGTGGGAAGTGCTGAGAGTCCTGCAGGGGTAGAGGTAATGAGCCCAGCTGAAGTAAGTTGACTCGTTAAGACCTCTACAAAAACTCCCAGCATGCTTAGGGAGGTGCTCCATCCTGGAACCAGTTTTGTGCCTGTTTAGACTGGGGGAGTGTGATACCTGTCTGTGCGGTGAGACAACGCCTGTATGGCAAACCTCTGTAACAGGGAGATAGGTGCTGAGGACAGCACAAGGCTGCACCTAGCTGATAGCCAGGGAAACCTGTGTGTCGATTTATTTTCATGTTTCTTTTTGTTTTGCTGTTTTTGGACCATTGTAAATAGTGTAAATAAACCACACCTTTGTTTTTTCACCTTCACTGTTGTTTGCTGTGCCTAATTTTTGTGTAGTGAACCCATCCAGGGGGTCACACACACCCTCTGCCGAGCTATCCCCCTCACACCAGCCAATCACAAGATACCAGCTGTCACCCAGCCAACCACAACATACCAGCTAACACGCATCCAGACACAACATACCAGCTAACACGCATCCAGCCACAACATACCAGCTAATACACATCCAACCACAACATACCAGCTAACACGCATCCAACCACAATATACCAGCTAACACGCATCCAGCCACAACATACCAGCTAACACGCATCCAACCACAATATACCAGCTAACACGCATCCAGCCACAACATACCAGCTAACACGCATCCAGCCACAACATACCAGCTAACACGCATCTAGCCACAACATACCAGCTAACACGCATCTAGCCACAACATACCAGCTAACACGCATCTAGCCACAACATACCAGCTAACACGCATCTAGCCACAACATACCAGCTAACACGCATCTAGCCACAACATACCAGCTAACACGCATCCAACCACAACATACCAGCTAACACTCATTCAGCCACAACATACCAGCTAATACGCATCGAACCACAACATACCAGCTGTCACCCAGCCACCCACAACATATCAGCTAACACGCATCCAACCACAACATACCAGCTAACACGCATCCAACCACAACATACCAGTTAACACGCATCCAGCCACAACATACCAGCTAACACGCATCCAACCACAACATACCAGCTGTCACCCAGCCAACCACAACATACCAGCTAACACGCATCCAACCACAACATACCAGCTAACACGCATCCAACCACAACATACCAGCTGTCACCCAGCCAACCACAACATACCAGCTAACACATAGATAACCACAAAATACCCACTATTACCCAGCCAATCACAAGATATCCCCTGTCACCCAGCCAACCACAAGATACCAGCTGTCACCGACACCCAGCCAACCACAAGATACCCGCTGTCTCCCAGCCAATCACAGGATCACAAGTCTGGTGACGTCACCGCACTTGTTGTCCACTGTTTAGTTCCGGAACTGAAGGTCCATACTTAATATAGACCTGAAGCTGGAGGGATAGTCTGCAGGAGCCTGTACATTGCATGCACAATCTTCTGATCATGGTTCAAAATGCTTTGCAGGCTCCAGTGCAATAAAAAATAAAAAATGCACATTTTTACTTTTTTCAATAACACTATAATCTGTATAATAAGGGAATTTATGCTAAATGGCCCAGCATTTACACCAGATGTTGGAGACTGGGCATCTGAAATGGATGTATTATACACAAGAACATATCCTATACTGCAAGGCTAGAGTTAATATTTGAAGGTGATTATGCTGATGATGGGTCGTGCTTAAGTACAGTACATTAGCCCATAATAAGAATGTTATTTTAAGGATAATGGATCCTTATATGGCCAGACCAGTCTCTCCATCCCTCTTGCCAGGATGAAGTCACTACTTCATTATATGAACTCTAAGATTGCAGAAGCTTGAAGCACAGCAAAGGCAGCCTGACCTGTTTCCCACCTGAAAAGGAAGCGAGCTGTTCAGCCTAGACTCTCTAGTGAACTGGGCAGTAAATAGGAATATCTGATGCTATTTTATATGGTATAAAAACTCGTCAGACGTAAAACATATGTAGCGGCCTTCACCCTCACCCCCTTCTTATCGGTTACTCTGGCTCTGGTCTAGGGGTATCTTGGAGGGGAGAGCGAGGTGCGCCACGGCCCATGTCCTCTTGATTACAGCATGTAGAGGTGAAGGCCAGTTTCTAGTTGTATTCGGGCCTGTGTATACGCTTAGAGCCAAGTCTGTTCTGCTGATAACCCCCTTTGCTCCCAGTAATTGGAGTACCACACATTGAAAAGGTCCAACACTTTCTTGTGAAAAAAAAAAAGAAAAGGTCCAACACTTATTTATTCCATAACGGCAAACAAATAGTCCTTTGCGAGCAGACAGTTTGAGACCCATAGAACAGTTCAGTATTGGTGGAGAGTAGGTCAAGGCACAATCCTCAAAGAAAACTAAACCGTTGAGGTTTCACCAACGGTTGCTAAGCCCAGTGGCTGTTAAATGGAATTTTTGGCTTCAGAGTCTCTTCCAGCGACTCTAGTGAACAGGAACTGGAGTTACCTTCGCTATGTTGCAGCCCCTGTCAGGGGGAAGACATCCCTCCAAGGGAGTTACCAGAGGCCCCGCCGTCACCGGGTTAATGCTGTACCGGACTATCCGGAAGGGTTACACTCTCCGGCCTCCTCGCCTCAGATACAGGTCCCAACACCTTAGGGCCCCTCGGACTCCTCCACCCTCGCGGAACCCAGTCGAAGTTACTGGGCTCCAGGCTCCAGGCTCCGGCAGTAGTACCTCACCCCAGGCTTAAGGTGCCTGGAATGGACTCCATCTCTCGCTCCGGCCAGGGCAAGGGCACCTGGGCCCGGAACTCCGGAATGCCAGCACCCAGGCTGAAGGTGCCTGGGTGCGGCCGCGTCCTCCAACTCTGAACCCCAAGGTCAGGGCGTCCGCCCCTTTTATCTCCTCTCCCCCTGCGTCACAGCGGGTTCCCCGTCCCGCTGTACCAGCGCCAGGAAAAGACAAAAAGGGAGCAGTCTTGCGGTGCACGTTCAACTCCAGCCCAGGGCGACAACGCCACCAGCAGGCCGCAGGGAACCCTGCACCACCAGAGTCCTCCAAGAACCACAAAAAGGGATTCTCAGATTCCCTAACAATTAGTACATCTGGGTTAAATAACCCAAATGCTCCCCCCCAATTTAAATACCCGCTACACTCTCCCCCCTGTAGTTTGACACTGGTCCCCAGTGTCTGGTCCAAACCCACGTCTCCCAAGAAATGGCAGCATAAGTCTGACCCAGAGACCAACTACACAATTTGACCCTGAATTGTGCCAAGATCTAGAATGGGAAAGGGAAAATATAAAACAGTAAAACTTTCAGTAATACACTTCTGACATTTACAAATGCATTATCCTCCCCCTGACTATCTAAGGACCACCCATACTCAGTAGCCTTGACAGACGAATCTCCTGCAGACGGGAAAAAACAAAGATCCTAACACAATGTGTGTCTTTCTTGGAATGAACGGGCCTCTCAGTGAAAAGACCCATTCGCTCCACCAATGAGCATGGTGATGCAAGTGTAAAAAAAAAAAAAACAGTAGTTGCGCAGCACCGCCACCTGGTGACAGTGCCACGGTAATAACACTTGGTCGAATCTTCCAGACAACTTTCTTCTTTTCTTTTTCTCTACACTGACTTAAACCCCAAAGTCAATGATTTCTCTGAAGTGCAAGGAGAAGGAGGGAGAACAACAGTAACAGCTCCCATTTCTCCAAAAGAGTAAAACGCCCAAATCAAAAAAAAACTGGGGCACAGTCATTGCGTTCCGGCAAAGGCTCTCTGGAAAGTCCAGCAATGAGTAACAGAAAACACACAGGAGTCTTTTTCTCCTAAAGGTAGAACTTTGGGTGCGGCAGGAACAAGGGCTTCAGGTGCCTATCAAGAATCTCCACATTATACTCAATGTTCTCTCCGTCCTTGCGACAAATAAGCACCTTGTCCGCATGGATATGCCGACCCAATATCCACTCCGCTTTACAGTCCTTGAACTTCTTGGACACGGGGAATGAGCATGAAAGATATCGGCGAGCATGGGGCACTTTGAGCTTTTCCCAGACAAACTCATCGTACCATCACTGCCGCAGGACCTCCACTTCAAAAAGCAAGTCCCGGGGTAGGTATGAGTACTCCCACCCATATTCACGGGCAACTCTCTGACAAAAGAGCCGCTGTAGCCGGGCCAGAGGTGGCATGGTGGCATGGTCTCCTTCTCCAGGCTGGACAATGGACTCCGGATGGCGAGGTACTTTAACTACCTCCGTTGGCTTGGACCTGGGAGCCTGCAGCAATGAAAGTTGCGTTCCCGTCACCGGAACGAATGAAACAGCAGGTGATTCACAGGATGGAAGGGCAAGCAAGAGACCAGATTCCTCCCCGGCCTCCGAGACCTCCACCCGGGGTGTACTATCCCCTGTTGACATGGGCAGATCCCTTGGTGCGCGGAGCACGGGTAACGGCATCCTGTCCCAACCCTTGCGGTGAAAGACCTCGTCAATCTCGCCATCATTGCCAGCATCGGACAGCGATTCCAGGTCGGAGGTGTCGTACATTTCCGCGGGCAGGTAATTCCCAGTAGATAAGGGATCACCCTCCCTCACAGGCTCCACCGACAATGGACTCCCGACACCTCCAACCACACACACAGTCCCAACCCCTGGCTCACCTGGGCCTTCAGAAGAACAGGGATGTCCAGGGCTCTTCCCGCCAGATCCATCCAGGCCAGGCAAGCAGTGGGGCGAAGCTCTTCCATGACCACAGGATGCCTGTACAAGGCCGACTTTCCTCTTCGGAGGTGGGAGTAGGGAGCTTGTGGTGACCGAAGCAGCATCCTCGGATATTTCTCTCAGTCTCTGGTTGGGCACTCTCCTTGCCCTGGTCAGCGCGCACAGAAATCTCTGCAAAGGCCTGGATCTCCCCTTCCCGGAGTGGCGGTACCTGTGAGGCAGTTGAGGGGAAAGGCTCGGGGCCTTTCTGTGAATGGTTCCACCTCAAAAAGAAACTCCTTGCAGGCCTCACATCGCCCGAATGGCTTCAAACTGACCACCAGTCCCGAGCAGCCGGGACAGATCACACCGAGGGCCTCTATGTCTCTGCATACATACAGAGCCAAACGTCCTCGGGGCCTAAGTCTTATTCCTGTATCTGTTATGGAAGCAGCAAAGGAAGTCATCTTCGTGGGGTAAGGAACCGGAATCCACGGGGTACTTGAGGTCATCCCGACTGTCTGCTGCTCCATTGCGCACTGACCAACACACGCCAGAATCCCCACGTGACTCCTTCCACATGGCCAGACTCCTCCCACAGTCTGCACTTGTTCGCGGGCTTTCCCTTCTCCCCGCCCACGAACTGCGCAGCTATGGTGTGCCTCGTGGCGCGCCTGCCAACATGGCCGACCTACTCGGAACTCCACCGTGTAGCAAAGTCCCAACACAGACGTTCTCAGCTCCATACACGAAACACACATCCCGGACTTGCGAGCCCCCACGTGTAGCGGCCTTCACCCTAACCCCCTTCTTTATCGGTTATTCTGGCTCTGGTCTAGGGGTATCTTGGAGGGGAGAGCGAGGTGCGCCACGGCCCATGTCCTCTCGATTATAGACATGTGCACACTGAAATATTTTGGTTCGGAATTTCGTTTTCGTTAGAAAAATAAATTTATTTAGTTACTCCCGAAATTCGTTTTTATCTATTTCGTTTTTCGTTAGAAATTGCATTCGTCCGAAAATCGGAATTAATTAAGGTCGAATCTGTCATTGAAGGCTTATGGTGTCTGTCGAATGTTCAAAGAAGATTCGACGGAGCAGTGAAACTGTACGACGCTGCAATCATACATTTCCGGTCGAATGTTCCGCCTACAAGCTAGCTATAGTAGAATTATCATGTTGTAGGACTAGTAATAGTTATATTTATTAATTATTATTACTAGTCAACCAACATTAGAAGTCTTCTATAGCCTATGGGCCGAGCATTTGACCGGAAATGTACGTTTGCAGCGTCGTACAGTTTATCTGCTCCGTCAAATCTTCTTAGAACTTTCAACAGACACCATAAGCCTTCAATGACAGATTCGACGTTTGTATGTTTTTCGATGCTTTGTCGAATCTTCGTTGTTCACGTTGAATTGTCAAGTTAGTTCTAGCTATTTTACTGCTCCTCCTCTTTGGTTACAATCAGCCAATAACATTCATCATCATCATTTTTTTATTTTACTTCCCCCACCCAATTCCAGCAGTGATCTTTTCTCTCTATGTCGAATCTTTTCTCTCTATAATGTTGAATCTTTTCTCTCTATGTCGAATCTTTTCTCTCTATGTAGAATAAATAATCTTGGACTAATAGAGTTAAGGTTAGGCACATTCGACCACAGGTTCGATGGACACAGATTGTTATTGTCAGCCTCATGTCGAATCTCCTATCTATATCGAACTGTTGTTGCAACGAAAACGAAAATTAAGCATTTGTTTATGTCGGATCTTTCGGTTTTCGGATTCTGCATTTTCGTTTTCGTTTGTTAAAACGATAACGAAAATACCTGAAATTCGGACGAAAATGTATTCGGACGAAAACGAATGCACATGTCTACTCGATTACAGCATGTAGAGGTGAAGGCCAGTATCTAGTTGTATTCGGGCCTGTGTATACGCTTAGAGCCAAGTCTGTTCTGCTGATAACCCCCTTTGCTCCCAGTAATTGGAGTACCACACACTGAAAAGGTCCAACACTTATTTATTCCATAACGGCAAACAAATAGTCCTTTGCGAGCAGACAGTTTGAGACCCATAGAACAGTTCAGTATTGGTGGAGAGTAGGTCAAGGCACAATCCTCAAAGAAAACTAAACCGTTGAGGTTTCACCAACGGTTGCTAAGCCCAGTGGCTGTTAAATTTTTGGCTTCAGAGTCTCTTCCAGCGACTCTAGTGACCAGGAACTGGAGTTACCTTCGCTACGTTGCAGCCCCTGTCAGGGGGAAGACATCCCTCCAAGGGAATTACTAGAGGCCCCGCCGTCACCGGGTTAATGCTGTACCAAACTATCGGGAAGGGTTACACTCCCCGGCCTCCTCGCCTCAGATACGGGTCCCAACACCTTAGGGCCCCTCGGACTCCTCCACCCTCGCGGAACACAGTCGAAGTTACTAGGCCCCAGGCTCCGGCAGTAGTACCTCACCCCAGGCTTAAGGTGCCTGGGATGGACTCCATCTCTCACTCCGGCCAGGTCAAGGGCACCTGGGCCTGGAACTCCGGAACGCCAGCACCCAGGCTGAAGGTGCCTGGGTGCGGCTGCGTCCTCCAACTCTGAACCCCAAGGTCAGGGCATCCGCCCCTTTTATCTCCTCTCCCCCTGCGTCACAGCGGGTTCCCCGCCCCTCTGTACCAGCGCCAGGAAAGGACAAAAAAAGGGAGCAGTCTTGCGGTGCAGGTTCAACTCCAGCCCAGGGCGACAACGCCACCAGCAGGCCACAGGGAACCCTGCACCACCAGAGTCCTCCAAGAACCACAAAAAGGGATTCTCAGATTCCCTAACAATTAGTACATCTGGGTTAAATAACCCAGATGCTCCCCCCCAATTTAAATACTCGCTACACATATTAATATCAAGTGTAGCGGCCTCACCCCTCTCTCCCTTTCTCATGCTCGGCTTGTCTTTCTTCGTCTAGGGGTCTCAGTGCTGGGGGGAGGGATGAGATACACCACGGCCCATGTCCTCCATAGCTGAGAGGTGAAGGCGAGAAGATTGGGTTTTGTGTAGGTGTCCTAGAGTCAAGTCCAGTACTTCGTCCCTGACTCCTTTGCTCCTAGTAACCAGAGTTCCACACAGTGAATAGGTCCAACTCAGTTGTATTCTTCTTGGCATACAAACATACAGTTTCTTCTACTGAGTAATGATGGGGGATAGATCGAGGCACAATCCTTTCCCTTCTCCTGCTAACCACTGTGGTATCACCAGTGGTAAATAGTCACTGCCACTGACTATGTGAGGTAGAACATGAATTACCTTCGCTAGCACTGCCCCTGTCAGGGGAAGGAAATCCGTCCAAGGGAGAAACCGGAGGCCTCTCTGTCACCAGCAATGCTGCGCCGGACTCTTCAGAGAAGTTCCGCACACCAGATCTCACAAACTCAGACACGGGCACCCAAGGAGTTAGGGCCCCCTCGGATTCCTCCACCCTCGCGGAACTCAGTCGAAGGTACTGAGCCCCAGGCATCCGCCATAGTACCTCACCCCAGGCTAAAGGTGCCTGAGATGGACTCCATCTCCGCTCCGGCTAGGTCAAGGGCACCTAGGCCTGGAACACTGGAATGCCAGCACCCAAGCTGAAGGTGCCTGGGTGCGGCAGAGTCCTCCGACTCCCACTCCGGACTCTCAACTCTGAACCCCGTGGTAAGGGCGTCCACCCCTTTTATCCCCTCTCCCTTTGCCGCCAGAGCGGGTTCCCCGCCCCGCTGTACCAGCTCCAGGGGAGGACAAAGAGGTACAGACTTGTGGTGTGAGTTCAGCTTCGGCCCAGGGCAACAGCGCCACCTGTGGACCGCAAGGAACCTCATACCACCAGAGTCCTCCAAGAACCAGAAAAAGGTCTCGGATCCCCTAGCAATTTGTGCATCTGGGTTACACTACCACCCAGATGCCTCCCTTAAATTCAAACACCCGCTACACAAGCATCAACATACTGGTGGTGCAAGGCTGGAATTTAACAGACCAGAGACAGATGTGATGGTAGACTACTCTGATGAAGGAGCAAAACTTAGCAGCAGTTCTCTGTCAAAGTTCTCAGCTCAAGACCTACAGCAGCAGTTAAAAAAGGGAGTCTCAATACCCCTGCTGCATTATTTGCGGTAAAAAATTAAGAAAGAATCTCACAATGGCAGGAAACCATCTCAAAAAGTCTTCAGCAAGTGGGTTCAGCAGAGGATCTTGCCATCAAGGTCTAACAAGACTGGGTGATTTAACCTGCCAAATATCCGATTAGTTTAAGGTGGGTCAATACCGTACACAGCATGGACAAATGTGAGCAACACAGAAGATGTTCTCTTCTCCGTTGTCTTGAAGACATCATCAGAAGTGTCTAGGGCGGTAAAACAGTGCAGAGGACTCTGAATGCTTATCAAAAGCATAGGATATATAACAGTCCAGGCCCTATCCAGGTTGGGAATGGGTACACTTATTTTTTGGGGGTCAAAGCTGTACACAGCATCGAGAAAACCGAGCAACACAGAAGAGGTCCTCTTTTTCCATTGTCTTAGAGACATCATCATAAGCCTCTGAGGCAGGAAAACAGTATAAAAAAACATTTAAATAATACATAAATTTAAACACCCTGCAGCTGCAGTCCACCCAGTGCTAAATCCCCCCCAAAAAATATGTCAGTATAACAGTATAGAGGACTCTGAATGCTTATCGAAGTCATAGGATATATAACAATCCAGACCCTATCCAGCCCATGAAGGTTGGAAAGGGGTACACTCCTCTCTTTGGGGTCAGTACTGTCTTGAATACATCATCAGAAGCCTCTAGGGCAGGAAACACCACAGAGGACTCTAAATGCTTACCAAAAGCATAGGATATATAAGAGTCCAGGCCCTATCCAGCCTATGAAGGTTGGGAATGGGTACATTTAGGGTGACCACATTTCCAAACTGCCAAACTGCCATTCAGGGACAATTTTGTCAAGGATCGGGGGGGTTGTGTTGAATGTAGTTTCGGGGTTGACGGGATTTCGGCGGTGAGCGATTTGTCGGGTGAATGGCTGGTTTTAGCACTTATATCATCCCAATACCATGTTCCTTTAGTACAGACCCCCCTCCCTTAGGCCGGACCCCCCTCTACTAACTTTAGACCCCCTCCCTCAGTCCGACCCCCTCTCCGCTAAGTATAGACCCCCCTCCCTCAGTACGGACCCCCTGCCCCCTCCCTCCCTCAGTACGAACCCCCCAACTAAGTAAAGACCCCCTCCCTCAGTACTGACCCCCCTGCCCCCTCCCTCAGTACGGACCCCCCTCCACTAAGTATAGACCCCCTCCCTCAGTACTGACCCCCCCCTGCCCCCTCCCTCCCTCAGTACGAACCCCCCTCCACCAAGTATAGACCCCCTCCCTCAGTACTGACCCCCCTGCCCCCTCCCTCAGTACAGACCCCCCTTCACTAAGTATGTACCCCCTCAATAAAGACTTGTACACTGGCAGGATACACATCATGTTTCAGCAGCTGGGAGAGAAGGAAGGATGGATGGAGGAGGTTCTGCTCCTCCCAGCTCAGCACTGCCATGTACAGGGCGCTATTACCTCATACAACTCCAGGACATGGTGATATAAAGGGTGTGTCATACCACAAAGGGGTAACTCATCAGCTCCACTGACAACCCCCGACAACCGGACAACGGGGCCTTCCGATTTCCCGCCCTCCACACGCCCAGCCAACCACAGATACTTTCGGCCTTCCGCCCCCCAACACAAATTCTAACCAATGAACAGTGAGCTCATGACAACTAGCCAATAGCTCCTCGAACAAGAAGTTGCCCAGTTAGAGAGCAGTGGGCGGGGTTGCTGTGGTTCGCTCAGAGTCTCAGGTGGAGCTGGAGGCAGAGCGAGCGCCAGCGCTATGGCGGGGTTTGCACGCTCTGTCAATTGCATTGCGGGACACTGTATTGTCCCGGAATGAAGATGCCCGGGACCCGGGACAGACCTGCTAATTGCGGGAATGTCCCGGGACACGTGGGCACCCTAGGTACATTCCTTTCTCTGGGGTAAAATACAGGGCATGGGCAAAGATGAGCAACACAGAAGAGGTCCTCTTCTCTGTTGTCTTGCAATCATTTAGTATATTGAGCAGCCCGTTTTGCCCTCCAAAGATCAACGTTCACTCTTTGACACCCATAAAGCAGAAGACCAGCTAAAACGGTTTTTAATATACAATTTGATACCCCATTGCATCTGTGATAGTGTCATTTATTACTAAATATGCCCAGGTACTTACATGAAGCCTCTAGGGCGGGAGGAGGATGAATGCTTATCAAAAACATAGGATATATAACAGTCTAGGCCTTATCCAGCCTATGAGGGTTGGGAATGGGTATACTCCTTTCTTTGGGGTCAATATTGTACACAGCATGGACAAAAGAGAGCAACTCAGAAGCTGTTTTCTTGCAATTATTCCCTCAGGCTGGGTTCACACTATTGCTGCGGCTGCAGGGGTCCGGTGCGTTCACCGTTTCAGGATCGATTTCAGCCCAAATTTTTGTGCTGAATTCGGACCTGAAAACAGACCAAAAGACGCACAGGACCCACGGCGGGGATATGTGAACCGGCTCCATAGATAGCCGATCACAATCTTCTACCATGCAAATTGAATGCGGGGAAAGCCACATTCAATTCGCATAGGTGTGAACCCAGCCTCAGTCTCCTCACGTATCACTAATTTACTATCAGATATATCAGTTTGGATGTCACACCACTTCCTCAAACTCAATCTATCCAAAACCGAACTTATCATTTTTCCTCCCCCACGTGCCTCTTCCCCCGATCTCTCTGTCAAAATCGATGGCAAAACTATCAGCCCATCCCCACATGCCAAAGTCCTAGTTGTAGTCCTGAACTCTGAACACTCCTTTAACCACTTCAATACCAGGCACTTACGCACCTTCCTGCCCAGGCCAATTTTCAGCTTTTAGCGCTGTCGCAATTTGAATGACAATTGTGCGGTCATGCTACACTGTACCCAAACAAAGCGTTTATCATTTTGTTCCCACAAATAGAGCTGAAACAAAATTACGTTTTTCTTTGTTTCTGTTATTTTTTTTTGTAAATAAGTAAGTTTCCTTCTTCAATGACGGGCACTGATATGACTGCACCGATGGGCACCGATGAGGTGGCACCAATGAGGTGGCACTGATGAGGTGGTACTGATTGTCACTGATAGGCGGCACTGATAGGTGGCACTGGTATGCGGCACTGATGGGCACTCATAGGCGGCACTGATGGGCACTCATAGGCGGCACTGATGGGCACTCATAGGCGGCACTGATAGGTGGCACTGATGGGCACTGAGAGGTGGCACTAATGGACAATGATGGGTGGCACTGATGATACTGATGGGTGGCATTGCTGGGCATCACATTTTTTTTTCCATCCATAATGTTGCCAGTCAGTGCCCATTTGTGGGCACTGATTGGCACCTATTGCACTTTTTTTTTTTTACATGTGGATGGCCATGGGGTTCATACCTGGCCATCCACATGTTGCCTGCTTCCCTGGTGGTCCAGTGTGGGCATCCGCGGGGGGGCTGTGCTGATAAACAATCAGCGCAAACCCCCCTGATCAGCTCTCCTCTACTCGCGTCTGTCAGACGCGAGTGAGGAAGTGCCGATCAACGGCTCTTCCTGTTTACATCGTGATCAGCCGTGATTGCTAAAGAGCCTCCGAGATTGGTGCAGCGGTGTGTCAGACTGACACACCGCACCACCGATCGCCGCGATGCGCGCCCCCCGGGCGAGCGGCGGCTGTTATCCTGCAGGACGTCATATGATGCCCAGTCAGGATAACACAACCACCACCCGGCCGTCATTTTGCTATAGGCCGGGCGGGAAGTGGTTAAGCCCCACGTCCAATCACTGTCCAAATCTTGCCGCCTCAACCTTCGCATCATCTCCCCTTTCCTTTGTGATAAATGTCCCTCATCTTTCCAGCCCTTGGTTGAGTCGTTGCTCGTTAACATTTTCAGTTGCTTGTTCTTTGGTTCTCTATCCCGCCTTTATTGGAGATAAAGCTTTTCCTGATAGAATATTAAAGCAATAATATAAAAACAAGTTACTTTTGAAGCGATGAACAAGAGCTTAAAAAAAGACCAATGGAGGTGGAATATTAAACTCTACAACATCCCGGGGTCTAGTAAAGTACAGTAGTCTTTCTTAAGTCTTTCCTGAAATAGCTGTGGACTCCGCCCTGGTAGGGTTGCCACCTGTCTGGGATTCACCCGGACAGTCCGGGTTTTGAATTATGTGTCCGGGTTTCAAGCTAACTGAAACCCAAACACATTATTCAGACCGGGTTGTGGCTCCCTACGTAAGTAACAAAGATTGTCACACACAAATCTGTTGCCGTCCGGGAGCTGCGGGCGGCTGTCTGGGGGCAGGTTTGGCACCACTGGAGGGCAGGATGATGACGTCAGCAAGAGCAATTTGGCCACACCCACTGTTTGCTGCGGCACAGCATTACCACTCTCCTAGGGTCACCCAAAGGTGTCCCAGGCCGCTAAACTGTTTGGGTTTGGCTTGAAGAAAAGGTGGCAACCCTACACCCTGGGCTATAGAAATGTATGTATTGCGGGCTACTACATCATGTATTACACTATGGGAAATTGGCTTAATGGGTGGCCCTATTGACCACCTCCCGCCCAACATCCTTCAATCGAAAAATCAAAGGAGCCGAATGGAAATGGTTGGCTGAACAGTGGCTGCATTCAATCAGATGCATTCATTGGGGTATTTTGACAGCCAGCAGGACAGCATTTTAACTCCCAGTTGTGCTCCTGCATTGTCACCCTGTCAAGCACACTTCCTTGTAGAGTAAGGTGACCAGATTTTTAAAATGAAATCCGGGGACATATATTTTTTTTTACTAGTAATGGCGGCAATCAGCGACTCTCTGCCCGTTACCGCCCACCTCCCAGCCTGTCAAGTCTTAAGGCCCGTACACACAATCGGATATTCCGACAACAATTGTCCGATGGACGTGTTTTGTCGGATAATCCGACCGACCGTCTGTATGCTCCATCGGACAATTGTTATCGGAATTTTCGACAACATATGTTGGCTGGGCATGCTTTCAAATTGTCCGACAACAAATGTGTTCCGTCGGATTATCCGATCGTGTGTACACAAATCCGTCGGACTAAAATCCAAAGTACAAATATGCATGCTCCGAACCAATGCTAACCATTAGACAACATTAGCAGAGGTTGCCCAAAGGGTGTCGCTAAAGAGCAGAAAAACCATGTCGTTTCGTGAATGTTGGCTAAAAAGGTTCTGCCGTCTGTATGTAGAACAAGTTCACTGACAACGCCCTTCGGACAAAAATCCACGGATTTGTCCGATGGAAGTCCAATCGTGTGTACGAGGCTTTACTCTCCGGGCCTCGGCTACTACTGGGTGGGGAGTCGAGGAAGATCACCCTGCCAGGGAAGGCAAGGAGATAGGCAGGCAGGCGGCTGGCTGGGACCAAGGTAGAAGAATATGTGAGCGGAGCTGAATGGGCACCCGAAACTGAAGAAATATTCCCTCCGAACCGACCAGCACATGATCATCAGAAAGGGGCACAGATATTGGAAAAAATACACCCCCCTAAGCTAGTAGGAGCGGCGGAGCGGGGGGGGGGGGTGTAATTCAGAATGTTTTTTTTTTAAATTCTGCATTGACTGTCTTTGAAATTGCCCCAGCCCCTGTTCAAATCCAATCAGACTTGGTCCGGGGACAGTGTCCTCAATCCAGAGACTGTCCCCAAAAACCGGGATGTCTGGTCACCCTATTGTAGAGGCTACAAGCGGCCATTTTAATGAGTTTGCATGCTAGTCCGAACACCCGAGCTTATCACTGGTTGTCATCATCAGCAAACCCTCCCTGAAAAATGCTATACAGCCATCAATGCAGTGCATGTAGATAGGAATGGCTGCAAAGAGGCTGCAGGAAATCAGCAAAACTAAGATACAAAAAAGGATGAAAAAATATTATTTTCTTAAAATTTAGCACATGAGCAAGCTAAATGTTATACAGTACAGTCAAAGGCGTCCGCTGAAGTTTTTTTCAGGGGGGGGGGCATCATTTTAAGGTCATCCATGCTTCTTTGGGGCAGTGGAGCAGTGCTGTATACACCACTCCTCCACCGCCCATTGAAATAAATGGGCACCGCTGCCGAAGCGCCTGCAAAGCGCTTCGGCAGCGGCGATACATAGTTGCATTTAACCCTGTCTTTGACCGCTAGCTGAGGTTATTGCAACACAGGGGGCAAGTGTCTCCATTCTGACTTCAACACTCTTACGATTCCAGGGGGGGGGGCAATTGACCCCCCTTGCCCTATGGAGCGGACGCCCATGAGTACAGTTATGGTTTATTTTAACTGTTGCCTGCAAATATAGTTTTTTGCTTTTGTGACACTTGAACACAATACTTTTCATGTTTGGATTGGTGTACCTTGACTTCTATGCTTTTACGGACCTTCTGAATGTTCGACAAACCCTACCCCCCTCTGCCATTTCTTCTGGGCTCCGCTTTTGCACCTGCTGGCCTGGGACCCGCATGCAGAGTGTCGTTGGGTAGAGGGGAGGGAGACCAGCGAACATAAGTTCATTGATCTTCCTCAACTAGTAGGCCTCATGCCCACGGATGTTTTTACAGCCGCGTTTTTGTGCGTTTTTTACAGCTTAAAAACGCCTGTCCATGTTAGTCTATAGCTTCATGCCCACCTAGACGTTTTTGAGCTGCAAATAGCATAGACGTTTTTAAGCTGTAAAAAAAACCCAGGACCAGTGCGTTCCTCAGCGTCAGAATTAGGCAGAAAAAAAACGTGAGCGTCACAAAACGCGCAAAAACGCGCACTAACGCGCAAAAACGCGCACTAACGCGCGGTCGCGTTTTTAGCTCCGACGTTTTTTTTTTTTTTAAATAAATTAAATAAAATATTTACAATAACATGGACAGGCGTTTTTAAGCTGCAAAAAACACAGCTGTAAGAACGCCAGTGGGCATGAGGCTGTAACCTGGAAGAGACAAGGATTTTGTCAACTTTGGTTTCTGGTGTCGTTTTCCCTGGGCGCTGCAAACAAAACACAAAAAGAGAGGCGTCTCTAAGAGTAGACGTTTGATAACACCTTAATTAGCATATGTGGTATGCACTCACATTTAGATGAATAAAAACGGGCATATAAAATTCCAAATGAAGTCAGGGGGACCGCTTCTACGACCTGTTTCCCAAATCCAAGCAGCTGCGGCGGCACTCGTTGTGCCGGTATCACTCCATCAGATGGGAGCCGGCGTCTGGAGGAACTTCAGCGTCCTTTTTCAACAACAGACCAACAGGTCTGTTGTTGAAAAAGGAGTGCGGCTTGCCTCTCTATCGCAGCACGCCAACTCAGGAAACGCGTCCACTACTGGTGACGCCATCTCCCTGCTACCATCCTTGCCTTGCTTCTCTAGCCTCGGTCTGACGCTGAAGTTCCTCCAGACGCCGGCTCCCATCTGATGGAGTGATACCAGCACAACGAGTGGCGCCGCAGCTGCTTGGATTTGGGAAACAGGTCGTAGAAGCGGTCACCTTGACTTCATTTGGAATTTTATATGTAGCGCCCTCCTCACTCCCCTTTTTTTCTTCAGCTCGTCTGTCTCTTGTCTAGGGGTACCTTCAGAGGGGAAGGGAGCGGGGACACCACGCCTGGCCTTCACTACAGGTGTCAGTGCGGTATAAGCAACGTTCTTGTATTACCTTCGGGTCAGTGCTGTGCACCTGGATCCTCCCTCCAAGAGTCACCTTGAACAATGTCTGCTAGGAAATGAGCCCCACACCATTAAAGTCCAACACTCCTTTATTATTCTTGAATGAACACAATCAGTTGAACTCCCTTGGTTAACAGAACAGAAAAGGAGGTGTGGATGCGAATAGGCCCAGACACAATGTGTTCTCCACTTTCCTTCCTTCCTGAAAGTGGGTTGCGGTCTCCGCACGAGGGGGAGATTTCCTTCCCGGCGGTCTCCGACGAGAGGCTCACCCGTCACTGGCAATATGCTGCACCAGGTCTTCGAACGAGGAGCTCCCCCCGGTCCATTACGCCTTCCGGATTCGGGTACCCACTCCCGGGGTTCCCTAGGATCTCCTTCCCTCGCGGAATTCAGTGTTGGGCACTGAGCTCCAGACCTCCAAGTACCTCACCCCAGGCTAAAGGTGCCTGGGATGGAACACAACCTCCGGCTGTCCTCTAGGCCTAGGCCGCCTAGAGGACCGGCACGAACCACCGCCCGCAGGCTAAAGGTGCCTGGGACTCGACCCCGTAACCAAGATGGCCGGCCCCTTTATACCCTCTCCCAGCAAGCATGGCGGGTTCCCCGCCCCACCATACCACTGCCGAGGGAGGACAAAAAGGAGGCACGGCACACAGCAATGATTCAACCCCAGCCCAGGGCGACAGCGCCACCTGCTGGGCTGCAGGGAATTACACATCACTAATGTCTCTGCCAAGTTCAAATTACACCCGGGAAAGTACATACCCGCTACATCTATGTCCCTTTTTATTCATCTAAATGTGAGTGCATACCACATATGCTAATTAAAGTGTTATCAAACGTCTACTCTTAGGCCCGGTTCACACAGGGGCGGCACGACTTCGGGGGCGACCTCGGCGGCGCGGTCTCAAGACGACTTGAGACGCCCGCCGAGGCGATTTGCATAATGACTTCTGTATAGAAGTCAATGCAAGTCGCCCTGCGTCGCCCCCAAAAGTAGTACAGGAACCTTTTTCTAAGTCGGAGCAACTCAGGTCGCTCCTATTAGAACGGTTCCATTGTACAGACCGGGACGCGACTCCTCAGGCGACCGAGTCGCCTGAGGAGTCGCCCCTGTGTGAACCGGGCCTAAGAGGCGCCTCTCTTTTTGTGTTTTGTTTGCAGTCTGGAATCAGGTTTCTGTTCCCCTATGACGGCAGCCTCTGGAGTCCCTGAACTTTTTGCTGCCATTCCTTCCATTTCTTATGCCGCGTACACACGATAATTTTTCCCGTCGAGAAAAATTTCATTTTTTCCTTTGGACGAGAAAAACGACCGTGTGTGGGCTTTTTGTCGTTTTTCTCGACGGGAAAAACGGCATTAATCACGACGAGAAAAATTAGAACATGCTCTAAATTTTTCTCGTCGTGATTCCCGTCGTTTTTCTCCGCGGCAGTTTTCCCATAGGGAAACACTGCCGGGGAGCCTACACACGGTCGTTTTTTTCGACCAAAAAAAAATGCCATTTAAAACGGCCTTGTGTGGGGGGGAACAAGCTGTTCCTCGTTTTTCACGTCGATTTTCTCGACGGTGTTTTCACTGTCGAAAAAATCGACCCTGTGTACGCGGCATTATACTTGTTTTATATGGACTCTCAGAGACTATGTCCTGTTTATGACACCAAATGCTGCTAACTGACAGAGGATAAGAGCATTAGCCTTTGCGCATATACCTGTATTTTTTTTCCTGGGCACTGCGGCTGGGGATGAAACGAATGCAGGAAGGTCTGCCCTCCATAAACTTCAGTGCAGTGTAGAGGAGATATTAGACAGCTAATGACTCATTAACTAGTCAAAGCACAAATGCGATTTCATAGGGGCCTATTAGTCTCCTAAGTCAGTGTTTTTCAACCTTTTTTTGAGTCAAGGCAACCTTTAGAACTGTGCAAAATCCCGGGGCACACCAGTCTGAGGGCTCATTCACACCAGGACGTGCGTCTGAGCATGCACTTTTTTGCGTGATCATGCATGTCACATTTTTTTTCATGAGCGCAAATGTACACGCATTTGCTAGAGTGCATAGGGGTGTCATTAAGAAATAATGGCCCCCACATGCAACTGCAAAAGGCAGCACATTTTTGTGCAGTACAGGAAAGCATGCATCTTCGCACATGTTACCTCACTGCACCTGGTGTGAAGAAGCCCTAAAATGCAGTCTGTGCGGCAGAGTTCAGTGATCTTAGACTAACTCTTCTCCCTCCAAATTCCCCCTCCTAGCACCCCCCCCCCAATTCCATCTTCTAGCACAAATACCCCACCAAATCCCCCCTCCTATCACCCCCCTCAATTCCCTCTTCTAGCACAAATACCCCACCAAATCCCCCCTCCTATCACCCCCCCAATTCCCTCTTCTAGCACAAATACCCCACCAAATCCCCCCTCCTATCACCCCCCCCAATTCCCTCTTCTAGCACAAATACCCCACCAAATCCCCCCTCCTATCACCCCCCCCCACTTCCTTCTCCTAGCACAAACAGCCCTGCTCCCAAATCCCCACCCCTAGCACAAACCCCACTCAAACCCCCCAGTCCCCACTCCTAGCACATTCCCCCTCCTTGTACAACCCCCCCAAAAAAAAACTCCTAACACAAACTCCCCAAATCACCCTTCCTAGCACAAACCCCCCTGCTCCAAAATCCCCCCTCCTAGCACCCCCCCCAATTCCCTCTTCTTGCACAAATCTTTCACCTGCTTCCAAATCCCCACCCCTAGCAAAAACCCCACTCCAACCCCCCCCAATCCCCTCTCCTAGCACATACCCCTCCTAGTACAAACCCCCCAAATCCCACCTCCTAGCACAAATTCCCCACCAAATCCCCCCAAATCTCCCCTCCTAGCACAAACCTTGCACCAACCCCCACTATCCCCTCTCCTAGCACATCCCCCTTCTACTAGAAACCCCCCAAATCCCGCCTCCCAGTACATATTCCCCACCAAATCCCCCCTTCTAACACGAACTCCCCAAATCCCCCCTCCTAGCACAAACCTTGCTCCAACCCCCCCAATCCCCTCTCCTAGCATATCCTCCTCCTAGTACAACCCCCCCCCCCCAAAATCTCCCCTCCTAGCACAAACTCCCCAAATCCCCTCTCCTAGCAAAAATCTCCCACCAATTTCCCACTCCTAGCACAACCCCCCCAAATTCTTTCTCCTAGCACAAACCCCCCTGCTCCCAAATCCCCACTTCTAGCACAAACCCTGCTCCATCACATTTCTCACATTTCACTTCTCCTCTTTCCCGCTCTTCATCTACCTAGTCTTATGCCGCGTACACACGATCGTGATTCACGGCGGTGAAAACACCGCCGTGAATCACGACAGGAAAAACGAGGGAACGGCTTGTTCCCCCACACACGGCCGTTTTTCCCGTCATTTTTTCTCTTGACGAGAAAAACGACCGTGTGTAGGCTCCGCGGCAGTGTTTCCCTATGGGAAAACTGCCGCGGAAAAAAATGACAGGAATCACGATGAGAAAAATTAGAGCATGTTCTAATTTTTCTCGTCGTGATTAATGCCGTTTTTCCCATCGGGAAAAACGGCAAAAAGCCCACAGACGATCGTTTTTCTCGTCCAAAGGAAAAAAATTCATTTTTCCCGACGGGAAAAATGATCGTGTGTACGCGCCATTATACAGGAAAGAAAAGGAAAAAAAAATTAAATATGGAAAAGAGGAGACACTGAGCAAAAAAAACAGTCACTCCAATCCTCAAATTCTGTGGGACACATCTTTCAAAATGAACATAGTCAAATTATGTCGTAATCTCTTTCCGATTCATCTTGGTTAAAATTTCATAATATAACCAATTCAATCCCTCAGATACTTCCAACACCTTTTTATTATCTCTACTCGGATCCGTCCATACGCACTCCCACCTCCCCCTTTTATTTCTTATTACCCCCCTCATCCTCCCCCCTCCCCCTCCCTGTAACCCCAAAAAAGAGAGAAAAAAAAAACACAATTCCAAAAAGAAATGTTTCCTTTTCCAAATCAAATCCCCCCCCCCCCCCCACATCTCTCTTCCCTCTCCTTTCCATCCCCCTCCCAGTGGAGCAGGTCAAACCCCTTCTCTTTTCATAGACAAGACGGACACATTCCCTTCTCATCAACCTTCTTCCTTCTTCCGAATAGATAAAAAAATTCCATATAGTCCAGCTTTGGGTATATTGCTCTTTTTTATCTTGGGCCGAGAAGACCAAGTCCTCTATGGCTCCCACATTTCTTACCCTATTAAGCCATTCTGCAATCGATGGCGGTCTAGGGTCTTTCCAACATCGTGCAATGCACGCCTTGGCTTCATTGACCAGAGGACATAGCACTGAATTTTTACAAGTTTGTATTGGTATTTCTGAGAGGTGTAATAAGAAAAAGGCAGGGTCATCTTGTATTAGGTAGGTTGTAAATTTTTGAGAAATCCTTCGTACCTCTGACCAGTATTGTCTGATCCTGGGACATGTCCAGAAAATGTGTAACAGGGTACCTACCACGTCCGTTCCTGCATCTCCAACACTGGTTAGAGGCTTCTGGAAAAAACTTACATATTTTCGAGGGTGTGTAATACCATCTGGTCATTAATTTATAATTCAATTCCTGAGTTCTAGAGCAAACTGATGTATTCAACGAGAGGTATATTATCTTCTGATATTGAACTTGTGTAAATGTCCTATCAAGATCCCTCGCCCATTTTCCAATTACTGGAACCTCATAATTATCTGAGGGTGAAATTAAGAGCGAATACATTTTGGATATTATTCGGGGCAGGGGTTCCTTCTCTTCATAGTATATTTCAAATTTTGTCAGGTCCCGTCTAAAGCTTAGACTGAGCCTAATGAGCCCAGAAAGTGACGGAGTTGTAATGCCTGCCAATGTCCTATTTCGAACCTGCCAATGTCCTCCTCGAACCTGCGTGTAACCTTTCTCCCGCAACTTCAGAAATGTCCCTGCCTCCATCCCTGGGCCAAACCTTGGGTTCCCCAATACTGGGTACAATGGTGATTGTAATGATGAGTATTTAGGGTTCTGACACGTTTTGGAACCAATCAGGAGAGTTGGCCCTAAAAATGGGTGTTTTTTTTAGAGGCTCCGGCAATCCTGCATAGCACCAGGGTGCCCTGCCCAGTGAAACCTTACTAACCTCTTGCTCCAAATCAATCCATTGTTTCCATTTTGCGTGTCTACACCAGTCTATGACCCTGCCCAAGTGTGCTGCTTGATAATATTTAGAGACATCTGGGACTGCAAGGCCCCCATAACTCTTGGGAAGGGTCATATGACTTTGGCTAATCCTTGGTCTTTTTTTTGCCCAGATAAATTTTGTAAAAAGTGTATTTACTTGACGGAAAAAGGCAGAAGGGACTTCCACAGGCACCGTTTGAAATAGATACAAACATTTTGGTAATATACTCATTTTGATTGTACTACAACGGCCAAACCATGAATGTAGTCCGTGCTGCCACTTGTCCAATAACGAGCAGGCTATAACGGGGGAAAATTGACCGAAAAGGTCATCTCTATTTTTGACGGTATCTGTATCTCCAAGTATTGTTCCTCTTTACATCAGAGGACAGGGATTACCGCTGGAAAATCAGAGGACAGGGATCACCGCTGGAGAATCAGAGGACAGGGATCACCGCTGGAAAATCAGAGGACAGGGACCTCTGGCAGGTTACTTGGCAGAGCTCCTTTCCCATCCCTGCACTGTACACAGCTCTCCCCCCCACACTACACAGGGCTGAAATCACATTCCTTTACACACAATCTGTCAGCCTTCAAAGGCTGAGCAGTATATTACCTCACCAGTTACATCGGTCCCATCGTGGCTACAGGATGGCACTCTCCTCCTCTTAACTCACTGAGCTTGGTTACCATCACACAGACACTTCCCCATCCTGGGCTGCCCACCCACCGTGCTCCTCTCTATTCAGGAAATGGTTTACAGCTCCTCCCCAGTCAATGAGAATGGAGGGGTGTGGACTGTGGAAGGCAAAGTGGAAGCCCAGTACTGGAGCGTGGCTGTGGAGCCCTAGGGCAGATCGTAGCTGGACTTTGTGGAGGATATGATAGTATGACAGGGAGGCTGCCCCCTGGAGCTAGGGGCAGGGCTGCGATTGTGACCCCTGCAACCCCTTATGCTACGCCCATGCCGACAATAGTTCACAGAGCTGTTTACATAGCTGCAGTGAGGAGGAGAGAGCCGTGCAGGCTGTGTTCTCTCTCCTCGCAGAGTCGCAGTGCACGGGAGTTAACACAGAGTAGCACTCAGACTGGGATGTGGCCGCTGCACCCCTGAGGATTCTTTGCAGCACCCAGGGTGCTGCGACGCACCAGTTGAAAAACCCTGTCTTAAGTGACAGCAATAAAGTTGAGTGAAAAAGAAAGTAAAAAATCCTCCCCTTAAAATATTTTGCGCCCGCCTTCATAACATACGTACAGTATATAGAAAAGAGGAAAGATGGATTTTTTTGGGTTGCCAAGAAACTGTCACAACATGATTAAAAAAATAAATCCACTTTATTACAATATTATAATGGTTAAAATTCTTAAAATTATACAATTTACAATATTATACACAAAGCGTCTCAGGGAGGCTATTGCCCCGTACACACGATCAGAAATTCCGACAAGAAAACCGTGGATTTTTTTCCGACGGAATGTTGGCTCAAACTTGTGTTGCATACACACGGTCACACAAATCTTGTTGGAAATTCCGACCGTCAAGAACGCGGTGACGTACAACACGCACGAAGAGCCGAGAAAAATTAGGTTCAATAGCCAGTGCGGCTCTTCTGCTTGATTCAGAGCATGCGTGTTGTTTTGTCCGTCGGAATTGCATACAGACGATCGGAATTTCCGACAAGAATTTTTGCTGTCGGAAAAATTAAGAACCAGCTCTCAAATTTTTGTTGGCGGAATTTCCGACCAAAAGCTCACATCGAACTTTTCTTGTCGGAAATTCTGACCGTGTGTACGGGGCATATGTGTAAAATATTGTAAATTGTATGATTTTAAGAATGTAATAAATTTGCACTATTTTAACCATGTTATGACAGTATCTTGGTACCAAAAAAAATCCATCCTCTCCTTTTTCCTTTATTGTTTCATACTATTACCGCGTACACACCACCGTTTTTCATGATGAGAAACATGCCATTTTTTAAATTGGTCGTGAAAAACGGTCGTGTGTGGGCTCCAGAGCATTTTTCTTGACAAGAAAAATGGGCATTAAAAATTTAGAACCTGCTCTATTTTTTCTCGTAGTTTTCCTCGTCGTGAAAAACAGTCGTGTGTACGCTTTAACGACGGGAAAAAAAACGCGCATGCTCAGAAGCAAGTTATGAGACGGGAGCGCTAGTTCTGGTAAAACTAGCATTCGTAATGGAGATAGCACATTCTTCACTCTGTAACGGACTGAAAAGCACGGAGACTGAAAAGCGCGAATCGTCTCTCACCAAACTTTTACTAACACGCGGTAACACGAAATCAGCAAAAGCAGCCCAAAGGGTGGCGCAATCCGAATGGAACTTCCCCTTTATAGTGCCGTCGTACGTGTTGTACGTCACCGCGCTTTGCTTGAGCATTTTTTTCACGATAGTGTGTATGCAAGGCAGGCTTGAGAAGAATCACGTCGAGAAAAACGTTGTTTTTTTCCATGACATTAAAAACGGTCGTATGTACGTGGCATCAGGATGTGGTGCCTTAAAGTGGTTGTAAAACCTTCTGTGTGCTGCCACCCCCCCCCCCCCCATTTTATTCCATAAAATTCACCTAAGCCCCCTGTGACAGGGGGGTCACTTTGGACACAGGGTGAGCCAGGAAACCATGGACATTAAGAAATATATCTTGGACTACCTAAAATGGGTCTGTAATATTTATCCACCATATTCCCAAGGATATCTGTAAAGGACTATTTACTGATTCTGAACTCAACAGGTTAATTGAGAGATACGGATGTGTTCAGCCTCAATCACCTGTCTGCCTAGTGTAATGCTAATGAATCGCAGCTTCTAAAAGACCTGTTCATTGTTTGTTGTGATGTGGATTGGGGAAATTAAGTCTGTCCATGTGTGTATTGTAAAGTAACAGACAGTCTGGTGAATATAAAGGTCATGCATAGTTATTTAAACATAAAGGGATTAGCTGTTGCCTTCTAAGAGATGGGTATTGGGAGACAAAAGCTAGCCTACTGTCAAATGTGTATTGGGTCTTGTTATGTTGTGGGTGGAGCTGGACCATTGTTCATTTTAGATTAATGCAGTATTGGATGTGTATAAAAGTTACAATGTTTTTCTTAATAAAGTCAGTCTATCCAGAGTAAGATATAGAGTGCGTCTCGTTCTTTCAGAAGGATTAATTCCTATGGGAAGTGGTCATCTGAGTGTGGAGGACCGGCAGCGAATGTGTGTCTAGGAGAGGGAAGATATCTAAACGGCGTTACCCCCTTTCGTATTTGGGGTGTCGTTACATTGGTTGGCAGCAGCGGGATTTTCCCTTCAGTTCCTGGGACACTCCAAACCACCACAGTGAATGACCAGTTATGCAGCCTGCAGGAAAGCCACGCTGAAAGACCTACTTGAGAGCCGTGAAGGGATCAGTGGGACAAAGAACAAGGCCACCTTGATCAGGGAGCTAGCCGAGATGGACCAGAAGGATGGTGATGCAGGACCCCGGTCAGTTGAAAACTTGTTTTAGCAACGAGTTCAAGAGCGGTTGGCATTATATGGTGCTAACCCATCAGAGACCGCCATACAGGAAGCCATTAAAGGCATCCAGCTGCAGGATTCACGACAAGAGAAAGAACGAGAGCGACAAGAGAAAGAATGAGAGCGACAAGAGAGAGAACTAGAGCGACAAGAGAAAAAACTAGAGCGACAAAAGAGAGAACTAGAGCGGCAACATGAGCGGAGAACGGCGGAGATACGGCAATCGGAGATCGCCTACAGACAGCTGCTAGAATCTGCTCAGCAGCAGGGTGGTGCTACCTTTGCCTGGGACTATCAGGAAATACCAGTGGACAACTCTGAAATCCTGGCTGAAGAATCGGCAGTGGAAAATCTGAAGATTGCCATCCCTAAAGCCGAAGTGGATGATATGGAGTTTCAGGGAGCTAGCCTGGCTGAAGAATCGGCAGTGGAAAATCTGAAGATTGCCATCCCTAAAGCCGAAGTGGATGATATTGAGTTCCAGGGAGCTAGCCTGGCTGAAGAATCGGCAGTGGAAAATCTGAAGATTGCCATCCCTAAAGCCGAAGTGGATGATATGGAGTTCCAGGGAGCTAGGGCAGTTGGCTCATCTCCCCAGCCACAGATTACAGAAGGTATGGACTTAAGGGACTGTTCAGAGGATGTTATGGATTATGCATCGCCTGCTCAAGTACTGGCAGCAGGACAAAGTACTGCAGACCCCTGCTCTACACCCGTGGCAGTTTTGGAGGCCCGAGGTGAGAAGGTGATGGTTCCTCTTTCCCAGGGGATTTCAGAGATGCAGGGAGGAGAAGCAGCCCTTTTCCCTCCCCAACAGTTAGCCAGAGCAGATGGTGTGGAGTCCCCAGCAGAAGTGCTGGCAACGGGGCAGAGTGATAGCAACCTCTGCCCAGCACCGGAAACAACTGTGGAGTTTCAGGGAGCCGGGGAAGTTGGCCCCTCTCTCCAGCAACAAGCTGAGGTGATAAAGCTTTTACCCCCAGCTGAACCGCTGGCAGCAGGGCAGAATGCTACTGGCCTCTGCACACAACTGCAACTTGAGCTGATATCGGTGGATGGGACTGCGGTCTCCACTCACAGCAACCCAGCAGAAGAGCTGGCAACAGAGCAAAGTGCCGCGGGCCTCTGCTCTCAACTAACAGAAGAGGGAGTTCCTGTGGTACTGGATGGGACTTCGGTCTTCACTGACCCAACCCCAGAAAATGGTGTGACACTGAGACAGGAGGATGTCAGCCTTGCTTTGCAAGCACTGGGGGATTTTCACCTACCACAAGTGGATGGGACTTCAGTCTCCACTTGTATACCCCAGGGATGCTGGGCAGTTGGCCCAGATCCCCAACAGCATGACGGACTGAGCCCAGTCACCCTGTCTCCTCCCCAGCGGCGGGTATGTTCTCTGAGAGAGGCAGAGGTTGGCTGGGTAAGTAATGCTCTGTTTGGAGCAATTTATTTGGAGGTACTGTGTGGATACCGGCATTAGAAGAATGGACCTATGGACTAACTTCAGAGTCAACCCGTCAGGGGTCACCTCCTCTGTTAGTCTCCTGCCGAAAGGGGAGATGTGTGACAGGGGGGTCACTTTGGACACAGGGTGAGCCAGGAAATAATGGACATTAAGAAATATATCTTGGACTACCTAAAATGGGTCTGTAATATTTATTCACCATATTCCCAAGGATAGCTGTAAAGGACTATTTACTGATTCTGAACTCAACAGGTTAATTGAGAGATACGGATGTGTTCAGCCTCAATCACCTGTCTGCCTAGTGTAATGCTAATGAATCGCAGCTTCTAAAAGACCTGTTCATTGTTTGTGGTGATGTGGATTGGGGAAATTAAGTCTGTCCATGTGTGTATTGTAAAGTAACAGACAGTCTGGTGAATATAAAGGTCATGTATAGTTATTTAAACATAAAGGGATTAGCTGTTGCCTTCTAAGAGATTGATGGGTATTGGGAGACAAAAGCTAGCCTACTGTCAAATGTGTATTGGGTCTTGTTATGTTGTGGGTGGAGCAGGACCATTGTTCATTTTAGATTAATGCAGTATTGGATGTGTATAAAAGTTACAATGTTTTTCTTAATAAAGTCAGTCTATCCAGAGAAAGATACAGAGTGCGTCTCGTTCTTTCGGAAGGATTAATTCCTATGGGAAGTGGTCGTCTGAGTGTGGAGGATCGGCAGCGAATGTGTGTCCAGGAGAGGGAAGATATCTAAACGGCGTTCCCCCCTTTCGTATTTGGGGTGTCGTTACACCCCCTCTCAGTCCAGCAATGTGCACAAGAGCCTCAGCTGTCTTGGGTCTCTCTCCCCTCATTGGCTGAAAAAGCAGCCATTGGCTCCCATTGCTGTCAATAACAGCCAGTGAGCAAAAGAGGAGATAGGGAAGGGTGGGCAGGGCCGCCATCAGGGGGGTACAGGCATTACACCTGTAAGGGGCCCGATGGTCCCTAGGGGCCCGGCTGGCCCCCCTCACGTTTTTTTATTTTGCATTACACCTGTAAGGGGCCCGATGGTCCCCAGGGGCCCCCCGCCTCCGCTTATCATCTTGCGTCAGGTGAGAGGAGAGAAGAGATTACACTTGTTTTTTTTCGTCAGCACCCCCCCCCCCCGTTTTCTGCTCCAGGGAGGCCATGCCTAAAGCTGTGTAAGGGGCCCCAAAATTTGTGATGGCTGCCCTGAGGGTGGCGGGGGGAGGTTGGCAAGCCGTGGCTCTATGTGCCTTATGGACACGTTGCCCCCCATAGCACGCGGCTTGCTATTGCGTACACAGGTCATGGGGAAGGAACCAGGAGCGACAGCAGGGGACCCGACCGAGAAGAGGAGGATTGGGGCTGCTCTTTAATTCCGCTTTAAGCAACCCCCTTACTTGAACTGTTTTGCCAAAAATTTTAACTACTGCCATTTTCTTTTCAGAGCCTCTTCTTTCATAAAATATATACAGTTGTGGGGTTTTACCTAATCTTCAGGCCTAACATGTGCATTTTAACATGTGTGCGAAAAATGCAAATATATCTGATGGTGCATACACACGACCATTTTTCACAACGTTAAAAATGCCATTTTTTAAATAGGGCATTAAAAACGATCGTGTGTAGGCTCCAGAGCATTTTTAACGACGTGAAAAATGGCCTAAAAAAAAATGAGAACCTGCTCTATTTTTTCACGTCGTTTTTCACGTTGTTTTTTTTAACGACGTGAGAAAAACAGTAGTGTGTATGCTTTTACGAGGGGGAAAAAACGCGCATGCTCAGAATCAAGTATGAGACGGGAGCGCTCGTTCTGGTAAAACTAGCGTTCGTAATGGAGATAGCACATTCGTCACGCTGTAACGTACTGAAAAGCACTAGGCTGAAAAGCGCGAATCGTTGCTCAACAAACTTTACTAACATGAAGGGTGGCGCCATTCGAACTGAACTTCCTCTTTATAGTGCCGTCGTACGTGTTGTACGTCACCGCGCTTTGCTCGCGCGTTTTTTTTAATGAACGTGTGTATGCAAGACAGGCTTGAGAGGAAACAAGAAAAATCACGTCGCGAAAAACTTCGTTTTTGAAAATGACATTAAAAACGATCGTGTGTACGCGGCATCAGGCAGCGAAAGAGTTAAATATTACTACTAAAAAGAATAATAATTCTGCTTATATCGTAAACAAATAAAAAAAAATGACTGAGTGAGATAAGGACTGAGAAAATGAAAAAGAAAAATGATAGAGTTGGTCTAACATATTTTTATGGAGGAGGAAAATCCAGAAAGAAGTCTCCAGAACCTAAGAATGTCCATGGAAATGGGGCAGAGCCGGCAGCGATGGAGCTGTGTGTGTCAGTGAAGTTCCAGTTCTCGCCCTGAATAGGTCAGTCCTCCGAATCCTCCGGGCTAAATATAGAGGCCGCATTCCCAGTGCAGGGCTGTGTGCCTCTTCAGCACTACAATGAATGCAGCCTCTGTGCAGCACCAATGACTTACCAATGACACAAGCAGCACACTAATCCCTATGTCTTACTATGTTTCCTGCTTACCTCGAATGCCCTCTGCTTTCAGAGCCCCCAAAATCATTTATTTTCTGCAAAAACAGCAAACACCCGCCATACGATTTTATTCCAAAATGTCATTTCATACCTAGCCAGGAATTTAAAATGTCTGTGGAAAGATAAATAGTAAAAAAGAAAGATAAATGGTGGAAAAAATAAATATATTGTATATACAGTATCTCACAAAAGTGAGTACACCCCTCACATTTTTGTAAATATTTTATTCTATCTTTTCATGTGACAACACTGAAGAAATGACACTTTGCTACAATGTAAAGTAGTGAGTGTACAGCTTGTATAACAGTGTAAATTTGCTGTCCCCTCAAAATAACTCAACACACAGCCATTAATGTCCAAACCGCTGGCAACAAAAGTGAGTACACCCATAGTGAAAATGTCCAAATTGGGCCCAAAGTGTCAATATTTTGTTTGGCCACCATTAATTTCCAGCACTGCCTTAACCCTCTTGGGCATGGAGCAGTGGCAGCTGGTGCTCCAAATTTTTGGGGGGGCGCAAACAAACTGAAAAATTCAGAAAAAAACATAAATTGCAGTCTCACTGTGCCATCAAACGCAGCCACTGTGCCCATCAAACGCAGCCACTGTTCTCATCAATTGCAGCGCCTGTGCCCATCATATGCAGCCTGCGTGCCCATCATATGCAGCCTGCGTGCCCATCATATGCAGCCTGCGTGCCCATCATATGTAGCCTGTGTGCCCATCAATTGCAGCACCTGTGCCCATCATATGTAGCCTCTGTAACCCATCATATGTAGCCTCTGTGCCCATCATATGCAGCCTCTGTGACCCATCAAATGTAGCCTGTCTGCCCATCATATGTAGCCTGTGTGCCCATCATATACAGCCTGTGTGCCCATCATATGTAGCCTGTGTGTCCAACATATGTAGCCTGTGTGCCCATCATATGTAGCCTGTGTGCCCATCATATGCAGCCTCTGTGACCCATCATATGCAGCCTCTGTGACCCATCATATGTAGCCTGTGTGCCCTTCATATGCACTGAAAAATTTAGAAAAAAAAATCAATTGCAGGCTTACTGTGCCATCAAATGCAGCCACTGTGCCCATCAACGTAGCCACTGTGCCCATCAAACGTAGCCACTGTGCCCATCAATTGCAGCTACTGTGCCATCAAATGCAGCCACTGTGCCCATCAAACGCAGCCACTGTGCCCATTAATTGCAGCCACTGTGCCTATCAATTGCAGCGCCTGTGCCCATCATATGCAGTCTGTGTGCCCATCATTATTATTATACAGGATTTATATAGCGCCAACAGTTTGCGCAGCGCTTTACAACATGGGGGCAGACAGTACAATTACAATACAAATCAATACAGAGGGATCAGAAGGCCCTGCTTGTGAGAGCTTACAATCTAGAAGGGAGGGTTAAGTTGAATAAAAGGTAATAACTGTGGGGGATGAGCTATGTAAAGGTAATCCAGTAAGAAGGGAGTTGCAGTAGTTGAGGCGAGAGATGACCAGGGATTGAATTAAGAGTTTTGTTGTGTCATTGGTTAGAAAGGGGTGTATTTGGAGATATTGCGGAGGTTGAGGCGGCAAGATTTGGACAGTGATTGGATGTGGGGCTTAAAGGAGAGTTTAGAGTCCAGAACTATACCTAGAACTTTGGCATGCAGGAATGGGTTTATAGTTGTGCCATCGATTTTGACAGAGAGATCAGGGGAAGGGACACATGGGAGAGGAAGAATTATAAATTCGGTTTTGAATAGATTGAGTTTGAGGAAGTGGTGTGACATCCAGACTAATATATCTGATAGTAAATTAGTGATCCGTGAGGAGACGGAGGGAGTGAGCTGAGGGGTAGAGAAATAGATTTGGGTGTCATCAGCCATGGGAGTCTATCAGCTGACCCAGGGAGGAGGTGTAGATTGAAAATAGTTGAGGTCCAAGAACCGAACCTTGGGGGACCCCAACAGATAAAGGAAGAGGAAAGGAGGAAGTAGAGTTGTAAGAAATGCTAAAGGTGCGGTTGGATAAGTAGGTAGAGAACCAGTCACGGAGACCAAAGGCGTGCAGTTTTTTGAGGAGTAGGGGGTAGTCAACTGTATCAAAGGCAGCAGAGAGGTCCAGGAGTAGAAGTACAGAATAGTGTCCATTGGTTTTGGCCGTTAGTAGATCGTTTGCCAATACCAGAAGTCTGCCAAGCAAAATAGGCGAGTTGGGAGCTCAGGTGCATGAGGAGAGCTATGATGTAATCGGTATTGCTGAAACTTGGCTTCATTCCTCACATGACTGGGCTATTAATAGTCCTGGCTATGCGCTCTTTCGGAAAGACAGGGTAAAAAGGAAAGGTGGGGGGGTCTGTCTCTATGTGAGAAGTGATCTCAAAGCGAGTGTGAAAGAGGACCTGGTGGATGGAGAGTGGGATGAGGCTGAAGCATTATGGGTGGAACTGCATACAGATGTGCGTAGTTCAAAGTTAATCATTGGAGTTAGTTATAGACCTCCCAGTGTTAGTGAGGAGGTGGAGACTCAGCTCCTTGCACAGATAGAAAGGGCTGCAAGGGCTGGGACGGTTATAATAATGGGGGATTTTAACTACCCAGAAATTGACTGGAGTAATGGCACTGCTGGGACAGTTAAAGGGCAAAAATTTATAAACCTATTGCAGGACAATTTTATGGTCCAGTTTATTGAGGCCCCAACTGGGAATGATGCTCTGTTGGACCTGGTAATCTCAAACCATGCAGAGCGTATTACTAATGTAAAGGAACACCTGGGTAGCAGTGACCATAACATGATTTCATTTGATGTTAGTTGTAAGCAAAAATCACATACGGGAAAGATAAAAACACTTAATTTCAAGAGAGCAAATTTCCCAAGGATGAGGGCTGCTCTCCAGGACTTAGACTGGGAGGGAATATTGGCATCAATGGGCACAGAACAGAAATGGGAAGTCTTCAAAAAGACTGTTTGTGAACTCACTGCAAAGTATATTCCCATGGGCAATAAGTTTAAAAGGCTAAAAATAAAACCGATGTGGCTCACTGCCAAAGTTAAAAAAAGCTATAAAACTACAAGAAAAGAGCTTTTAAAAAATATAAAAATGAGGGAACACTAGTGTCATTTAAATGTTACAAAGAATATAACAGGATATGTAAAAAGGAAATCCAGGATGCAAAAATTCTAAACGAACGACAGATTGCAAAAGATAGTAGGACAAACCCCCAAAAATTCTTCAAATATAATAATAGTAAAAAGGTGAAGTCTGAGCATGTAGGCCCTTTACAAAATAATCTAGAGTGGGTGACTGGGGACAAAAAGAAGGATAATTAATTAAATACTTTCTTCAGCTCTGTGTATACAATGGAGCATGGAGGAGCTCATGTCCAAAATGGGGGTGGTAGTGACACAGCCCCAAATCCACAATGGCTCAAAAGTGATATGGTCCAGAAATATTTGGACAGAATAAAGGTGGATAAAGCACCTAAACCAGATGGCATCCACCCACGGATCCTAAAAGAATTGAGCTCTGGAATTTCAAAGCCATTGTATCTAATTTTTAGGGATTCATTAATGACAGGAATAGTACCACTGGATTGGCGCAGGGCCAATGTGGTGCCTATATTTAAAAAGGGAACAAAGTCTTTACCAAGTAACTATAGACCTGTTAGTTTAACTCCTATAGTTGGGAAGATACTGGAGAGATTAATAAAAGACCACATAGATGAGTTCTTGCTGGAAAAAAAATATTTTAAGCACCAGACAGCATGGATTCATGAAAGACAGAAGTTGTCAGACAAACCTGATTTCTTTTTATGAAGAGGTAAGTAAAACCTTGGACAAAGGGGTGGCGGTGGACGTGGTATACTTGGACAGAGGGGTGGCGGTGGACGTGGTATACTTGGACAGAGGGGTGGCTGTGGACGTTGTATACTTGGACAGAGGGGTGGTGGTGGACGTGGTATACTTGGATTTTGCCAAAGCGTTCGATACAGTTCCCCACACACGGCTAATGTGTAAGGTAAAGTCTACAGGTTTGGAAATATCAGTTTGTAAATGGATAGAAAACTGGCTAAAAGACAGAATTCAGAGAGTCGTGGTTAATGATTCTTACTCTGAATGGTCCAAGGTTATCAGTGGTGTACCCCAAGGTTCAGTGCTGGGACCCTTACTTTTTAATATCTTTATAAATGACATTGGGTCTGGGATCAAAAGTAACATTTCTGTCTTTGCAGATGACACTAATCTATGCAGTGGAATAACGTCCTTACAGGATGTCGCCAATTTACAAGCCGACCTCAATGCTCTGTCTAATTGGGCGACTATGTGGCAGATGAGGTTTAATGTTGATAAATGTAAAGTTATGCACTTGGGGGCTAAGAATATGAATGCATCATACATACTAGGGGGAGTACAACTGGGGGGATCCGTAGTGGAGAAGGATCTGGGGGTTTTGGTAGATCATAAGCTCAATAATGGCATGCAATGCCAAGCTGCGGTTTCCAAAGCGAGCAAAGTCCTTTCTTGTATTAAGAGAGGAATGGACTCCAGAGAGAGAGATATAAATTTTGCCCCCCTGTACAAATCATTAGTAAGACCTCATCTGGAATATGCAGTTCTGTTTTGGGCCCCAGTTCTCAAAAAGGAGATCAGGGAACTGTAGAAAGTGCAGAGAAGGGCAACCAAACTGATAAGAGGCATGGAGGAGCTCAGTTATGAGGAAAGATTAGAGGAACTGAATTTATTCACTCTTGAGAAGAGGAGAATAAGGGAGGATATGATCAACATGTACAAATATATAAGGGGTCCATATAGTGAACTTGGTGTTGAATTATTCACTTTACGGTCAACACAAAGGACAAGGGGGCACTCTTTACATCTAGAGGAAAAGAGATTTCACCTCCAAATACGGAAAGGTTTCTTCACAGTAAGAGCTGTGAAAATGTGGAATAGACTCCCTGCAGAGGTGGTTCTGGCCAGCTCAGTAGATTGCTTTAAGAAAGGCCTGGATACTTTCTTAAATGTACATAATATAACTGGGTACTGACATTTATAGGTAAAGTTGATCCGGGGAATATCAGATTGCCTCTCGGGGGATCAGGAAGGAATTTTTTTCCCCTGCTATAGCAAATTGGATCATGCTCTGCTGGGGTTTTTCGCCTTCCTCTGGATCAACTGTGGGTATAAAATTGGGTATATGGGATTGTATGATATTATTATTTAATTTTTTAATGGTTGAACTGGATGGACTTGTGTCTTTTTTCAACCTGACTAACTATGTAACTATGTTTGTTAGATTTAGGAGAGTAGTTTCTGTGGAGTGTTGAGGACGAAATCCAGACTGAAGGGGATCAAGAAGGCCATTATCAGCAAGGTGGACATTCATTTGGTTGTAGACGTTTAAGGCGTTTGGATAAAAAGGGGAGCAAGGAGATGGGACGTAGGTTGTTAAGATTGGATGGGTCCAGTGCGGGCTTTTTAAGTATAGGGCTGACAAGTGCATGTTTTAGAGAGTTGGGGAAGATGCCAGAAGTGAGGGAGAGATTGAAGATGTGGGTTAGAGAGTGTAGAATAGAGCCAGAGGGTGAACGTAGCATTTGCAAGGGAACAGGATCCAGAGGGCAGGTGGTAAGATGGACGTATGCAGCTTGTGCCCATCATATGTAGCCTCTGTGACCCATCATATGTAGCCTGTGTGCCCATCATATGCAGCCTCTGTGACCCCCCGCTCGCCATCTGACCGGCACACACTTACCCCATCCTGGTGGTGGGTGACGGCGGCATACTGTGGGACATGCAGCAGGTGACGGCGGCGAGCTCCTGTGTCCTCCATGGCTCTCTGTCCTCTCCCGTTAGACATCCAATCAGGACACCTGTGCATTCAGCCAATCAGGTGACGGGTATTAAATCCGCGCCTCCTGATTGGCTGAGAGGCGGTTAAGTGTTGGCAAAGCAAATATTCATTTGATTTGCTAACCCACCTGGGTGAACTGCGAGCGCAATGCTTTGTGCTCGCAGTTCACTTTTTTGAAGCATATTAGAGCCTATGGCTCTAATCGGGTGCATCAAAAACACCCCCGCCGCTATAATTCAGGCGCCCGGTGACCGAAAAGGGGCCGGACGCCTGAATAGGGAGGTGTCTACAGCGGCCATGGATCGATTCATGCAATGCAAATCCATTCTACACACAGGGGGGGACCGGAGAGAGGGGGCGGCGCCCGTGCGCACTTATGCACGCACTGCCACTGGCATGGAGTTCACAGGTTTCCCCTGGAGCCCTCTTCCTCTCCTCCATTATGACATCTCAGAGCTGGTGGATGTTGGAGACCTTGCGCTGCGCGACCTTCCATTTGAGGAGGTCCCACAGATGCTCAATAGGGTTTAGGTCCGAAGACATGCTTGGCCAGTCCATCACCTTTATCCTCAGCTTCTTTAGCAAGGCAGTGGTCGTCTTGGAGGTGTGTTTGGGGTCGTTATCATGTTGGAATACTGCCCTGCGGCCCCGCCTGAAGGGAGGGGTTCATGCTCTGCTTCAATATGTCACAGTACATGTTGGCATTCATGGTTCCCTCAATGAACTGTAGCTCCCCGGTGTCGGCAGCACTCATGCAGCCCCAGACCATGACACTCCCACCACCATGCTTGACTGTGGGCAAGACACACTTGTCTTTGTACTCCCCAGTCCCCACCTGGTTGCCGCCAAACATGCTTGACCCCATCTGAACCAAATAAGTTTATCTTGGTCTCATCAGACCACAGGACATGGTTCCAGTAATCCATCTCCTTAGTCTGCTTGTCTTCAGCAAACAGTTTGCAGGTTTTTTTGTGCATCATCTTTAGAAGAGGCTTCCTTCTGGGACAACAGCCATGCAGACCAATTTGATGCAGTGTGCGGCGTATGGTCTAAGCACTGACAGGCTGACCCCCCCACCCCTTCAACCTCTGCAGCAATGCTGGCAGCACTCATACGTTTATTTCACAAAGACAACCTCTGGATATGACGCTGAGCACGTGACCTCAACTTCTTTGGTTGACTATGGTGAGCCCTGTTTTGAGTGGAACCTGTCCTGTTATACCGCTTGGCCACCAAGCTGCAGCTCAGTTTCAGGGTCTTGGCAATCTTCTTATAGCCTAGGCCATCTTTATGTAGGGCAACAATTCTTTTTTTCAGATCCTCAGAGAATTCTTTGCCATGATGAACTTCCAGTGACCAGTATAAGAGAGTGAGAGCGATAACACCAAATTTAACACACCTGCTCCCCATTCACACCTGAGACCTTGTAACTCAAAGGAGTCACATGACACCGGGAAGGGAAAATAGCTAATTGGGCCCAATTTGGACATTTTCGCATAGGGGTGTACTCACTTTTGTTGCCAGCGGTTTAGACATTAATGGCTGTGTGTTGAGTTATTTTGAGGGGACAGCAAATTTACACTGTTATACAAGCTGTACACTCACTACTTTACATTGTAGAAACGTGTCATTTCTTCAGTGTTGTCACATGAAAAGATAGAATAAAATATTTACAAAATTGTGAGGGGTGTACTCACTTTTGTGAGATACTGTATATATGTATATATATATATATATATATATACACACACATACACATACACACACACACACTGTATATCTTCATATCATGAAAATTCTAAATTCCCATAGACATTAGGGACAGTAATATTATTATTATTATTATTATTATTATTACTAGTAGTAGTAGTAATTCATTAGCTTTTACTTGACATAATCAGAATGCAGAAACAGCAAATACCAGCCATACGATTCTAAGCAACATGAAATTTCATACACAGCCAAGAATTCAGAATGTCTGGTGGAAAAATGAATAATTAAAAAGGAAAAAAAATTGTAAATAAAAAAATATATATGTGTGGTTGGTTTGTGAATATAATGTGTGTTGCTTTTTATCTTTTAATAAATGTTTATAATGGTATTGCACTAGGTTGGTGCGCCCTTCTCTTGTTTTTGTTAGCCTTCCCATTGGGTTTGGACTGGTCAGGCCTCATTCCGCTCCTCGTTCGTGGCAGACGCTGTCATCATCTCCAGGTCTTCAAACTACAGCTCCACAGACTGCTGCCAGCTGTTAGTGGCTCACAATGAGTCCCCCCCCCCCTCCGCTGGGCCTGTTTGTACTTGCTGAATGTTTCTACAGTATATTACTATTGCCGAACTTGGTCTCTGTGTGTTGACTGTCTACTGCACAACGCTGCCCCTATCCCACATATGTGTTTTCTGACCAGAAGCGTTAGGAGGGTTCGTCTTTCGCAAGTGTAGCGGGTATTTGAATTATGTGAGGACTCTGGTGGTGTGAGGTTCCTTGGGGCCCCTGGGTGGCGCTGTTGCCTGGGGCCGGAGTTGAACTCACACCGCAAACCGTGCCTTTTTGTCCTCCCCTGGAGCTGGTACAGCGGGGCGGGGAACCCGCTGGGACGCAAAGGGAGAGGTCATAAAAGGGGCGGACGCCCTGTTTTGAGAGGAGAGTCGGAGGACGCGGCCGCACCCTGGCACCTTTAGCTTGGGTGCTGGCGTTCCGGTGTTCCAGGCCTAGGCGCCCTTGGCCTAGCTGGAGCAGGGATGGAGTCCATCTCAGGCACCTTTAGCCTGGGGTGAGGTACTATGGCTGATGCCTGGGACTCAGTACCTTCGACTGAGTTCCGCGAGGGTGGAGGAATCCGAGGGGGCCCTAACTCCTTGGGTGCTCGTGTCTGAGTTTGTGAGGACTGGCGCGCAGTAACTTCTCTGAAGAGCTCGGCGCAGCATCGCTGGTGACAGAGAGGCCTCCACTTCTCCCTTGGACGGATTTCTTCCTCTGACAAGGGCAAAGTGAGAGAAGGTAAATTCACGTTCTATATTACCTAGTCAGTGGCAGTGACTATTCACCACTGGTGACAGCACAGTGGGCAGCAGCAAGAAGGGAAAGGATTGTGCCTCGATCTGTCCCCTCATTTTCCAAAGGAGAAAGATTGTTTTATTGCTTGGCAAGAAGAATAAAGCTGAGTTGTACCTATTCACTGTGTGGAACTTGGGTTACTCAAGCAAAGGAGTCAGGGATGAAGGACTGGACTTGACTCTAGGACACCTACACAAAAGCCCAATCTCTGACCTTCACCTCCCAGTTACGGAGGACATGGGCCGTGGTGTGTTTCTCTCTCTCTCCCAGGTACCCCTAGACAACAGCCATATAACCACCAAGCAAAGAGAGAGAGGTGAGGCGGCTACACAAGCATAACATTTGTGAAAGGTAGTGGCTTGTGCAGTGGCGTCACAAGGGGGGGCAGAGGGGGGCCCTGACCCCCAAAATTATACTGTGTGTGGGAGCTTTCCTATGCTCGGGGCTATTCTATTATTGGACAGTGCATTTTTGGTCAGCATGCTGGTAAATGTTTGCAAGTCACAACTTTTCCTACATCTAAACCATATCCCCACAAAACTGATTATTTTGTTTGGTAATAGTCAGTGGGTTATTCTTTTGTTTTTTGTCATTACATGTGAGATTTTGCCATGTGACTTCCAATTGCAAAAAAAAGTATATTATACAGCAGCCAAAATATTCTTATCCCTTGCTGGAAAAAAATGTAAACCTTTGGAAAAATAGGAAGTATGTTCCCTCTAAAGCATCATTTCCCAGGATCAAGAGGAAGCTGAGTCCCAAGCAGAACGTTCCAGGTCACCAGATGTCCTCTGCATGTTTTCCCAATGAATGGACCAAGTTCTCTAAAGTCTGAATCTTAAAAAAAAAATGTTTTAGGGAATTTAGGACAGCAGTATGTGAATCTGTTATTTTTACTGTTTGTGAAATGATAACTATGATTTTTTTTTATAATTACTAGGGATCATGGGTGAATCAGCCTGGGTTCAATTTGCTTGGGGTTTGTAGATTCCTGTTCAGAATTCAAGAAACTCAAGCTTAGCAGAGAATCCCATTGAGGTCTATGTGGTTGGGGGGGGGGGGGGGGGGCTTTGTTACTAAATTATGCCCATATTCAATGCTAACAGGCAAACTATAGTTCAAAAACGGGCACGAGGAACTGGGCGCTGCTATGGGAGACATTGAACAAACCAAGCCATTTAGTTCTAAATTACCATTACCTAGACATGTGCACTGCTAAAAAAATTGTTAGTTTTAGTTTTTCGTTTCATACATTTTTTTTTTGTTTTTTTTCCGGGTCATTCGTTATGATCTCAATTCGAAATCCTGAAAAAAAAACAAAACTGAAAATTCGAAAGAATAACTAACTAATAATAACTAACTATTAAATTATAACGAGAGACGCATCTAAACGAATGGAACGAATTAATAATAAATAATAATGTAGTGCACCCACCCCAGACTTTACCTGCTTTTCTTTATTTGGCTCCTCCGCAGGAAAGACTGAGGCACACCGCACTGCATGCCTGTACCCTCCCGGATGGGGAGGTTGAGCAGTGTTAGTTTCTCAGGCCTGCTTGCGGCCAGTGATTGCATTCTCCCAGGCTGATCTCGTTTCTGAAGTAACCAGAAACAAGTCCTTAGGGCTCCCCAGTAAAGCAACTGTCCACACCAACTGAAAGTCCAACTTCTATATTTATTCTTTAGAACAATAAATAGTCTCTTTGAGAGCAGACAGGTTGAGACAAGCACAGGTCAGATAAGGAGGAGGTCCAGGCACAAACTTAATTTAGCTTCTCTCCTGTTTTGATTTGCATGAACAGGCTTGGCGCACGGTCTCTGCCACAGACCTGGTGAATAGTTGAAGTCACTGCCACTGACTTGTAAGAGTTGGTCGCTGCCACTGACCTGGTGAACATGCACTTCCTTCTTGGAGTACTTGGCCCATGTCAAGGAGAAAAACATCCCTCCGGAGAGTTACCAGAGGCCCATCTGTCACCACGACTCTGCGCTGGGTCTTCAGAAAGGGTCACCTCCCTGGCCTCCTCGTCCTGGATACGGGTCCCCTCGCAAGGCGGATCCCTGGGAGCTCTCGATCCCTAGCGGACCCCAGCCGAAGGTTGCTGGGCCCCAGGCCTTCTCTAAAGTACCTCACCCCAGACTGAAGGTGTCTGAGATGGAACAGCAGCGCCGTCTCCGGGACTAGGGCACCTGGAGATAATCCTCCTCACCCCCAGGCCAAAGGTGCCTGGGCGTGGACGCAGCACCCCCATGGGCGGGGAAGTGGACCTCGAACGGAAGATGTCTGCCCCTTTTATATCCTCTCCCAGCAGGCACAGACGTACTATTGCCGCGAGGGGACACAAAAGGCACAGCCCTCCAATGGTGGTTCAACCCTGGCCTATGGCGACAGCGCCACCTGTAGGCCACAGGGAACTGGACACCAATGATATCCCCCACGATTTAAAATGGTCCATAAAACCTGACAATTTGTGCATCAGTTACCACTCAGATACTCCCCCTAAATATGACATCCCGCTACACAAATAATAATAAAACCTTTTTATTATTATTATTGCTGTAGCCACCCCCTCACCCCGTCCTCTTTAGCTAGGGGTATGTCACGCGACAGGGTGAGGTGCGCTACGGCCCATGTCCTCCCCACAACGGCGGGCGAGGTGAAGGCCAATACCTGATGTTTCCTCGGGCCGGTGTGTCCGGAGCATGTACCGAGTCTGTTGTGCAGAAACCACCGAACCACCCTTTGCTCCCATTAACAGAGTCCATACACCGATCACAGTCCAACTGTTGGTTTATTTCGTATCTCCACATACAGGCAATGCGATGGCATGATACGGTTGCATGAGCAGGTCGAGGCACTATACTGATCTGGGTCCCTACACCCCCTGTGCTATAACCAAGGGTTGTAGGAGTCTTGACATGAATACCTCCGTTGCGTTGCGGCCCCTATCAGGGGAAGATGTCCTCCAAGGGAGTTACCGAAGGCCCATCCGTCACCGGGTTGACACTACACCGGGTCTTCGAACGGGTGACCTCCCCAGCCTCCTCACCTCAGATGCGGGCCCCCTCGCAAGGGGCGCCCTGGAGCAACTTCACCCTCACGGGACCCAGTCGGAGTCACCGGGTCCCAGGCCTCCTCAATAGTACCTCACCCCAGGCTGAAGGTGCCTGGGATGGACTCCATCTTCATTCCGGCCAGGCCTAGGGCGCCTAGGCCGGAACCTTGAACCGCCCGCACCCAGGCCTAAGGTGCCTGGGTGCGTGAAGAGATGATCCCCCGAAAAGAAGAAGACCTCGTGGCGAGGGCGTCTCCCCCTTTTATCTCCTCCCGTCGATACCACGGCGGGTTCCCCGCCCCGGCCGTACCATCTCCAGGAAGGGACAAAGAAGGGTAGCACTGCAGTAGTGATTCTACCCCGAGCCAGTAGGTACACTGACACCCACTGGTCAAGGAGAATATTACACCACCCAATCCTCCACGAATAACAAAAAGGGGTCTGAACCCTAACACAATTTACACACTTGGGTCACACTACCCCCAGGTGTATCCCACTAAATTGAGGACCCCGCTACATTGCTATTTGTTATTATTAATTTGTTCCGTTCCATTTGTTTAGATACAGCATTCGTTATTTCGGATAATTTGTAACTTCGGATAAATTTGTGTTCGTTACGTTCTCCAACAGGCAAATTTGAAAGGAAATTCCAATACCTGTAATTTAATAGTTAGTAATAGTTAAGTTATTATTAGTTAATTATTTCTGATTTTTGAGTTTTCGGGTTTTTGAATTTCCGAATTTATGAATTTTGGAATATTCAAATTTACTGAAAAATTCATTAAACGGGTTTTTGTTAATTTGGATATTTCAGAATTAACAAATTTGTCAAAAAATTTATTTGGAACCAAACGAATTGCGCA
This sequence comes from Rana muscosa, assembly GCA_029206835.1. Lineage (NCBI taxonomy): Eukaryota > Metazoa > Chordata > Amphibia > Anura > Ranidae > Rana > Rana muscosa. The sequence continues at coordinate 432,590,907 of CM055118.1, read as the reverse complement.
TGTCTACCATTTACCATACCACTTCCTGCCCGGCCTATAGTACAATGAGGGCAGAATGAGAGCGCTGCCATCCTGACTGGACGTCATATGACATCCTCCCAGGATCACTCCACGAGCTGCGCTTCAGTGCAGTCTGTCACCCACTGTGTCCACCAGACACAGCGAATGATAAATCAGTGTACCGCTGGTGGTACCATGTGTTCTCTGTGATCAATCACAGCTATTGTGCACAATGAATGGCTTCCATTCATAGCCATTCATTGTGTACTGCTGTGTTGATCTCTGTGATTCACAGTGATCACCAGGGCCACCATCAGGAATTTTGGGGCCCCTTACACAGCTTCAGGCATGGGCCCTCTGGAGCAGAGGGAGAACCGAGGGGGGGTGCTGCCGCCGCAAATTGAGACGTGGGGTGGGGTGGGGGCTGCCGTGAATTGAGAAGCGGGGGGATGCCACGAATTGAGAAGCTGGGGGGGTGCTGCCACCGCGAATTGTTGAGGTCGGGGGGGCTTTGGGAGCTGACGAACAAAAAAAAAAAACAACACAAAAGAACAAAAAAAAAAAAAAAAAAAAGGGGTGGTTGCCATTCGGGGCCCTGGGGACCTCTGGGCCCCTTACAAAAAAATAAAAAACTATAAAAAAATAAAAAATGTATATATAAAAAAAAAGAAAAATATAAAGGGGGGTTGCAATCCGGGCCTCTGGGGACCTCTGGGCCCATTACAAAAAATATATATTTTTTCAAAAAAAAAAAAAAAAGGGGGGTTGCCATCCGGGGCCCTGGGGATCTCCGGCCCCTTACAGGTGTACTGTCTGTACCCCCTGATGGCGGCCCTGGTGATCACATAGTACAATTGTAAAAAATATTGCTTATAACAGTTATTATCACTGTTATAAGCAATCACAGTGTGCAAAAATAAAAAAATTAATCCCTAATGATAACGCTGTACTGCTCTGGTCACATTAATTCTCAACACAGCTACATCCCCAGTTATAAGAGGGTGGACACTTATGCAACCACATTATTTTATTTTTTTTATTTTTACTTCCACCCCCTAAAAGATTTCAGTTTGTTGTTTAACTGAGTTGACATTTTAACAGGGGTGTGTAGACTTTTTATATCCATTGTATATCCCATAGTTTGTGTCGCATTTTTGCGCAATTGTCATTCAAAGTGTGATGGCGCTGAAATCTGAAAATTGGCCTGGGCAGGAAGTGGTAAAAAGTGTCCGGTATTGAGGTGGTTAAACCTGAGAGATGCGTCTAAAGCGCTATGTGGTGCTTGGGAACCAACAAATTGTTTGTTGGATTTTATAGAGCCTGTGTCCCTACCATGGAAATTTATCTTCACCATCTGTTCTGGTAACCATTGTCACTGAAACAGGAAGTTATGGAAAATCCAAAAGTTTATCAGTGCAAGAGTTGAGGGGAAATCCTTAACCTGTTCTTATGACAACTCTCTAAGATGGGAATTCGGTTCACTCTGGAGAAATATCCTTGTTTTTACTGTTGTGTTACTGGGATAGGAAGTAAAGGGAAATCTCTCCATCAGGGCCCAGGAAGCAAAAACAATAACCTGGTAGGGGTTTTACCGATTCCTTACTCAATCTAAAATGTAAAAAATGAACTGGGTTTATATAAAGTGCATCCGGAAAGTATTCACAGAGCTTCACTTTTTCCACATTTTGTTATGTTGCAGCCTTATTCCAAAATGGATTAAATTCATATATTCCTCAAAATTCTACAAACAATACCCCATAATGACAACGTGAAAGAAGTTTGTTTGAAATCTTTTCAAATTTAATAAAAATAAAAGTATTCACAGCCTTTGCCATGACACTCAAAATTGAGCTCAGGTACATCCTGTTTCCACTGATCATCCTTGAGATGTTTCTACAACTTGATTGGAGTCCACCTGTGGTAAATTCAGTTGATTGGACAGGATTTGGAAAGGCACACACCTGTCTATATAAAAGGTCCCACAGTTACCAGTGCATGTCAGACCACAAACCAAGCCATGAAGTCCAAGGAATTGTCTGTAGACCTCTGAGACAGGATGGAGGCACAGATCTGGGGAAGGGTACAGGGAAATGTCTGCAGCATTGAAGGTCCCAATGAGCACAGTGGCCTCCATCATCTGTAAATGAAAAAAGTTTGGAGCCATCCGGACTCTTCCTAGAGCGGTCCAACCGGCCAAACTGAGCGATCGGGGGAGAAGGGCCTTAGTCAGGGAGGTGACCAAGAACCCGATGGTCACTCTGACGGAGCTCCAGTGTTTCTCTGCGGAGAGAGGAGAACCTTCCAGAAGAACAACCATCTCTGCAGCACTCCACCAATCAGGCCTGTATGGGGGAGTGGCCAGACGGAAGCCACTCCTCAGTAAAAGGCACATGACATTCCACCTGGAGTTTGCCAAAAGGCACCTGAAGGACTCTCAGACCATGAGAAACAAAATTCTCTGGTCTGATGAAACAAAGATTGAACTCTTTGGCCTAAATGGCAAGTATCATGTCTGGAGGAAACCAGGCACCGCTCATCACCCGTTCAATACCATCCCTACAGTGAAGCATGGTGGTGGCAGCATCATGCTGTGGGAATGTTTTTCAGCGGCAGGAACTGGAAGACTAGTCAGGATCGAAGGAAAGATAAATGCAGCAATGTACAGAGACGTCCTTGATGAAAACCTGCTCCAAAGCGCTCTGGACCTCAAACTGGGGCAAAGATTCATCTAAGAACAGGACAACAACCCGAAGCACACAGCCAAGATAACAAAGGAGTGTCTACGGGACAACTCTGAATGTCCTTGAGTGGCCAAGCCAGAGCCCAATTGAACATCTCTGGAGAGATCTGAATATGGCTGTACACCGACGCCCTCATCCAACCTGATGGAGCTTGATAGGTCCTGCAAAGAAGAATGGGAGAAACTGCCCAAAAATAGGTGTGCCAACCTTGTAGCATCATACTCAAAAAGACCTGAGGCTGTAATTGGTGCCAAAGGAGCTTCACCAAAGTATTGAGCAAAGGCTGTGATACTTCTGTACATGGGATTTTTTTTTTTTTTTTTGCTTATTTATTCTTAATAAATTTGCAAAGATTTCAAACAATACTTCTTTCAGGTTGTCATTATGGGGTATTGTGTGTAGAATTTTGAGGAAAATAATTAATTTAATCCATTTTGGAAAAAGGCGCTAACATAACAAAATGTGGAAAAAGTGAAGCGCTGTGAATACTTTCCGGATGCTCTGTATATTTGAATGTAGAGTGGCTACTTTCCAGTGTGATACAATGTAGCAGTGTTCTGCAAATTAATACGATTTACTGAATTTCCATGGTGTCCACACATTTGAATGTCTTAAAGAGTTAATAATTGCAATATGCAAAAAAGACCGTTATATTCTCCTGACACTAAACTAATAAAGATTAAAGTACATTGTACATAGTGAAGTGCGGCTTCCTGCACAATCACATCAGGAAATCCCTCAAATCTGGTCCTTATCCTCCTTACACAGTTCTTCTAATCTAAGTATACATAGATCCCTGATTTATATATACAGAGTCTGAGAGAGATTATATACAGAGGAAAATCAAAGCAGCACATTCATGGCTCGGGACGTCATTGCTAACATATATGTCTGCCTGAGGCCAAAGAGATTACCGTTTCTTGTGAGGGACTACAAGATTGTACTATAGGGAGTATATGTTACCTCCAGCCTACAGAGGGGAAGGAAAGTTACAATTTAGTCTAACAGGAAAATGTGTATTGGGTTTAATATTTATGGCATTCACCTCCTTACTGACCCTCAAGTGAAATCCCTATAGTTCCCAAAACCCCCCATCTTCTGAATATCCCTGAATCTGTGCCTACAGAAAAGTCAGGTCAGGTGTTCCCGGATTCTGAACACCACTCTCTCCCCAGTCCTTCTAACAAACAACCCAGCATGAGAGGGAGGTTGCACAACACATGATGACACATGAGGTTGCAATCTCTTTATAAAACACTGTGAATTTTTTTTTTAGCCTGACTGTAATGGATTATAATTTTTTTTACAACAAGATATTTAAAATGGTAGTCAAGTCCGCCTATGGGATTTTTACCTACGGGTAAGCTTCTGATGACGTCATGTTAGATGACGAAACGCGTAAGTCTGGAACGCACGTTGCTCTAGGTCACGTCCTGTTGGAACGCATGCCGACTCTGTTGTGGGTCATGCGGTTTCCATCGCCAACGTCTGTCATTTGCGGTAGTTCGCAAAGGAGGACACATTGTTTTATTGTTTTATTTGCATTTGTAGCCATTGAGGCTTTTAATAAAATACCCTATGGTATCACACTACGAGTAGTCCGTCCTCTCTTATTTCTCTCCCGCACCGCTGGTGATATCCTGTTTGGAGTCATGTTCCATCCCGAGGAGGACGACATTGGAGGATTCGTTTAAAGACCCCACAAGCACTTATGATCCTTTCTGGCGTATGGTAGTAGAATCTACAACATCTGGTGAGTGGATATCTACACATTACTTGTTTGCACCATCCATGAAGGAAAGTTTATTTTCTTTTGAATCATCCAGGATCTTGTTTGTAACTTTGTTTCTCATACTTGGACTTTTTCACAACCATATGTCTCAAGGTTTATAGCTTTTTAGTAGTTACTATTCACAATATCAGTTTTTTCCTGTTCACGTGGGTTATATTTATTTATGATTATCCTTTCCGTGTCCATATTATTATTATTTTTTTGGGAGTTTAAAGGGATGAGGTGTCAACCCTATGCGCATGCACGAGGAGTGATTTAAATGCAGCTCCGGCCACTCATACAGCCGAAGGCCGCAAACCCAGAAGGAAGACCGGGTGAATATGGAAGCCCTGACAGCGCTGACAGCATGCCGCTGGAGGGCTTCGTTCTATGGTAAGTATTTCATAAATGTGCTAGTACATTATGCCATTTTTTTTTTTTTTTTTTACTGCCATGGTTTACAACCACTTTAAAGCCAAGAACAATCCCTAGGTGTGGTGTTTGCATACATTTTTAGAGATGTGCACAAAGGTAAAATATGTTCCATTTCATTTCGGATTCGTTTGTTAAAGTAGAAGTATGGGCAAATTTTTTTTTTTCATTTTGAATAGAGCAATGGAGGGTTATAACCCCTGTCAGATTAATTTTCACCATCTATGTCCCATTATGGAGATTTCCCTTCACTCCCTGTCCCATGGCCAAAGAGGAAGTGAGGGGAAATCCCTCCAAATTAAGGGAATTCCTTAGGGACCCCCCAGATCACCAGAACCAGTGTCTCCATTGGAAGATTTCCCCTCTATTACTTTTCTGCAGAAAACCCAAAATTTGGGATTTTCTTTTACTTTCACTTTCAATGATAATGGTAAACAGGACAAATAGAGAGGTGGTTTCTCCATAACGGGGGCACAGACAGCAATAAAAACTGACAGCGGTTCTAATATCTCTCCACTCTATCCAAAACGAAAAAAAAGTTTTGCCTTTAGTTATACTTTAACCACTTCCCGCCCCGTCAATAGCAGATGGGAAGCGGTTCTGTTATCCACACTGGACATCATATGACGTCCTGCGGGATAACAGCCGCCGCGCGCCCGGGGGGGCGCGCATCGCGGCGATCGGTGGAGCGGTGGGTCAGTCTGACCCACCGCTACACTGATCTCGGTAAAAAGCCTCCGGCGGAGGCTTTTTACCACGTGATCAGCCGTGTCCAATCACGGCTGATCACAATGTAAACAGGAAGAGCCGTTGATCGGCTCTTCCTCACTCGCGTCTGACAGACGCGAGTAGAGGAGAGCCGATCGGCGGCTCTCCTGACAGGGGGGGTTCGCGCTGATTGTTTATCAGCGCAGCCCCCCCTCGGATACCCACACTGGACCACCAGGGAAGCCCCCCAGGACCACAGGGAAGCCCCAAGCATGTGGATGGCCCCCATGGCCATCCACATGTAGTAAAATAAAAATAAAAAAATATGCCAATCAGTGCCCACAAATGGGCACTGACTGGCACTATGATGGCACCACCTCAATGTGTGGTGGCTGGCATTGCTGGGCATCAGTGTCCATCAGTGCCACCTACTAGTGTCCATCAGCGCCACCTATCAGTGCCCACCTATTAGTGCCCGTCCGTGCCACCTATCAGTGCCGCCTATAAGTGCCAATCAGTGACGCCTATGAGTGCCAATCAGTGCCGCATACCAGTGCCACATATCAGTGCCCATCATCAGTGCCCATCAGTGCCACCTCATCAGTGCCCGTCAGTGCCGCCTTATCAGTGCCCGTCATTGAAGTAGAAAAGGTACTTATTTACAAAAAAAATTAACAGAAACAAAGAAAAACATAGTTTTTTTCAAAATTTTCGCTCTTTTTTTATTTATTGTGCAAAAAATAAAAATCGCAGAGGTGATCAAATACCACCGAAAGAAAGCTCTATTTGTGGGAACAAAATGATAAAAAATTTGTTTGGGTACAGTGTAGCATGACCGCACAATTGTCATTCAAATTGCGACAGCGCTGAAAGCTCAAAATTGGCTTGGGCAGGAAGCTGTATAAGTGCATGGTATTGAAGTGGTTAAGCAGGGCCCCTTTCACACGGAACGGATCTGTGAAGATCCGCCCCGTGAACCTCCGCTTGCTCAGCGGGGATCGCTCCACTGAGCCGGCGGATGACAGGGTGGTCCCCGCACACTGTGCGGGGACTGCCCTGTCAGATCTCCGCTCTCCTCTATGGGGGGGATCGGATGAACACGGACCGTCTGTCAGTGTTCATCCGATCCGCTCTGCAGACGGATAGAAAAATAGGATTTTCCTCCGTCTGCAGAATCGGAGGATTGCGGACCTGGATGAGATCTCATAGGGACCAATGTATGTCCCTTTTTCATCCGTAAAGATGGGGTCTGAAGACAGAGTCTTGGGGGACACCTACAGAAAGTGAAGAGGAGGAGATGCCATTGTAGGTGACACTGAAGGTGCACTGAGAAAGGTAAGAGAACCACGAAAGAGTAGAGTCTCAGAGGCTAAAGGAGTGGAGGGGTGGGTGGTCAACTATATCAAAGGTGGCAAACAGGTCTAATGCCGCGTACACACGACCGTTTTTCACGACGTTAAAAATGCCATTTTTTAAATTGGGCATTAAAAACGGTGGTGTGTAGGCTCCAGAGCATTTTTAACGACGTGAAAAATGGCCTATAAAAAAGAGAACCTGCTCTATTTTTTCACGTCGTTTTTCACGTCGTTTTTTTTAACGACATGAAAAACGGTAGTGTGTATGCTTTTACGAGGGGAAAAAAAACGTGCATGCTCAGAATCAAGTATGAGACGGGAGCGCTCGTTCTGGTAAAATTAGCGTTCGTAATGGAGACAGCACATTCGTCACGCTGTAATGGACTGAAAAGCACAAGGCTGAAAAGCGCAAATCGTCGCTCAACAAACTTTACTAACATGAAGGGTGGCGCCCATCGAACGGAACTTCCCCTTTATAGTGCCGTCGTACGTGTTGTACGTCACTGCGCTTTGCTCGAGCGGTTTTTTAAATGAACGTGTGTATACAAGACAGGCTTGAGAGGAAACAAGAAAAATCACGTCGAGAAAAACGTCGTTTTTGAAAATGACATTAATAACGATCGTGTGTACGCGGCATCAGAGTATGCCATTGATTTCAGCGGTTGGTAAGTTAATAATACGTTTTAGGAGTGCAGTTTTAATGGAGTGTCTTGGGTGGAAACCAAGATTGGAGAAGGCTGTTTTCGGTGAGGTAGTAGCTCAGACTATTGTAGACTAGGCATTCAAGAAGTTTGGAGGTAAATAAATGTAAGCAATTTCATTAGCTTTTTATTTAGAAGTCAGGGAGCCATACATTTGTCCATGCTGGTGCTTATCCAATAGTTTTTCTAAAGGCAAAGAGTGATGAGCTTAGACTGCCAGTAAAAGATCTTGAATCCTTTTACCGCATCCAATGCTGTATCCTGGCCTAGGCCAACAAGGCCCAGGCCTAGGGAAGCACTTTGCAGGGGGGCAGCACGGAAAGAAACCCTGTCGGCTTGCACTACACTGTTAGTGTAACGCAAGCTGCTTCTAATTTTGAATGAAGGTACATGGTTAGTGGCGCTCACTGAAATATAGCATGGGACACTAGGTCCAAAGAAGTCCTTTAAGCAGTTTGCTTTGTGGTGAGGTAACAGTATTTTTTGCACTTCTAGGCTGCCTTGAAAAAGGTGAGCGTAGTGTGTTCCTCCTCTCACTGCGCATGCACCGAAATGCATTGCATCTTGGTCCTGTGACGCCATCCCGCCCCACGCTGCGCCTCAGCACTCAGCACAGACGAGCAGCTTGCGCTCCAGGCCTCCATTCGGCCGCCGCACGAGACCCGGAAAACTCTCCACAGGATTGAACACAGGCTCCACTGCACTGGCCTTGAACATTGCTGGCACAAGCAGAGGTGCACATCCCACAGGACCCCCACATGCCGATCTAAAGACACCTTAATGTGAGTGTTTTAATGTTACTGCTATATTAAAATTACACAGTTTTACTTCAGCGGCGCCTGCCTTTGTTTTTTATCTCTAATTTTGAATGTCCTATTATCACTGTGCTATATGTTTTTTGCTGCACCATTGGCATGGTTATATCTTGTTAGTCCTCTCCATCAAATTATCGAAAATTTGTGCTTAATGTAGAACTATAGACAACACTCTTCTTTTTCATCTTGGATAGAGTAAGGGAGGGTTACAGCCCCTGTCAGTTTATTTTTTACCACCCCTGTCCCATTGCAGAGATTTCCCTTCACTTCCTGCCCCATAGCCAAACAGGAAGTGAGAAGAAATCTATGCAAATTAAGGGAATCCAATGCCCCCCTGGGCACCCACTCGAAAAGGGGTGGGTCTTAAACAGAAAAGGGTGTGGCCTTGACAGGAAGGGGTGGGTCATATTAAAATTCTGGGGTGCACGAGTTTAGCCAGGCCTAGGGCAGCACAGAACCTAAATACACTACTGACCGCATCCAACCAGTGGGGTATACAGAGAGTGCAAAGTAATGATTCATCGATTTTATCTTTACAATGGGGCTTTAAAATAAAATTCATAAGCATCAAAACTGGGAATCCATGTTATAAAGTTAAACATACAATTGCATGATTTACTTATTCTGTTTTTTATACATTTTGCTTCCAATAGTTAACCACTTAACGACCGCTCACTGTATATATACGTCGGCAGAATGGCACCGACAGGCACAATCACGTAGAGTGTACGTGATTGCCTTTGTACAGTTGGGGGGTCCAATCGGACCCCCCTTCTATACAGTGAGCGGTGGCTAAGTGTCCGGGAGCGTTCCGGGATGAGGGGGCAGCCATTCGTTTCTGGCCACCCCCTCGCGATCGCTCCCGGCGAATAGAAATGCCCCCTCTGTCTGTCAGACAGAGGGAGCAGGAGGAAGTGATGTCATCTCTGGTGCGGCGCTCACATATACCGAGCGCCGTACAAGAGAAGATATCAGGTCAGTGCACACAACACTACACTGACACCAGGACACATAGGGACATAAATCGCCCCCCCAGGCCCCCCCCAGATCACCCCCCCCAGCCCCCAGTCACAGTGTCACTGATTGCAGTGACCATTTATTTAGTGATCACTGCAATCAGTGACATTTGTGACTGTAAAAGTGTCACCAAAGTTTAGTCTTAGGTCCAGTGTAGCCCCCTAACCCCCCTAATAAAGGTTTAACCCCCTGATCACCCCCCAGATAACCCTTTCACCCCCTATCACCACTGTCGCTTAGCGATCATTTTTCTGATCGCTGTCTTAGTGTCAGTGATGCCGATCGGCAGCCAGTCATTTTTTTTAGGTTCGCCGTAGGTTTTTATAGCGTCAGGTACCCCAATATATTATCTAATAAAGGTTTAACCCCCTTGATCGCCCCCCAGGTAACCCTTTCACCCCCTATCACCACTATCACTAAGCGATCGTTTTTCTAAACGCTGTCTTAGTGTCTGTGATGCAGATCGTAGCCAGTATTTTTTTTTAGGTTCGCCGCATGTTTTTATAGCGTCAGGTACCCCAATATATTATCTAATAAAGGTTTAACCCCCTTGATCGCCCCCCCAGGTAACCCTTTCACCCCCATCACCACTGTCGCTAAGCAATTGTTTTTCTAAACGCTGTCTTAGTGTCGGTGATGCAGATCGGTAGCTGGTAATTTTTTTTAGGTTCGCCGCAGGTTTTTATAGCGTCAGGTACCCCCATAAATTATCTAATAAAGGTTTTAACCCCCTGATTGCCCCTAGTTAACCCTTTCACCAGTGATCACCATATAAGTGTTACGGGTGACGCTGGTTAGTTAGTTTGCTTTTTATAGTGTCAGGGCACCCGCCGTGTATATAACCCAATAAAGGTTTAACCCCCTGATCGCCCGGCGGGTGATATCAATTAGGTTTTAGCGTCAGAGAGGGTCTGAGTCACACCCCAGGCAGCGTCAGGTTAGTGCCAGTAACGCTAACACCCACGCGTGAAGCATACACCCCCCTTAGTGGTATAGTATCTGAACAGATCAATATCTGATCAGATCTATACTAGCGTCCCCAGCAGTTTAGGGTTCCCAAAAACGCAGTGTTAGCGGGATCAGCCCAGATACCTGCTAGCACCTGCGTTTTGCCCCTCCGTCCAGCCCAGGCCACCCAAGTGCAGAATCAATCGATCACTGTCACTTACAAAACACAACACACATAACTGCAGCGTTCGCAGAGACAGGCCTGATCCCTGCGACTCCAGTGCTGTAGGAGGTGATTTCACCACCACAGTTAAAAAAAAAAAACATATATGCCGAAGCATTGGGGCAGCAGGGGCGGAGGAGCGATTTTGCTCCTAATGCCGCGTACATACGGTCGAAATTCCGACGGAGGCTTGCCCGTGGAAAAGTCCGACCATGTGTACACGGCATAACTTTTTTGCGGGAGGATGCCCCCATGCTTCAGCATATATAAATGGTGCGTGTATGCCCATCATTAGAAGTGGGTGGATGAAGGGCGGTATTCTAATGGTGGGCATACCCACCGATCAATCTCTTTTTTCGTTCAGCCAACTGGCTGCATGAAATAAAAAGATTACAATACATGTCCAACAAGGACCAGCAATGTACTGGTATGTTGCTGGACTTTGAATGTTTATACCAGATTGATGCCTGCGGGTTTAGGTATCATCTTGGTATCATTCTTTTCAGCCTGCGGCCGGCTTTCATGTAAAAGCAATCCTAGCGGCTACTTAGCCTCTGGACTGCTTTTACAAGCAGTGGGAGGGAATGCCCCCCCCCCCCCGGATATAAAAAGCGCCATTGGGAAATTGGGAAAGCATTTTATCACACCGATCTTGGTGTGGTCAGATGCTTTGAGGGCAGAGGAAAAATCTAGGGTCTAGAAGACCCCAGTTTTTTCAAAAAAAAAGAGTACCTGTCACTACCTATTGCTATCATAGGGGATATTTACATTCCCTGAGATAACAATAAAAATGATAAAAAAAAAAAATACTTGGAAGGAACAATTTAAAAATAAAATATAAAAGCAAAATTAATAATAAAAAAAAAAAAAAAAAAAAAAAGCACCCCTGTCCTGCCCTGTTCTTGCCCAATGGCGAACGCAAGCGTCGGTCTGGCGTCATATGTAAACAGCAATTGCACCATGCATGTGAGGTATCACCGCGAAGGTCAGATCGAGGGCAATCATTTTAGCAGTAGACCTCCTCTGTAAATCTACTGGGGTAACCTGTAAAGGCTTTTAAAGGCTTTTAAAAATGTATGTAGTTTGTCGCCAATGCGCGTTTGTGCGAAATTTTAAAGCATGTCGTGTTTGGTATCTATGTACTCGGCCTAAGATCATCTTTTTTATTTCATCAAACATTTGGGCAATATAGTGTGTTTTAGTGCATTAAAATTAAAAAAAGTGTATTTTTTAACCCAAAAAATGCGTTTGAAAAATCGCTGCGCAAATACTGTGTAGAAAAAAAAAATGGAACACCCACCATTTTAATCTGTAGGGCCTTTGCTTTAAAAATATATATATATATAATGTTTGGGGGTTCAACATAATTTTCTTGCAAAAAAAAAAAATGTTTTCATGTAAACAAAAAGTGTCAAAAAGGGCTTTGTCTTCAAGTGGTTAGAAGAGTGGATGTAAGCTTCCTAATGTTGTGTATAAAATGCCAGAACAGTTCAAAACCCCCCCAAATGACCCCATTTTGGAAAGTAGACACCCCAAGCTATATACTGAGAGGCATGTCGAGTCCATGGAATATTTTATATGTTGACACAAGTTGCGGAAAAACGACAATTTTTTTTTTTTGCACAAAGTTGTCACTAAATGATATATTGCTCAAACATGCCATGGGCATATGTGGAATTACACCCCAAAATACATTCTGTTGCTTCTCCTGAGTACGGGGATACCACATGTGTGAGACTTTTTGGGAACCTAGCCGCGTACGGGACCCCAAAAACCAAGCACCGCCTTCAGGCTTTCTAAGGGTGTAAATTTTTGATTTCACTTCTCACTGCCTATCACAGTTTCGGAGGCCATGGAATGCCCAGATAGCACAAAACCCCCCCAAATGACCCCATTTTGGAAAGTAGACACCCCAAGCTATTTGCTGAGAGGTATTGTGAGTATTTTGCAGATCTCGCTTTTTGTCACAAAGTTTTGAAAATTGAAAAAAAAATATATATATATATATATATATATATATTTTCTTTCTTCATTTTCAAAAACAAATGAGAGCTGTAAAATACTCGCCATTCCTCTCAGCAAATAGCTTGGGGTGTCTATATTCCAAAATGGGGTCATTTGGGGGGGTTTTGTGCGATTTTGGCATTTTATGGCCTTCGAAACTGTGATAGGTAGTGAGGAGTGAAATCAAAAATTTGTGCCTAGAAATCCTGAAGGCGGTGCTTGGTTTTCGGGGTCCCGTACGTGGCTAGGCTCCTAAAAAGTCCCACACATGTGGTATCCCCGTACTCAGGAGAAGCAGCAGAATGTATTTTGGGGTGAAATTCCACATATAACCATGGCATGTGTGAGCAATATATCATTTAGTGACAACTTTTTGTAATTTTTTTTTTTTTTTGTTTTTTGTCATTATTCAATCACTTGGGACAAAAAAATAAAAAATTCAATGGGCTCAACATGCCTCTCAGCAATTTTCTTGGGGTGTCTACTTTCCAAAATGGGGTCATTTGGGGGGGGGGGTTTTGTACTGCCCTGCCATTTTAGCACCTCAAGAAATGAGATAGGCAGTCATAAATTTAAAGCTGTGTAAATTTCAGAAAATGTACCCTAGTTTGTAAACTCTATAACTTTTGCGCAAACCAATAAATATACGCTTATTGACATTTTTTTTACTATAAACATGTGGCTGAATACATTTTGGCCTAAATGTATGACTACAATTGAGTTTATTCGATTTTTCTTATAACAAAAAGTAGAAAATATCATTTTTTTTCAAAATTTTCGGTCTTTTTCCGTTTATATCGCAAAAAATAAAAATTGCAGAGGCAATCAAATACCATTAAAAGAAAGCTCTATTTGTGGGAAGAAAAGGACGCAAATTTCGTTTGGGTACAACATTGCATGTCCGCACAATTTACAGTTAAAGCAGCGCAGTGCAAAATTCTGAATTCACCTCTGGTCCTCTAGCTACCAAATGGTCCGGGGCTTAAGTGGTTAAAGAGTAACATTCCCCTCTGGGTGAACTATGTACATTGCGGGGATTTTACCAAACTTTGTTGCAGATTCTTAATTTTTTGTTATTCTGAAGGAATAGCTGTTTGTTTGCCTGTGTACAGTGAATCTGTATGGGAGTGGTTTTATAATTATTCAGCTGATGCACCTGCAGGGCTCTAATGAGGAAACTAGCAAAGTGTAATTTCTTCAGTGTTGTCACATGAAAAGATATAATAAAATATTTATAAAAATGTGAGGGGTGTACTCACTTTTGTGAGATACTGTATGTCTACCAGAATTATTTTTAATTGTATGTATGAAAATTGTTTAACCATTTGCCCACCAGGCCAATTCTGACATTTCTCTCCTACGTGTAAAAATCATCATTTTTTTTTCTAGAAAATTACATAGAACCTCCAAACATTATATATGTTTTTTTTAGCAAAGACCCTAGAGAATACAATGGCAGTCAATGCAACTTTTTATCTCGCACGGTATTTGCTCAGCAATTTTTCAAACACGTTTTAAAAAAAAAAAAAAAAAGTTTTATGCTAAAAAAAAGACAGTAAAGTTAGCCCAGTTTTTTTGCATAATGTGAAATATGAAGTTACGTGGAGTAAATAGATACCTAACATGTCACGCTTCAAAATTGCACACGCTGGTGGAATGGAGCCAAACTTCGGTACTTAAAAATCCCCATAGGCGACGCTTTAATTTTTTTTACTGGTTACATGTTTTGAGTTACAGAGAAGGTCTAATGCTAGAATTATTGCTACCGCTCTAACGTTCGCGGCAACACCTCACATGTGGGGTTTGAACACCGTTTTCATATGTGAGTGGGACTTTCGTATGCGTTCGCTTCTGCGTGCGAGCACACGGCACACGGGGACAGGGGCACTTTAAAAACATTATTTTACTCTTTCGTCCATGGACCGACACAGCTTCTCTATTGACATAGTGGGTATTATCCGTTAATTAGGAGTAACTAGGCAGAAAACTTGTAAAAAGTGTTGCATCACACCTTCTACAGTACCGCCCAGGGGGCGGACCCTCTGGGTTTATCCCCTCAGTCTGCATCTCGCAGATCAGTTTTTTTCTGTCTAGCAAGGAGTAGGACATGGCTCCCTTCGGGCCCATCGGTCCGGGGGAAAAATATATTTTTTGCTACATTTTTTGTTTCCTGCAATCTTCGATCAACTGCCGACTGGGTGACAGGCGGGATCCTCGATCCTCATAGTCTCCCCAGTTTCGGCCATCGAGCGTGTGCCGACCCTTGCTACGCGCTGGGTTTTCCACGACATGCCCGTCGCTCCACGGGTGGCCGGTGAGCCTACGCTCCAGGGTCTGCTTCGGACCGCTCAGCTTCGGCTAACCTTACGGCCGAGTCACAGCAGCCTGGCCGGTGAGCTTATGGTCCAAGGCTTGCATCAGACCACTCAGCTTCGGCTGACCTCACGGCCAAGTCGCAGCAGCCTGTCCGGTGAGCATCGCGCTCCCGCTCACACTTTCACAAAATTCTACAAAGTTTATGTAGGTGCATCTTCAGGTGCCGCTTTCGGCCGCAAGGTTTTGCAGGCGGCTGTTTAGAGTTGCAACTCCTCCGTTGGAGGAGTGCTGTTTTGTGTTTGGGGTGAAGTTTATTTTTATGCTGTTACCACCCCTCGTTTTTTCTCTGACACTGCTTTGGGACGTCCCACTATGTCAATAGAGAAGCTGTGTCGGTCCATGGACGAAAGAGTAAATAGGATTTTTTACTCACCGTAAAATCCTTTTCTCTGAGTCCATGGACCGACACAGCACCCACCCCTCCTTAGAAGGTGTGATGCAACACTTTTTACAAGTTTTCTGCCTAGTCACTCCTAATTAACGGATAATACCCACTATGTCAATAGAGAAGCTGTGTCCGTCCATGAACTCAGAGAAAAGGATTTGGTCCACCGGAAATCTCTATGATCAACATCCGGGCTGGCGGATCCGTTCTCCGACTCACCGATCGTAGCGGTGAGTCGTAGAAGCACAGTAGGGCGGTGGGAGGGGGGGGGATGTCCACTCTCGCCACCCGTAAAAACGATCAAGCGGTGGAACAGCCACTATGATTGTTCTTATGGTGTAGAGAATCGCCGCCTGAAAATGCCGATATCTGAATGATGCCTGTAGCTGCACCCATCATTCAGATATCCCCCCCCCCCCAAAGCCCAGGACGTCATATTACGGCCCGCAAGTGGTTAAATGTTCAATAAATTTGGTATATTTTACACCTTGTGGTTTGTGTCTCACAAAGTCCCTCGGGCATTCTTCCTCTTTGTATATGTGCAGCAGGACTACAGTACCTAAATCAACTTAATTGACAAAAATATAAAACCTTCTTTTATTAGTTTAACCACTTGCTTACTGGGCACTTAAACCCCCTTCCTCCCAAGGCCAATTTTCAGCTTTCAGCACTGTCACGCTTTGAATGACAATTGTGCGGTCGTGCGATGTGGCTCTCAAACAAAATTCATGTCCTTTTTGTCCCACAAATAGAGCTTTCTTTTGGAGGTATTTGATCACCTCTGCGGTTTTTATTTTTTGCGCTATAAAAAAAAACGAGCGACAATTTTGAAAAAAAACACAATATTTTTTACTTTTTGCTATAATAAATATCCCAATTTTTTTTTTTATTTTTTTTTTTCCTCAGTTTAGGCCGATACGTATTCTTCTACATACTTTTGGTAAAAAAAAATAAAAATAAAAATCGCAATCGGCGTTTATTGATTGGTCTGCGCAAAAGTTATAGCATCTACAAAATAGGGGATAGTTTTCTAGCATTTTTAATCATTTTTTTTTTTTACTAGTAATGGCGGCGATCAGCAAATTTTTATTGTGACTGCGAGATTAGGGCAGACACATCGGACACTTTTGACACCATTTTGGGACCATTGTGATTTTTACAGCGATCAGTGGTATAAAAATGCACTGGTTACTGTAAAAATGACACTGGCAGTGAAGGGGTTAACCACTAGGGGGCGATGAAGGGGTTAAGTGTGCCTAAGGGGGTGATTCTTACTGTGGGGGGAGGGGACTGACTGGGGGCTGTGACCGGTGGTTGTCCCTATGTACATAGGGTGACCACATTTCCAAACTACCTTTCAGAGACACCCTCCCCCTTCCCAAAAATCAGCTTGTGCTGTAACGAATCACAGAACAGTGATTGAACACAAGAGGCGGGATTTATGATTTCTCCAATCACAAGCAGGGGGCGGGGAATGTGCTCCTCCAGGCATTCCCGGCCAGGACAAGTACTGTCAGTAAGTAAAGCGGTGATGTAGCGGACTTTTTTGGGGACATTAGATTGGCCCAGGGGGGTGGCTGTGTCAGTTTTATTCTGGGACACTGTATTGTCCTGGAATGAAGGTGCCCGGGACAGACCTGCAAAATGCGGGACTGTCCCAGGCAATCTGGGACACGTGGTCACCCTATAAAAATGTACAAGGGACACACCATCGGTCTCCTCTCCCTGACAGGACGTGGATCTCTGTGTTTACCATAGGCGTGCGCAGCCTATTGCATTAGGGTGTGCACCTCAAATCAAAGCTCAAAAACACGTGCATCTGTGTGTGTGTGTGTGTGTATGTGTGTATATATATATATATATATATATATATATACACACACACACACACACACACACACACACATACACGCTTATAAATAAATGTTAACAAACATTTTAAAATGTATTAAAACATTTTTATTAAAAAAAACATTTATCAATGTAAACAAACATAATTTTTTTTACTTATTAATTAAATAATCTTTTAACATAAACAAAGCTTTTAAATAAATCTCTAAATCAAATAAGCAATTTAAAAAACTGAACGGTAAGTAGAATTTTTTTAATATCCTGAATTGTATTTACTGCTTTAAATAAATTTGTTAGTTTCCCCCCAGCAACAATAGATTCCCCAAGAACAAGACATCTCCCCAGCAACAATAGATCCCTCACGGCAACTATAGCTTCACAAGCAACAATAGATCCCTCCCAGCAACAATAGACACCCCCAGCAACAATAGATCCCTCCCATTAACAATAGATCACCCCCAGCAACAATAGATCACCCCACAAGTAAATACCCCCCAGCAACAATAGATCTCCCAGCATACAGTATCAATATATTCTCCAGCAGCCAACAACATAAGTCCCCTCCCTCAACAGTAGTATACTCCCATCAACAAATGACCCCCCAGAAACAATAGATCCCATCAGCAGTAACAGACTTCCCCAGCATCAATAGATCACCCAGTGATAATAGAGACCCCATCAGCCAACATCAATAGACACTCCATCAAATCCCGCCACCACTTGGCATATACATTCAGTGCTGAGGTGCCGAAACTGTGTTTTCCCGCATTCCTGCTGAAAAAAAGCCCCCAAAATATGTATTTAGACATCAAATTGGCATCAGAAAAGTGGTTAGCACACTACAGATTATTATGGCTTCCTCAACATGTTTTAGAGAAGAAGACGTCGCACAGAAGGTGTTAAGGAAGCCATAATAATCTGTAGTGTGCTTACCACTTTTCTGACTATTCAGGTGCCTGGCCCCTTTTTCGGGAGCCTGAATTACAGTGGTGGGGTATTTTTTGGAAGCACCTGATTAGAGGCGTAGGCTCTAATAGGCATCCAAAAAGGTGAACAGCGGGCGCCATGCTGGGCGCTCGCAGTTTACTCAGCGTTATGTTAGGAAAGGGAATGATTATTCCCTTTCCTAACACTGAACCGCCTCTCAGCCAATCTGGTGCTTGGGTCTGTTACCTGTCACCTGACTGGCTAAAACGACAGGCGCTCTGATTGGATGCCTATCAGGCGTCCAATCATAGCAGAGGAAGGGAAGAGAGGATGGGAGAAGACATTGAGGAGCGTGCAGGACACCGGGCGGGTGGGGGATGCACACTGGCAGCATTTGATGGGCACAGTGTCGGCAATTGATGGGCACAGTGTCAGCAATTGATGGGCACACTGGCAGCAATTGATAAGCACACTGGCAGCAATTGATAAGCACACTGGCAGCAATTGATGGGCACAGTAGCGGCAATTGATGGGAACACTGGCAGCAAATGATGGGCACACTGGCAGCAATTGATGGTACAGTAGCTGCGTTTGATGGTACAGTGGCGGCAATTTATGGGCACAGTGGCGGCAATTATTGGGCACAGTAGCTGCGTTTGATGGGCACAGTGGCTGCAATTGATGTGGGGTTTTTTTCAGCTTGTTTGCGCCCCCCCCCCAAAAATGTTTGAGCACCAGCCACTGCCATAGATATTGTCAGCGAAAAAAAATGTTATATATATATATATATATATACATACACACACACACACACACACACACTGCACCTCTGGACCCCTTTACATTACACCCTGCACCCCTTTACATTAGACTGCACCTCTGGACCCCTTTACATTACACAGCATCTTACACCTAAGGACCTCTTTACATTACACAGCCCTTGCACCTCTGGACCCCTTTATATTACACTGCACCCCTTTATATAAGACTGCACCTCTGGACCCCTTTACATTACACAGCTCCCTGAACCTAAGGACCTCTTTACATTACACAGCCCTTGCACCTCTGGACCCCTTTATATTACACTGCACCCCTTTATATAAGACTGCACCTCTGGACCCCTTTACATTACACAGCTCCCTGAACCTAAGGACCTCTTTACATTACACAGCCCTTGCACCTCTGGACCCCTTTATATTACACTGCACCCCTTTATATAAGACTGCACCTCTGGACCCCTTTACATTACACAGCTCCCTGAACCTAAGGACCTCTTTACATAAATATTTTGCTTTTCTTTAATACCACTTTAATAAATAAAGTTAATCAAGTAATTCTGTTATACATCAATATATAGGCAGATGATGGAAAGGAAGGAGTTAAAACAGGAGATAAACAGACTGTTGTTGGTGAGGAGAGAGAGAAAAAGAGAGAGAGTGAGGGGGTCAGAGAGAGAGCGAGAGAGTGAGGGGTCAGGGGGAGAGATAGAGAGATCAGGGGGGGAAGAGAGAGATATCAGGGGGGGGGGGAAGAGAGAGAGATATCAGGGGGGGGGGAAGAGAGAGAGATATCAGGGGGGGGGAAGAGAGAGAGAGATATCAGGGGGGGGGAAAGAGAGAGAGATATCAGGGGGGGGGAAAGAGAGAGAGATATCAGGGGGGGGGGAAGAGAGAGAGATATCAGGGGGGGGGGGGAAGAGAGAGAGATATCAGGGGGGGGGGAAGAGAGAGAGATATCAGGGGGGGGGGAAGAGAGAGAGATATCAGGGGGGGGGGAAGAGAGAGAGATATCAGGGGGGAAGAGAGAGAGAGATATCAGGGGGGAAGAGAGAGAGCAAGGGGGGTCAAAGAGAGAGAGAGATCAGTGAGAGAGAGATATCAGGGGGAGAGAGAGAACAAGGGGGTCAGGGAGAGAGAGAGATCAGGGAGAGAAAGAGATGAGAGAGAGGGGGTGTCAGAGACGGGGGTGTCAGGGAGAGAGAGAGGTCAGGGAGGGAGGGAGAGAGAGGTCAGGGAGGGAGAGAGAGAGAGAGGTCAGGGAGGGAGAGAGAGAGAGAGGTCAGGGAGGGAGAGAGAGAGAGAGAGGTCAGGGAGGGAGAGAGAGAGAGAGGTCAGGGAGGGAGGGAGAGAGAGAGAGGGGTGTCAGAGAGAGGGGGTGTCAGAGAGAGGGGGGTGTCAGAGAGAGAGAAATCAGGGAGAGAGGGGGTGTCAGAGAGAGGGGGGGGTCAGAGAGAGGGGGTGTCAGAGAGAGAGAGATAGATCAGGGGGAGAGAAATCAGGGAGAGAGGGGGTGTCAGAGAGAGGGGGGGTGTCAGAGAGAGGGGGGTGTCAGAGAGAGGGGGGTGTCAGAGAGAGGGGGTGTCAGAGAGAGGGGGGTGTCAGAGAGAGAGAGGGGGGTCAGAGAAAGAGGTCAGGAAGGGGTCAGAGAGAGGGAGGGGGGGAGAGAGAGAGAAGGGGGGGTCAGAGAGAGGGGGGAGAGAGAGAGAGAAGGGGGGGGGGGTCAGAGAGAGGGGGGAGAGAGAGAGAGCAGGGTCTGGTCAGTGAACATGCTCACTCACTGGTTTATTCAGCAGTTTGTCAGTGTGGCTGCTTGTTTTTAATCTTCCCGCCGACCTCCCATTCACAGACGAGCACACAGGAGGGGCGGGACTCTGGAGAAGTGTGCAGTTTACGATCTCAGAGCGGAGAGGAGGAGGGATTGCTGGACACTACACACATCAGAGTGGAGACTGGAGAGCTTCCTGCTGGGGGGGGGGGGCGGGTGTCAGAGACAACCCCAGTGTGTGGCACCTGGTACGGCCCGCCCCCTACTTAGTACGCCACGGGCCGGAGGGGGGGCGGAGTGCAGATTTAGATCACTCCGCCGGCGACTGCGGAACCTGCAGAGCCGGAACTATAGAAGCTGCATCGGCCTATGCGGCTCCCGGCGGTGTTACTCC
This sequence comes from Rana muscosa, assembly GCA_029206835.1. Taxonomy (NCBI): domain Eukaryota; kingdom Metazoa; phylum Chordata; class Amphibia; order Anura; family Ranidae; genus Rana; species Rana muscosa. The sequence continues at coordinate 432,569,715 of CM055118.1, read as the reverse complement.
GCGCTAGTTCCCCCCCCCCCCCCCCTGCTCCCTTCTCCCACTCGCAGCATTTAGCAGCAATAAGCTGTATTTGCCAGCCGGCGGCCGGACATTACCCCAGGCAGTGCCAGTGACTGTAACACACAGCAAGGAGGACATACATTGCAGGCACAGCAGGGATGATTAGGGTGTGCCTGGGCACATCCGGCACACCCGTGGGCACGCCTATGGTGTTTACACACAGAGATCCACATCCCTGGCTCTGTAAATGCCGATCGCGGGTACCTGGCGGACATCGCGGCCGCCAGGCACCCGCATGACGCGGCGGGCACAGAAGTTCCCCGATGTGCGCTTGGGAGCGCGCGCGGGGAACGAGGAAAGGGGAGGACGTCAATTGACGGCCTCCCGGCATTCTAGGTCCGCGCTGTAGCCGTCATTCGGCTATAGCGTGGGCCTCTAGTGGTTAAAATAGTTTGGGGATTTGTTTAGGGAAATGAGAGGCCCTATATCCATGATGCAAATCCTAAATATGTTTTAATACACTTACATGCTTTAGGAACCCAAATAAACATGCAATATGATGGCACAAAAATGATAATTCCCATGACCTCTCTCCTGCTGACTGACCTCTCAGTAACTTCCTCTGGAATGTCAAGCTTCCAAATCTCAGAGCCAGATTAAGAACTCATCGAATGTCATAAACGCAGATCTGTTGCTAAGTAATGCCTATGTTTTATATTGACCGTGTTCCAGTAACATTGTGCTACCGGTAGATGTATTATATACGGTGGGGAAAAATTATTATTTGATCCCCCTGCAGATTTTGTACATTTACCCACTTACAAAGAAATGAAGGGTCTATAATATTTATCATAGGTGTATTTTAAATTGTAGTGATACTCCCAGCTAAGGGAGCCGCTGATATGATTTTCGGGCCTGTAAAGCCCCGTACACACGGTCGGACTTTTGCCCAACAAACTTCGTTTTGAGCAAGTTGGACCAACAATCCGACCCGTGTGTACGCTCCATCGGACAAACTTTTTTCATTTGGTTTTGGATTTCAGCGGACAAAAGTTGGGTCTGCAAACGGACAAACTTTTGCCCAGCTATTGTTGGTTGATTTTAACATTAGTTGTTTTGTCCATCGGACTAAAGTCCGATGGTTTTCTGTACACACGGTCAGACTTTGCTCCATCGGACTTTAGTCCGATGGACAAAACAACTAATGTTAAAATCAACCAACAATAGCAGAAGTTGACCAAAGGGTGGCGGTAAAGAGCAGAAAAAACACACGATGTTGTAAGAAGTTTTAAGAAAGTTTGCAGAAAAGTCCTGTGGTGTGTATGCTATAGGTGTTCCCAACCAACTCCGTTCGGACAAAAAACCACGGAAAAGTCCGATGGAAGTCCGACCGTGTGTACGAGGCTTAACACACCGCTGTCAACCCCCAGCAATTGGCTCTACCCTCCCTTGGCACAGCTAGTAGGGGATGATAGGATTGTGAGGCCTGAAAACTTTAGGCAACACAATCCAGCAACAAAGCACACACAGTGATATAGCGAACACTGACCGTTCTTCTGCACAGTAATAACACCAACAACTAGTCTGCTTAATCCTGGTACTTTTACTGAAGGAAATGATTAAACAGATAAAACAGTACACTTTAGCATATGCAGAGCTCTGCAATAAAAGGTGTTCAGCAAGCAAACAGATATGCAATCCTGTACAAAGATAACTAACGGACCCCGCTGCAGCTCTCCTCCCTCGTGGCCAAGATGGCGCCCAGCAATGTCTACACTGATAAGTCAGGCCTGACAGTAACTATGTATAAGTTCCATAGAGAAGAATCTTCGCTAGCAAACAGTGGTGCACTTTTGAAACAATTTGTAATCCACAGGAATAAAGGTTGACAAATTTGGTGAACAAGGATAAAGTCACTAATGCTATCCCTCCGGCGTGCAACTGCAAACTCTAAACAGTAAGCCCCGTACAACAGTCACTGGGTCTAGAGATCCTGTACTAATCTCTGAGCAGATGCTCTTTCACCCAACCGGACCTGTCCGTATCTTCCGTAGCTGTGTCTCGGGACACAAGTTCCACGACACCCGGGTCTTCGGTCCTCCTGGAAGTAGTAGACGGGTAGCAGGATGAGACGTCCCTCAGGCTCCTTGGTGGAAACGGAAGGCTCTTTGGAAACACAGGGCCTAGTCTTCAGGCCCTGTCAGGAACAACTGACTCAGCACAGAGTTCCACTTGCTGGGCGGGGGATGTCCAAAGAGACCGATCTACGGCCCGCCCTCCAGTTAAATCGCCCACCCCAGCAGTCTTTGCGCGGGGCAATGCACCCTGGGTGTCCCGTTGTACCCTGGGTATCATAGTCTCTGGGTTATTAAAACAGCACCCCGCTACAAAATGTTAGAGACAGAATATCAACCAAAATGCAGAAAAAACACACACAATACAAATGTTATAAATTGAGTTGCAGTTCAGTGAGTAAAATAAGTATTTGATCCCCAAGAAAAACATGATTTGTTGGCAATCACAGGAGGTCAGACGTTTCTTGTAGTCGGTGATCATGTTTGCCCACATCTCAGGAGGGATTTTGGTCCACTCTTCTTTACAGATCTTCTAAATTCTTATGCCGCGTACACACAACTGTTTTTCATGACGAGAAAAATGCTATTTTTTAAATTGGTCATTAAAAATGATCGTGTGTGGGCTCCAGAGCATTTTTCTCGACGTGAAAAATGGCCATTAAAAATGTAATTAAAAACGGCCGTGTGTAGGCTTTAATGATGGAAAAAAACACGCATGCTCAGAAGCAAGTGATGAGACGGGAGCGTTCGTTCTGGTAAAACTACCGTTCAGAATGGAGATGGCACATTCGTCACGCTGTAGCGGACTGAAGAGCACGGAGACTGAAAAGCGCGAATCGTCTCTCACCAAACTTTACTAACACGAGGATCAGCAAAATCAGCCCAAAGGGTGGCGCCATCCGAATGGAACTTCCCCTTTATAGTGCCGTGTTACGTTTCGTACGTCACCGCGCTTTGCTCGAGCATTTTTTTCCACAATAGTGTGTAGGCAAGGCAGGCTTGAGAAGAATCTTAGTTTTTTTTCAATGACATTAAAAACAGCCGTGTGTACGCGGCATTACGGTTTCTTGCCTGCAGTGGTGGCTGGTGCTCAAAATTTTTGGGGGGGGGGGGCGCAAATAAAATGAAAAAAAAAAAAAATATCAATTGCAGCCGCTGTGCCATCAAACGCAGCTACTGTATCCATCAATTGCTGCCAGTGTGCCCATCAATTGCCACTACTGTGCCCCATCAGATGCTGCCTGCACTTACCTGTCTCGCAGCAGGTCAGCGGCGGTCTCCTGCACGTCCTCCATGTCTTCTTCCGTCCTCTCTCAGGCATTTAATCACAGCGCTTGACGCTTCAGCCAATCAGGTGACCGGTAACAGACCTGACAACCTTATTGGCTGAGAGGCGGTTCAGTGTTAGCAAAGCGAATTCCTTCGCTTTGCTTACACAATGCTGAGTAAACAGCGAGCACCCAGCATGGTGCCCACTGTTCACCTTTTTGGGCGCCTTCATCAATTTTCTATGGGATTAAGGTCTGGAGACTGGCTTGGCCACTCCATGACCTTAACCACTTGACGACCGCCGCACGACGATATACGTCGATAGAATGGCACGGCTGGGCATATGGGCATACAGGTACGTCCCCTTTAAGATTCTAGCCATGGGTCGCGCCTGCGGCGCGTTCGCGACCCGGTCGTAAGCTCCGTGACCACGCCCACGGGCCGGATCGGCGCCGGTGTCCCGCGATCGGGTCACAGAGCTGAAGAACGGGAAGAGATAAGTGTAAACAAACCTTTCCCCGTTCTTCCTAGTGACACTGTCAGTGATCGTCTGTTCCCTGTCATCGGGAACAGCGATCAGTGATGTGTCACGCCAAGCCACGCCCCCTAACAGTAAGAATCACTCCCCAGGGCACACTTAACCCCTTCAGCGCCCCCTACAGGTTAACCCCTTCACTGCCAGTGTAATTTTCACAGTAATCATTGTATTTTTATAGCACTGATTGCTGTAAAAATTACAATGGTCCCAAAATGGTGTCAAAAGTGTCTGATGTGTCCGCCATAATGTCGCAGTCATGATAAAAAACGCTGATCGCCGCCATTACTAGTAAAAAAAAGAAAAATTTATAAAAATGCCATAAAACTATCCCCTATTTTGTAGACGCTATAACTTTTGCGCAAACCAATCAATAAACGCTTATTGCGGGTTTTTTTACCAAAAATATGTAGAATACGTATCGGCCTAAACTGAGGGAAAAAAACGTTTTATATATTTTTTGGGGATATTTATTATAGCAAAAAGTAAAAAATATTGAATTTTTTTATAAATTGTCGCTCTATTTTTGTTTATAGCACAAAAAATAAAAAACGCATCAAATACCACCAAAAGAAATCTCTATTTGTGGGAAAAAAAGGACGTCAATTTTGTTTGGGAGCCACGTCTCAGGACCGCGCAATCGTCAGTTAAAGCGACGTAGTGCCGTATCGCAAAAAGTGGCCCGGTCTTTAACCAGTGAAATGGTCCGGGGCTGAAGTGGTTAAAGCGGAGGTGCAGCCAGTTTAAAAAAAAAAGTGACTTTTAATAAGGTCACTTACCTGTCCTACTCGCCTGCTGGCTCCTCCATCCTGACTAAGGGAAACAGGCTGTGAAGCCTTACGGCTTCACTGCCCGTTTCCCACTGCGCATGCGCCACTCGCACGGCGCTTTGTGAATGGGCGGCTTGCCTCCTGGGATTACACACAGTTCCCAGAAGGCAGCGCGCCCCATTCACAAGAAGAGGAAGTGGAAGGAGACCCACCGCGGATGAGAAGAGGCACATTAGAGGCAGATTAGGGGACTTCCGCATAGCAACAGGCATTTAGAGTGAGTATAAAAAAAATTCTATAAATTTTTTTCTTTTTTTGGGGGATTTTTAATGTAAAAAAAAAATTCTAGGTGGACCTCCGCTTTAATGTGCTTCTTCTTGAGCCACTCCTTTGTTGTCTTGGCGGTATGTTTTGGGTTATTGTCACACTGGAAGACCCATCCACCACCCATCTTCAGTGTTCTGGCTGAGGGAAGAAGGTTCTCATCCAGGATTTTACAATACGTGGCCCGTCCATTGGCCCCTCAATGCAGCCTGTACCTTTAGCAGAGAAACAGCCCCAAAGCACAATGTTTCCACCTCCAGGCTTGACTGTAGGGATGGTGTTCCTAGGGTCATACTCTTTTTTTGGCACAATTTATGGTCATTTTACTGCCCCCGATCTTTAGATCTGGCCCATACCAGCCAAAGTCTTCTTCTTAGGAAGTAAAGAAATGGGGACCAACATGACTGGGTGAGGACGGGGGGACCAACATGACTGGGTGAGGACGGGGGGGACCAACATGACTGGGTGAGGACGGGGGGACCAACATGACTGGGTGAGGACGGGGGGGACCAACATGACTGGGTGAGGACGGGGGGGACCAACATGACTGGGTGAGGATGGGGGGGGACTAACATGACTGGGTGAGGACGGGGGGGGACTAACATGACTGGGTGAGGACGGGGGGGGACTAACATGACTGGGTGAGGACGGGGGGGACCAACATGACTGGGTGAGGACGGGGGGGACCAACATGACTGGGTGAGGACGGGGGGGGGGACTAACATGACTGGGTGAGGACGGGGGGGGGACTAACATGACTGGGTGAGGACGGGGGGGACCAACATGACTGGGTGAGGACAGGGGGGGACCAACATGACTGGGTGAGGACAGGGGGGGACCAACATGACTGGGTGAGGACGGGTGGGGACCAACATGACTGGGTGAGGACGGGGGGGGACCAACATGACTGGGTGAGGACGGGGGGGACCAACATGACTGGGTGAGGACGGGGGGGGGGACCAACATGACTGGGTGAGGACGGGGGGGGCCAAAATGACTGGGTGAGGACGGGGGGGGCCAAAATGACTGGGTGAGGACGGGGGGGACCAACATGACTGGGTGAGGACGGGGGGGGACCAACATGACTGGGTGAGGACGGGGGGGGACCAACATGACGGGGGGGGGACCAACATGACTGGGTGAGGACGGGGGGACCAACATGACTGGGTGAGGACGGGGGCGGACCAACATGACTGGGTGAGGACGGGGGCGGACCAACATGACTGGGTGAGGACGGGGGCGGACCAACATGACTGGGTGAGGACGGGGGGACCAATATGACTGGGTGATCACGGGGGGGGGGGACCAACATGACTGGGTGAGGACGGGGGGGGACCAACATGACTGGGTGAGGACGGGGGGGGGCCAACATGACTGGGTGAGGACGGGGGGGACCAAAATGACTGGGTGAGGACGGGGGGGACCAACATGACTGGGTGAGGACGGGGGGGGACCAACATGACTGGGTGAGGACGGGGGGGGACCAACATGACTGGGTGAGGACGGGGGGGGACCAACATGACTGGGTGAGGACGGGGGGGGACCAACATGACTGGGTGAGGACGGGGGGGACCAACATGACTGGGTGAGGACGGGGGCGGACCAACATGACTGGGTGAGGACGGGGGGACCAACATGACTGGGTGAGGACGGGGGGACCAATATGACTGGGTGATCACGGGGGGGGGGGACCAACATGACTGGGTGAGGACGGGGGGGGGGGACCAACATGACTGGGTGAGGACGGGGGGGGGGGGACCAACATGACTGGGTGAGGACGGGGGGGACCAAAATGACTGGGTGAGGACGGGGGGGACCAACATGACTGGGTGAGGACGGGGGGGGACCAACATGACTGGGTGAGGACGGGGGGGACCAACATGACTGGGTGAGGACGGGGGGGGGGACCAACATGACTGGGTGAGGACGGGGGGGACCAACATGACTGGGTGAGGACGGGGGCGGACCAACATGACTGGGTGAGGACGGGGGGACCAACATGACTGGGTGAGGACGGGGGGACCAATATGACTGGGTGATCACGGGGGGGGGGACCAACATGACTGGGTGAGGACGGGGGGGGACCAACATGACTGGGTGAGGACGGGGGGGGGACCAACATGACTGGGTGAGGACGGGGGGGACCAACATGACTGGGTGAGGACGGGGGGGACCAACATGACTGGGTGAGGACGGGGGGGACAAACATGACTGGGTGAGGACGGGGGGACCAACATTACTGGGTGAGGACGGGGGGGGGTGGCGGATTACTGGGAAACCCACGGCGTCATTGACATGGATCCATTTAACGCCCTTATGGTCACACAATCTCCAGCTTTTAATAGAAACCAGACGGTAGCCTATCCCAGCTCTGGACGCAGTGATATACAATTGTATGATAACCCAAGTCCTCTGATACATTGTTATCTGGCACAGCGAAACGCAGTAACAGGCAACTTCAAAAAAACACTTTGGAAAGGTTTGAAGTCAGCCACCTCCTCCTGAATTTATGTTATTAGGTTTCACTGTGCTGAAGGAGATCCAGCAAGAAGACGTATGACCTTGATGGCGGGATCAAAGGCGTGCTATTGGATGTTATTCTAGTAGTGATGGATGGGGGGTGGGGGTGGGGTGGGGATGGACTGCAGTGATGAATAGTCAACTGCTGGGCTTTATAGAAGGTTTACATTCTCCAAATACATTATTATTTATGAAATGTAACAGCATGTTGATAAATAAGCATTCTTTACATTCAAAGAACAGGATTACGAATGGTAACTCCTTCATGGGGAGAAAAAAAAAAAATCAAATAAAAAAAAAAAACATACGCTATATTACCAAAAGTATTGGGACACCGGCCTTTACGCGCACACGAACTTTAAAGGGACACTAAAGCTTCCCTTTTTTTTTGCAAAAAAATAACAAACAGTTTATACTTACCTCCACTGTGCAGCTCGTTTTGCACACAGTGGCCCCGATCGTCCTCTCCTGGGGGTCCATCGGCGGCTGTCTTGGCTCCTCCCCGCAAGGACTCCACACCATAATGCGAGCGAGCTCGCATGGTGTGGAGTTATTGCGGGCGCGCTCCCGTGATACAGCGGCGGCCATAGCCGCCGACTGTATCACTCGACCCCGCCCCCCGGCGCGCCGCGTCATTGGATGTGATTGACAGCAGCGCCAGCCAATTGCTGCGCTGCTTTCAATCCATCCAGTGTAGCCAATCGGCTGCCAGGCTGAGAACCGAAGAGGATGACGGGGACGAGCGCGGGACTTTCGAGGGGCCAGGTAAGTAAAACGGGGGCTCGGGCGGGGCCGGTATTGTCGAATGTTTTTTCACCTTAGTGCATAGGATGCATTAAGGTGAAAAAACATGTACCTTTACTACTCCTTTAATGACATCCCAGTCTAAAGCCCCGGACACACGGTCTGACTTTTTGCCAACAAACTTAATTTTGAGCAAGTTGGACCAACAATCCGACCGTGTGTACGCTCCATCGGACAAACTTTTTTGTTTTTCATCGGACAAAAGTTCAATCTGCAAACGGACAAACTTTTGGCCAACAAAAGTCCGATGGAGCAAAGTCCTTCCGTGTGTACAGAAAACCATCGGACTTTTGTCCGATGGACGAAACAAATAATGTTAAAATCAACCAACAATAGCCGAAGTTGACCAAAGGCTGGCAGTAAAGAGCAGAAAAACCACGTGATGTTGGAAAAAGTTTTGGGAAAGTTTGCAGAAAAGTCCTGTGGTGTGTATGCTATGGGTGTGCCCCGACCAACTCCGTTCAGACAAAAATCCACGGAAAAGTCTGATGGAAGTCCGACCGTGTGTACGAGGCTTTAGTCCGTAGGGTTCAATATTGGGTTGGCCCGCCCTTTGCAGCTATAACAGCTTCACCTCTTCTGGGAAGGTTGTCCACAAGGTTTAGGAGTGTCTATGGGAATGTTTGATCATTCTTCCAGAAGAGCGTTTGTGAGGTCAGACACTGATGTTGGACGAGAAGGTCTGGCTCGCAGTCTCCGCTCTAATTCATCCCAAAGGTGTTCTATCAGGTTGAAGTCAGGACTCTGTGCAGGCCAGTCAAGTTCCTCCACCCCAAACTCTCTCCGCCATGTCTTTATGGACCTTGCTTTGTGCACTGGTCCAAATCATTTGGTGGAGGGGGGATTATGGTGTGGGGTTGTTTTTCAGGGGTTGGGTTTGGCCCCTGAGTTCCAGTGAAGGGAACACTTGAGGCGTCAGCATACCAAGACATTTTGGACAATTTCATGGTCCCAACTTTGTGGGAACAGTTTGGGGACAGCCCCTTCCTGTTCCAACATGACTGCGCACCAGTGCACAAAGCAAGGTCCATAAAGACATAGATGAGCAAGTTTGGGGTGGAGGAACGTGACTGGCCTGCACAGAGTCCTGCCCTCAACCTGATAGAACACCTTTGGGATGAATTAGAGCGGAGACTGCGAGCCAGGCCTTTTCGTCCAACATTAGTGCCTGACCTCACAAATGCGCTTCTGGAAGAATGGTCAAACATTCCCATAGACACACTCCTAAACCTTGTGGACGGCCTTCCCAGAAGAGTTGAAGCTGTTATAGCTGCAAAGGGTGGGCCAACTCTATATTGAATCCTACGGACTAAGACTGGGATGTCATTAAAGTTCATGTGTGTGTAAAGGCAGGCGCCCCAATACTTTTGGTAATATAGTGTATGCTTTTTTTTATTTGATATTTTTTTTTCTCCCCATGAAGGACTTACCCTTCGTAATCCTGTTCTTTGAATGTAAAGAATGCTCATTTATCAACATGCTGTTACATTTCATAAATAATAATGTATTTGGAGAATGTAAACCTTCTATAAAGCCCAGTGTAAAGGCAGACGTCCCAATACTTTTGGTAATATATTGCGTATGCTTTTTTTTATAAGTGTATATTGATTGCATTGCGCAAAAGTTATAGCATCTACAAAATAGGGGATAGAATTATGGCATTTTTATTATTTTTGTTTTTTTACTAGTAATGGCGGCGATCTGCGATTTTTGCCAGGACTGCGATATTGCGGCGGACACATCGGACACTTTTGACACTATTTTGGGACCATTCACAGTTATATAGCGGACAGTGCTATAAAAATGCATTAATTACTGTATAAATGTGACTGGCAGGGAAGGGGTTAACACTAGGGGGCGATCAAGGGGTTAATATGTTCCCTAGGGAGTGATTCTTACTGTGTGGGGGAGGGGACTGACTGGGGGCGGTGACCGATCTGTGTCCCTATGTACAAGGGACACAGCATCGGTCTCCTCTCCCTGACAGGACGTGGATCTCTGTGTTTACACACAGAGATCCACGTCCCTGCTCTGTGACGAGCAATCGCGGGTGCACGCGCATCAGGTCCCCAGTGATGCGGCAGGGAATCCCGGACGTCATATGACGTCTGCCCGGAGGGACAAAAGGTTTCTGCGGACGTCATATGACTATACGCCGGGCAGGAAGAGGTTAAAGTGATACTAAAGTCTAGTTTTTTTTTTTTTGGGTTTCAAAATAACAAACATGTCATACCTGATCTGTGCAGGGGTTTTGCACAAAGCAGCACAGAGGAACATCAATCCGCTTCTTCTCTGGCCTCTCCCTCCTGTTGAGTGCCCCTGCAGCATGCAGCTTGCTATGGGGGCACCCGAGCTGAGCTGCAGCTCCTTGTGTCCATTCACACACTGAGCCGTGGCTCAGCCCTGCCCCTCCTCATTGGCTCACTGACTTTGACAGCAACGGGAGCCAATGGCGTCATGCTGCTGTCTCAGGTAATGAGGAGGAAGAGTCCCGGTCCGCCAAGTCTCTCGTTCCAACACCGCTGGATCGAGATGGGGCTCAGGTAAGTATTAGGGGGGCTGCTGCACACAGAAGGCTTTTTATGCAAGCATTATCTCTTCTTCCCTGCAGCCAGCGGAATTGCAAAAAAATGGTCTGGTCATTAAAGGGGTAAAACCTTCCAACGGTCAAGTGGTTAAAGTTACCCATGCACTATTTTCTCATAGGTGACAAAGACACAATCATTGCTTGCAGTAAATTGGCAAATTATGACTGACAGCATGATGTCCATCACACCAGATGATGTCCGATGAGACGAAATGCGTTGGTTGACGTTCGCAGCAATCGATTTTTACGTCCTATGAAACAAGCTTGTTTTTATCCGATATCTTGTAAGTGTGAACCCCTCTTTTTTAAAATAAAGATTTTACAGAGTTACACTATGTGGTTTCATTTGTCTTCCATGTCCAATACTATGGTATACTCCAACATCTGAGATTTACCTGCCGTTTATTTTGGAGTTTGTTTGTCTGAAGTGTGATCATCTGTTCCTTTGGGGTCTACTTTCCATCTACTGCTCCATCCACGGATTACATCATTGAGGATATTTCCTCACCAGGGCCGGGACAAGGGGTGGGCAGGAGGGGCGGCTGCCCCTGGCACAACGGTTTATTGCAGGGATGGGGGGGGGGCACCCAGACCCTAACCCTAAAGGAAAGGGGGGCGCAGTTTGGCATCTTTGCCCTGGGCTCTTGATGTCCTTGTCCCGGCACTGTTCCTCACCATGCCTGTTTGACCCATGTGCTACCGTGTTTCCCCGAAAGTAAGACCTACCCCAAAAATAAGACCTACCCTGATTTTCAAGGAGGGCTGCAATATAAGCCCTACCCCAAAAATTAGCCCTGGTTTAGGCTGGTTGTGGGCTGCCGGAGTCCTCTCTATTGCTGCTGGAGTCCTCCCCTTCCTCCAGCTGTCATTGGGGGAACTCAGCCCCCCCCCCCCTCTGCAAGGCTCAGAGCGAGTAGAAGAACTCAGGCGGGTCACGGAAGTGCCGAGCCGCGCTCAGATGATCCCCACTGGTCTCCTCTTTTTCCAGCTGTCATCAGGGGTTCTCAGGCCGCCCTCCCTCTGCAGTGCTTGTGCCATGGAAGAACAATCTGGCGGGTCACGGAAGCGCAGAGCGGCGCCGTGGGAAGGTATGTGACATGGTTAGAGTGCAGAGACACATACTCTTTGCATTATATTCTGCTGTGGTGGCGAGGATTCTGGCAGTTTGCAAGCACTTTTACGCTGTGCACACTGGGGATTAAATTGCAAGCCCTACCCTGAAAATAATGCCGCGTACACACGATCATTTTTCCCGTCTAGAAAAATTTAATTTTTTCCTTTGGATGAGAAAAATGATCGTCTGTGGGCTTTTTGTCATTTTTCACGACGGGAAAAAATGGCATTAATCACGATGAGAAAAATTAGAACATGCTCTAATTTTTCTCGTTGTGATTCCCGTCGTTTTTTTCCACGGCAGTTTTCCCATTGGGAAACACTGCCACGGAGCCCACACATGGTCGTTTTTCTCGACAAAGAGAAAAATGTCGGGAAAAAACGGACGTGTGTAGGGAACCAAGCCGTTCCCTCGTTTTTCCCGTCGATTTTCTCGACAGTGTTTTCACCGTCTAGAAAATCGATCGTGTGTACGCGGCATTAGCCCTAGTGTGTTTTTGGTGGCAAAAATTTATATAAGACCCGGGCTTATTTTCAGGGAAACACGGTATATGGTATATGTCTCCACCTTATCTGGTAAGTGTACCAACCTTACTTCCCTTGATTGCACCCCATGTTCAAGCACTGTTCAAGATTCATCACTGCAATTTATTCACTATTGTTGGTTTTCATTCACATCATCATGTTTTACCCAATCAAGATGGACTAATATGATATGTTATGTTATCCATTTTCTTCCAATTTTACAGTTTCACATATCTCTAGACATGTGCGATTCGGTTCGTAACAAATGGATTTTCGTACGAATTTGTTAGTATTCGTACATTCGGATCAATTCGAACATCCGAATAGCTGAAAGAACCAAAATTACGAAATTACGAATCAGCAAAATAACGAACATGCGAAAATACGAACGGACATAAACTTACGAAAATATGAAACACCGAAACAGTAAAAGAACGAAAATGACATCTATAAACAAATGATTTGCATTCCGTATTTTGAATCCTTTGTCTGTTCGTAATGTCATATGTTCGTATTTCATTTGTGTGTTCGTAAATTCGTTTCTTTGTCTTTCGTGTTCTCAAATCTTTCTTTCGAATGGGCAGTGTAGTAAGTGATGTATCTTACTTAATATCTTAGCCAATCAGCTTGTCTCCTTTGTGTCTGAGTTAGAGATGTGAAGGCCCGGAAAAAAAAAAAAACGGAAAATTTCGGGAAAAAAAAAACGTTTTTTTTTCCTGAAGGCTTTTTTGTTTTTTTCCCCAAAATTTGAAAAAAAAAAATAAATAAATAAAAAATTGAGGAATATTTTATTTTAACATGATGAATAAAATATTTTAAGACAGGGTGTTCAAATATTTTCCAAATAATTTCTAAAAAAAAGTGTATGATATCAGATTATTCTAATTTCTGTGCACTGAGTGAGAACAAGCAAGTCCTAGGTAACAAACTGAACCCTCCAATGCAAGAACAGTATGCATTTCTTCCTTTAGGAGGCGCTGTGCTGCTATTGTAACAAGAAAATGGTTTCAGTTTTGCTTTTGCATGTTAGTGGGTGTGTTTGGTTTGTTCTGTCCTCTTCACTAGGCCTCAAAAGCATTGGAAGAAAATACAGAGCAAAAAAAAAAAGGACCTGAAAGTATATACTTAAATGTAAACTCTTACCTTTTTTAATTTTATCTGATTCTGAATCCAGAAAACTGAATCATTTAGCTACATTAGTTTATCTTTATAAACTTTTGTGTAAATAATAATTTAATTACCAGTAATCTGGTTCTTCCCCCACCCCCACACACAACCATAGATTAGTGTCTTCTTGCAAAGTAGCCATTTTTTTTGTTTTTATTTCCTACTCACCTCAGAAAAATGGTGAGACCAACATCTAGCACAGGGGTCCTCAAACTACGGCCCGCCGAGGACATTTATCCGGCCCACCGCACCCAGGGCCGGTTGTAACACACACCGGTAGACTGCTGTGTCACGGAGCTCACTGAAAAGTTTGGGCGCGCTGTGATAAAAGTCCCGCCCTCCTCCTAGACCAGCTCGTGTGATAGAAGCAGTGTTCTGTCTATCACACAAGCTAGTCTAAGAGGAGGGCGGGACTTTTATCACAGCGGGCTCAAATTTTCAGTGAGCTCCTTGACACAGCTGGATGCACACACTGACTGGTGAGGCATTGTTTGGTACAGTAAGGCTGCAATGGTGAGGGGGGGCTTGTAATGATGGTGAGGGGGGCTGCAATGGTGAGGGGGGCTTGTAATGATGGTGAGGGGGGCTGCAATGGTGAGGGGGGCTTGTAATGATGGTGAGGGGGGCTACAATGGTGAAGGGGGCTTGTAATGATGGTGAGGGGGGCTGCAATGGTGAGGGGGGCTTGTAATGATGGTGGGGGGGGCTTGTAATGATGGTGAGGGGGGCTGCACTGGTGAAGGGGGCTTGTAATGATAGTGGGGGGCTACAATGGTGAGGGGGGCTTGTAATAATGGTGAGGGGGCTTGTAATGATGGTGAGGGGGGCTGCAATGATGACGGGGGCTTGCAATGATGGTGAGGGGGGCTTGTAATGATGGTGAGGGGGGCTGTAATGATGGTGAGGGGGGCTGCAATGGTGAGGGGGGCTTGTAATGATGGTGGGGGGGCTTGTAATGATGGTGAGGGGGGCTGCACTGGTGAAGGGGGCTTGTAATGATAGTGGGGGGCTACAATGGTGAGGGGGGCTTGTAATAATGGTGAGGGGGGCTTGTAATGATGGTGAGGGGGGCTGCAATGATGACGGGGGCTTGCAATGATGGTGAGGGGGGCTTGTAATGATGGTGAGGGGGGCTGTATTGATGGTGAGGGGGGCTGCAATGATGACGGGGGCTTGCAATGATGGTGAGGGGGGCTGCAATTATAACGGGGGCTTGCAATGATGGTGAGGGGGGCTGTAATGATGGTGAGGTGGGCTGCAATGAGGGCACAGTAAGCCGGCAGTGACAGTGAGGCTGCAATGAAAGCACGGTAAGGCTGCAATGATGGTGAGGCAGGGATGATGGGCACGGTGAGGCGGCAATGATGGGCACGGGTTGGGGGACTTTCAGGGTTTTTTTTGGGGCGGGGCTGCATTGAAGTACCCGGCCCTCTACCGATCTGAGGGACAGTGAACTGGCCCCCTGCTTAAAAAGTTTGAGGACCCCTGATCTAGCATATGGAGGCATTTTCACATTACAAGTTCTTCTGAAAAGAAAAATGTGATTTGCAAATATTGTCAGATGAAATATGCATTTCCAAATGCTACCAGGATGACAAAACACATTCTTGTATGTAACAAGTGTCCTGTAGATATTAAAAAATCCTTCATGGATCGAAGTGAAGAGGACAACAATGATGACAATGCACATAGTTTTTCTCAACTTTCTCGTAACAGAATGACTTTCAATCTTAAAAAAAAAAAAAAAAAAAAGTGCTAAATGTAGCATTTTTTTCAGTTTTTCCGAAAATGTCATTTCCCCCCCAAAAAAACGGGAAAAAAAAAGTTTTTTTTTCCGAGATTCAAAATTTCCTGGAAATTTTACATCTCTAGTCTGAGTCACAATGCATTCCTGAATCTTTTTAGATTCAGTTGAGGAGGAGACTGAGTCAGGTCTCATGACTGAGGGAGTGGACTGGAAGTAAGTACAGGACTTTTTAGAAGCCGCGTGTTGAAAACGAAACTAAAATACGAGATTGCGAATGACCGCGATATATTTACGAAAGTACGAATCCATTCGAAGCACGGTAGTAAACACGAATCAACAAACACAAAACAATGTTAGGAATCAACGGAAAAGTCAATCTCACAAAAAGTAACAATTACTAAATTCCGAGTAGTGCACCGAATAAAATTATTATCTAACAAAATTACGAATTTCGAATCAAAGAAAATAAATTAGACAGAATTACAAATCATTCAGTATCAACGAAAATAAAACTGTTACGAAAATACGAACGAGTCCGAATATGAAAACTCGCGTCTTACGAAATTACGAATCTTTACGAATCTACAATTTTTTTTGTTGGGTCTACATATCTCAATGGTTTTGTATTGCATCTTCACAATTTTTCTCTTCACTTTAATTTGAGCGCTACACTATTGTTTTTTTTTTAGCAAACAGTCAATACCAGGAGTCTCTCGGAGACATACAGGAGCTCTCACTGAATGTTTTGTGACTGGCGAACGTGCAGGTTTCTAATCTGTTGTTGTGGCCGTACTATCATTAGGCAGGAGGATATCTGTGTCTAATGAAGGCTGGCACTTGCAGCTGCCTTGTCACAACTATCTGGCAGTTTGCTAAGCCCGGCTCATACCATCACGTGAGCGCCGCTATCTTTAGCTACAGACAAGCTACATCTTCCAAGCTGCAGAAGAACTACAGTAAGTAACCCAGCCATAGGAAATGAACGAGTGACACAAAGACATTCATGCTTCTTATAGTTTACCAAGCCAAAGGAAATGGCCAAGCTTTCCGTCACCGTGGAAGAGACCGTGTTTACCACAGACAAGGACCTGTTGATGGAACACAGTGAATATTTCCGTGCACTTTTCCAGTCTGGCATGAGGGAAAGTACCCAGGATGAAATACAGCTTCGCAACTTGGGTGCCATGGGTTTCCTGATAACTCTGAGGGTTCTAGAGGGGGAAAGACCTCTTCTGAGCTGTGAGGAAATCCTGCAAGCTGTAGAGTGCGCGTCTTTTCTTCAAGTTGAGCTCCTGACCAAGCACTTGGTCAACCTAATTGACTCTGACAACTGCCTGGCTATGTTTCAAGCTGCTGCCACCTATGGACTACTAGACTTGTTTCATGCTGCGGCCTTGTACATTAGAGATATTTATGATATGTTGGAAGAGGATATCCACTGCCTGCCCCCTGACCTTGTTCAGTACATAGACTCCATCACCCCAAGCTCCTTTGTTGCAGTAGGTGCCCATACCCCAACTATACAGTTCCTTGAGGATGCCTCAAGAACAATGTGCTTTTTAGATGAAGAGAAGAACCAATGGCAGAGCTTAGGCTGCATTCCAGATGAAGCAAGCACTTTTTTAGCTGGTGTTACCACGATGAACAATAAAGTTTTCATTGTAGGGGGTGCTCGGGGGGCAAACAAACAAGTGGTGGAGAAAAGCTTTTGTTATGATGGAGACCAACACAGCTGGAGCGAGTTTGCTAGTCCACATCAGCTGCGATATGAAGTGACGCTAGTTGGACACGAGGGACATCTATACGCCTTTGGTGGTGAATATGAGAGAGTTCCTGTGGCTTCTGTGGAGAAATATTCTCTCACTTCCAAGATTTGGACTTTTGGCAAAGAGTTACCACAAGCCGTAGCAGGTCCCCCTGCCACAAAAGCCATGGGTAGGGTCTTCATATGTCTATGGAAACCACAAGAAACAACTATTATTTATGAATATGATACCTGCCAGGATGAGCTGATTCCTATATCTTCAATAAAGCGGATGCAGAGCTACGGCCATTGCATGGTAGGACATAGAGATGATCTCTACATTATGAGGAATGGGCCATCTGACGACTTCTTACGCTGTGCCATTGAAAATTATAACCTGAGCACACAGCAGTGGACAACTTTGTCTGGACAGTATGTAAACAGTAAGGGAGCCCTCTTCACCGCTGTCATCCGGGGGGACACTGTCTTCACCTTGAACAGAGTCATAACTTTGCTCTACAGAGTAGACACTCACACTTGGAAGCCCATAAAGGAAAAGACTGGATTTAACAAAGGGGGATCTCTGCACACATTCTTCCTGAGATTACCAACAAAGACAAAGCTGATGGCCAGTAAACTATACAAGAATCCTCATCAGAGTTTTTTATAACCGTGGTGTTCTGTTGGGGATGGATGAAGATGGGCATGGACTTTTCCTGGGGATCGATGGAGATGAGCATGGACTTTTCCTGGGGATCGATGGAGATGGGCATGGACTTTTCCTGGGGATCGATGGAGATGGGCATGGACTTTTCCTGGGGATCGATGGAGATGGGCATGGACTTTTCCTGGGGATCGATGGAGATGGGCATGGACTTTTCCTGGGGATCGATGGAAATGGGCATGGACTTTTCCTGGGGATCGATGGAAATGGGCATGGACTTTTCCTGGGGATCGATGGAGATGGGCATGGACTTTTCCTGGGGATCGATGGAGATGGGCATGGACTTTTCCTGGGGATCGATGGAGATGGGCATGGACTTTTCCTGGGGATCGATGGAGATGGGCATGGACTTTTCCTGGGGATCGATGGAGATGGGCATGGACTTTTGCTAGGGATGGATTGAGATGGGCATTGTCTTCTAATGGAGATGGGAATGGACTTCTGCTAATGATGGATTGAGATGGGCATGGTCTTCTTCTCAAGATGGATGGAGATTGGCATGGACTTCTGCTAGAGATTGATGGAGATGGGCAAGGACTTCCGCTGGGGATGGATTGAGATGGGGATTGTCTTCTACTGGAGATGGATGGAGATGGACATAGACTTCTGCTAGAATTGGATTGGGATGGGCATTGTCATCTACTGGAGATGGATGGAGATGGGCATGCTGGAAAAGATGGGGATGGGCATTGACTTTGAGACATTTTTTTAGATCTGATTGTTATCAAAGTAGTCATTGAAAGTGAGTTCTATTAATGACCATCATTCTTAACACATTTAGTATTTGCAAATTCACTCCAAAGTTTGCAGAACACCTCTGGAGCCACATTTACCACTATCCTCAATGAAGGAGGTATAGATATAGGTATGTTGTTCACATGTGAGAAACAATTTCATGATGCACAAACGCCTGGATGTAAACATCAATACCTGTAAAGTAAGTAGAGCGTAATCCACTGCTTTTTAATAAACCTATATTAACCCCTGGAAGACTAAGCCTTTTTTTGACACTTGTTGCTTACAAGTTAAAATCAGTATTTTTTGCTAGAAAATAACCCCCAAACATTATACACACATATATATATATATATATATATATATATATATATATATAAATATATTTTTAGAAGAGACCCTAGAAAATAAAATGGCGGTTATTGCAATATTTTATGTCAGACTGTATTTGCGCTTTCAATCGCAATGTTTTTTGGAAAAAATACACTTTCATGAATGAAAAAAAAAAAAACAGATGGCTAGCCCAATTTTTTTGTATAATGTGAAAGATGATGTTATGGCAAATAAAAAGATACCCAACATGTCATGCTTTAAAATTGCGCACACTCGTGGAATGGCGACAAACTATTCCACTTGAAAATCTCTATAGGTGACGCTTTAAACATTTTTACAGGTTACCAGTTTAGAGTTACAGAGGAGGTCTAGCGCTAGAATTATTGCTCTCACTCTGATGATCATGGCAATACCTCACATGTGTGGTTTGAACACTGTTTATGTATGCGGGTGCGTCTTACATATGGCTTCTGTGCGCAAGCACGGGGGGGGTGGGGACTTTAAAAAAAAAAAAAAAGTCCTTATTTATTTTTAACTCTCCCTTAAAAAAAGAAAAATTTTGATCACTTTTATTGCTGTCACAAGGAATGTAAACATCCCTTGTGACAACAATAGTTACATGTCAGATATTTTTTGGAGGGATCTGGGGTCTATAAGACCCCAAATCCCTCCTTTGCACTTAAAAGCATTCAAAAACGCCAAGTTTGGCTGTTTTGAATACTGATTTTTTTTTTTAATCTGGAGCCTTCAAGGCTCCAGTAATCCTGTCATGTCATCGCTTCCAGGTTACTAGATCCAAGATCCGATCAAAGACTGCGGCTTTGTCCGGGTCTCCAGCCAGCCATGCCGGCTGGTCACTTGGAACTCCCGGTGGGACAAGAGAGCCCAGGCAGGCCGCAGAAGGGGGCAGGAGGGGGAGGGCAGGGACTCTGCTTGTAATAACTAAGTGGGCACATATGGTGGGCACAATACATCACATGGTGGTCACTGAACATGGTGGTCACAGCACTTGGTGGTCACTGCACGTGGTTGTCACTGCACGTGGTTGTCACAATACATCACATTGTGGGCACTGCACATGGTGGGCACAATACATCACGGTGGTCACTGCATAAGACATGGGGGGGGACGCTGCTTAGACGCATCAGTTGTTATTACAAGAAAACCGACCGTTGGATCTAAAAAACAGTATTGGGGTGATGCCTGCAGCCTACTAGGGATGAGCCGAACACCCCCCAGTTCGGTTTGCATCAGAACAGGCAATAAATTTGTTCGAACATCCCAACACTGTTAAAGTCTATGGGACACGAACATGAAAAATCTAAAATGCTAATTTTAAAGGCTTATATGCAAGTTATTGTCATAAAAAGTGTTTGGGGACCCGGGTCTTGCCCCAGGGGACATGTATTAATGCAAAAAAAAAGTTTTTAAAACAACCATTTTTTCGGGAGCAGGGATTTTAATAATACTTAAAGTGAAGCAATAAAAGTGAAATATTCCTTTAAATTTCGTACCTGGGGGGTGTATATAGTATGCATGTAAAGTCACGCTTGTTTCCCGTGCTTAGAAAAGTCCCTGCACAAAATGTCATTTCTGAAGGAAAAAAAAGTCATTTAAAACTACTCGCGGCTATAATGAATTGTCGGTTCCCGGCAATACAGAGAAAAGTCATTGATAAAAGAAATAAATAAAAAAATGCGTGGGGGTCCCCCCAAATTCAATTACCAGGCCCTTCAGGTCTGGTATGGATTTTAAGGGGAACTCCACGCCAAATTTTTAAAAAAAAATGGCGTGGAGTTCCCCCCCAAAAATCCATACCAGACCCTTATCTGAGCACGCAACCTGGCAGGCCGCAGGATAAGGGGGGGGACGAGAGAGCGCCCCCTCCCCTCCTAAACCGTACCAGGCCACATGCCCTCAACATGGGGAGGATGCTTTGGGGTCTGGATCCCAAAGCACCATGTCTTCATGTTGATGGGGACAAGGACCTCATCCCCACAACCCTTGCCCGGTGGTTGTGGAGGTCTGCGGGTGGGGAGCTTATCGGAATCTGGAGTACCCCTTTAACAAAGGGGACACCCAGATCCCACCCCCCCTATGTGAATTGGTAAGGGGTACATTGTACCTCTACCATTTCACAAAGAAAGTGTAAAAAAATAAAAAACACAGACACAGTTGGGATAAGTCCTTTATTTAAAAGAAAAAAAAAAAAAAAAGATTCCAGCGGTGGTAATCCACTCTCGATCTCCACTCCAGTGATGTCGGTATCCAGCGGCGGATGATCTGCAGGCTCCAGCGAGGAACAGCACACGGTCCTGTCTCCACCGGAGACACTCTGGGAATGACGTTGCAGCAGCCTGACAGGTCTTATGTAGCTGAGGACGGGGCCACCCGTCACGCGACCCTGTCCCCCTCTGACGCAAGGGGAAACCCAGGCTTTCCCAGTGACGCAACGTGACGGGTGACCCCGCGCCCCCCTTTGATGTAACGCAGGTAAATTCTAAGTCAGCAGATACACATACAGTAGCTGCTGATTTTTAACATTAGGCCACTTACCAGTCCAGCGATGTCGGCACCGCAGCCGATGTTTACATCAGCTGGTCGGGTGCTGCCGCCGCCATTGTGGGTAAGGGAACCCGGCAGTGTAGTCTTTCGGCTTCACGGCCGGGTCCCTACTGCGAATGCGCGAGCCACGCTGCGCTCTCTCACTTGCCTGGCAGAAGGGGAGGGAAGAGGAGGGAGGCCGAGCTCCTGACGCAATCCGCCGCGGCCTGGTCTCCCGGAAGCGGGGACAGGCTACCTCTAAAAAAACAGGTACCCGCTCCCCCCCAAAGGTGCCAAATGTGGGGGAGCAAAGAAGTGGAAGTTCCACTTTTGGGTGGAACTCCACTTTAACAGCAAAGTGTTATGTTTCCACACATTTGCAAACATATGTGTAAGCCACGGTGCCCACACCCAGGTACCTCTGTATATACTGCGGTCCCAACTCTAAATTTCCAGAGCCTCCATAGATCGAGCACATATAAGAATGGATAGATTATGCCGCGTATACACGAATCGGAAATTCCGACAACAAAACCGTGGATTTTTTTTCCGACGGAATGGTGGCTCAAACTTGTGTTGCATACACACGGTCACACAAATCTTGTTGGAAATTTCCAACCGTCAAGAATGCGGTGACGTACGACGAGCCGAGATCAATGAAGTTCAATAGGCAGTTCGGCTCTTCTGCTTAATTCTGAGCATGCGTGTTTTTTTGTGCGTCGGAATTGCATACAGACGATCGGAATTTACGATCAGAACTTTTCTTGACGGAAAATTTAAGAAACCAGCTCTCAAATTTTTGTGGACGGAAATTGACAGCAAATGTCCGATGGAGCCTACACACGGTCAGAATTTCCGACCAAAAGCTCACATCGGACATTTCTTGTCGGAATTTCCGATCGTGTGTACGCAGCATTAGGGGCAAGTGTGCTTGGAGGGAGCCCACCACTCCTTAAAGGCACAGGGACGTGCACCCAATTCAACCAACTGTACAAAAAAGTGGCAACCACCCCAACCTATAACTGGCCTTTGCAGCAAGGCGCACATAGAAGGGCAACGCACATCACAAACAAAAGATTTCCCAGCAGCACACTTAGTCTGCAAAACAACTGCAGTCTGTGGTCCTAACTCTAAATTCCCAAAGCCTCCATAGTGGGATTCAGGCGAATTTTCGTTATTCGGATTTGAAATCTTTCCAAATTAGAAAAGTACCGAATTTAAACGAATCCGAATTCGGATGAAATTCAAATAGTTTTCCAATTCGAATAGTTTTCCAATTCGAATAGTTTTCCAATTTTCAAAGAGAATAACATAGAATAGAAAATAAGGTATAGAATAGAAAAAAAAAAAAATATTATATATATATATATATATATATATATATATAATATCTATTCCTTTATTTTCTATTCTATTTTTATTCATTTTGGAAATTCGAAAACTATTCGTAATTGATTCGAAAACTTTGAATTCGAAAACTTTTCGAATCAATTCGAAAAAGAATAAACTAAACTAATCCCGAAAAAGAATGAAACAAATTTAACTAAACTAATTTCTGTAAATAACCAAACGAAATAAATTGTTTCGTTCTGCACGTCTAATTGCAGGAAAGAAAACGGTATCATCTATGGCTGGCTTTAGTGAGGGCAACAGTGGTATACAATGTGAAGTGGTGTAATTGTAGCTGGAAAGTAAAGCTCCAGGGTCGGGACAAGGGGTGGGTAGGAGGGGCAGCTGCCCTGGGCACTGTGGTATCATGTGAAATGGGGGGGGGGGGGAGGGGTGATTTGGAGGGTGGCAGGGGATAGGAATTGTTCTAGATGGGGAAATTAGGGGTGTGTGCTAGGAATGGTGATTTGAGGGGATTTGTGTTGAGAGGGGCAATTTCGGGGTTTTGTGCTAGAAGTGATATGGTAAGGCGGAAGAAATTTGTGCTAGGAGGGGAATTTTGGGGGTGGGGGGGATTTTTTCCAGGAGGGGAGATTGGGTGGATAATTTGTGCTGGGAGGGGGATTCAGAGTGGGGGGAGAGGATTTGTGCTGGGAGGGGAAATTTGATGGGTAAAGGTTTTGTGCTAGGTGGGGTGATTTTTTTTTTTGGTGGGGGGGGGGTTGTGCTAGGGGATTAGGAGAGAGAGGATTTAAGCTAGGGGGATGTGGGGAAATATTGTGCTGGCAGGGGGGATTTCAGCAGAGAGGGGTAGATTTATCATGGGTGGAAGGGTAATTTTTTGCTTAAAGTGGAGTTCCACCCAAAAATGGAACTTCCACTTTTTGGAATCCTCCCCCCCTCCGGTGTCACATTTGGCACCTTTCAGGGGGGAGGAGGGAGCAGATACTTGTGTAATACAAGTGTAGCGCCCATCCCAAAAGGTTGGAACGCTATTTAAATTTAGAGGGCTGTCCGAGCCAGTAGATGGGCTCGGATGGTTGATAACTACACTCAAATTCGCCTCCGTCTCAGTTATGGTTTGCCTGGTAGTGATTTCCCTTTTTGCCTGTAGGTGGCGTTACCACCTTAGGCACTTGTTGGAACACGGGCAGATCATGGTACATTGAGTGGCCCTTCTCAGCAGCGGTGTAGTGGGAGTGGTCGACCCGCTGTGCCTGCTGGGAGGGGATACTTAAGGGGCAGACGCCATTGATTGGGGTTCGCTCTCGCCCCGCAGCCCTCCGGGTACGAGGTGTGTGTGTGTGTGGTCCTGGTCTCGGGGCCATGTTGGCCCGAGGCTGCATCGCTACTGTAGCTAGGGTTGCCACCTGTCCGGTTTTGACCCGGACAGTACGGGTTTAGGAGGCTGTGCCCGGGTTTCCCTCTGCCTCTCCCCCGGACACAATTTCCAGCTGACATCGGGTACCATAGGGCCTCCTTTTACGAGCCCCGACACACAGCGGGACCCGGAGAGCAGGGATCGGAGCGGCGGGCGGGGAGAACAATTACAGGGAAAGAGAGAGGCGACAGGCAGCTGCTGGTGCGGAAGTTTTTATTGAAGTAAATGTTTAACAATCCACTCCCTCTTCATGTCAGTGCTGCAGCTGTAGGTATGTCGGTCTGTAAACTCCGCTGTCCCATCTCCCCCTCCGATCCACGCTGCTGTTTCACTGGAGGAAGCCAAAGACACAAAGCAATGGGGAATCTGCAGTGAGCTGTCACCTGGGACGCTGTGACCAATCAGAGCGACCTGGAGGCTTAACCACGCCTCCATCATCAGAGGTTGAATTCCCCGCGGCTCTCTGTTTCCTCCAGTGATTCAGTGGAACAGCAGCGTGGATCGGAGGGGAGAATGGGACAGCCGACTTCAGACTCACATGCCAACAGCTCTGACATGGAGAGTGAGTGGATTTTTTTTAAGCATTTATTTTATTAAAAACGTCTGCACCAGCCTGGTACACCTCTCTCTCCCTCTCTCTTATGTTTTATCTCCTCTGTGTTTGCCTCCCCCTCAGTAATTACCCCTCCCCCATCCTCTGTAATTGCCCCTCCCCCATCCTCTGTAATTGCCCCTCCCCCATCCTCTGTAATTGCCCCTTCTCCTCTGTAATTGCCCCCCCCCCAATCTCTGTAATTGCCCCCACTGCAAACCCCCTGCTGTCCGGGCCCCCCTGTGTGCTGTAGAGTTGCCACCTGTCCGGGATTCACCCGAACAGTATGGGTTTTGAAACATGTGCCCGGGTCTCTGCCCGCCTGAGACCCGGGCACATTATTCAGACCCGCCAGTGGCTCCCTGTGCCGTGTGCGTCTCGAGTTCGGTCCACTCCTGCTCCCTTCCTATCTACCCCCTTCCCTCCCCCCGCACTGTCAGTGCACCTCCGTCCGCTCTGTGTGCTGCAGACGGGAGACACAGAGGCAGAGCGAAGAGGCAGAACCTCCATGTTGCCGGGGACTCTCCTCTGGTTGGCTGCAGAAGGGACAAGGAGGTGGGGTTTAAGGCGCTGCTCTGATGGAAAGTTTGCAGATATCGCGCTGGGATTGGAGCTCAGCTTGCAAAGTAAGTTTTTGCCCCCCCCCCCCACCATACACTATACATACAGTTCTGCCACCCCCCTCCCATACACCATCCATCCATATAGTTCTCCCTCTCCTCCTCATACACCATACATATATACAGTTCTCCCCCCCCCCATACATATATACAGCCCCCCATATATACAGTTATCCCCCCCCATACATATATACAGCCCCCCATACACCATCATATATATATATATATATATATATATATATATATATTGTGAGGGGGTTAACTCGGTAGCGGGTGTGTGTGACCCCCTGGTTGGGCTCCCCACACAAAAACAGGGCCAGCAGACGGAGGTTGTGGTTTTCAAAATCAAAAGGTGCGGTTTATTTCTCTATGTACAGTGACAAAAACACAGCAAAGCCAAAAAGAAACAAACAAAATAAATCCTGGTCAGTTTGACCTCTGACTAAACATGCAGGTTTCCTAAACTAACAACTGGGATCAGCCTGGTGCTGTCCTAGTCCCTGGTTTTAAATGTCCAAGCAAAATATAGCCACACAGGCTTTCTCTCACCGCACAGGGGTTCACTCTCCCTAGACAGTCCACACAGGTCTGCTTCCAGGCATGAGCTAGCCCCTAATGAATCTGGGAGTTTTTTTTATAGAGGCCTAAATGAGCTGACAAGCTTCAGCTGGCCTCATCAACTCCCTGTCTGCACGACGCCCAGCCCTCTCCCTAGAGGTATGAGTCATCAATGAGCCCACTAGTCTCAGCTGGGCTTATACAACTCCCTAGTTGTATAAGTCGGCATAAAGCCTGAATCTGGGAGAAATATATCTACCCCCCTGGATGCAACCAGGTGACTTTACCTTCCTGCTGTCACAATATATATATATATATATATATATGAGGGGGTTAGCTCGGCAGCGGGTGTGGGTGACCCCCGGGATGGGCTCCCCACACAAAAACAGGCCCAGCAAACGGAGGTTGTGGTTTTCAAAATCAAAAAGGTGCGGTTTATTTTCTATTTACAGTGACAAAACACAGCAAAGCAAAAGAAACATAAACAAAATAAATCCTGGTCAACTTGACCTCTAACTAAACATACAGGTTTCCTAACTAACAACTGGGATCAGCCTAGTGCTGTCCTAGTCCCTAAGTCCCTGGTTTTAAATGTCCAAGCAAATAGCCACACAGGCTTTGTCTCACCGCACAGGGGTTCACTCTCCCTAGACAGTCCACACAGGTCTGGTTCCAGGCATGAGCTAACATCTAATGAAGCTGGGAGTTCTTATAGAGGCCTAAATGAGCTGACAAGCTTCAGCTGGTCTCATCAACTCCCTGTCTGCACGACGCCCCACACTCTCCCTAGAGGTATGAGTCATCCATGAGCCCACTAGCCTTATACAACTCTCCACCTAGTTGTATAAGTCGGCGTAAAGCCTGAATCTGGGCGAAATATATCTACCCCCCTGGATGCAACCAGGTGACTTTACCTTCCTGCTGTCACATACCCCCCCCTCTTGTTTTAACCTCGGGGTTGGAACACCAGCAATCAGGCATTCATGTACTCGAGACAAAGCATCCACATTCCCCATTTGAACGCCAGGGCGATGCTTTACTGTGAAGTTGAATTCCTGGAGGGCCAGGAACCACCTATTCACTCTATTTGTTTCCTTGTTTTGAGCCATCCACTTTAACGGAGCGTGATCCGTAACCATGTCAAAGTGCCTACCTAGCAGGTAGTACCGAAGGGAATCTAGAGCCCACTTCACCGCTAAACACTCCTTTTCAACGGTGGCGTAATTTACCTCATGGGACTTCAACTTCCTGCTGAGGTAAATGACTGGGTGCTCTTCCCCGTTCCAGACCTGGGACAATACTGCTCCTAACCCCACATCTGACGCATCACTTTGTACGACAAAGTCTTTAGAGAAGTCGGGTGAGTACAACACTGGCTGGCTACATAAGGCTTGTTTCAAGAATTGGAATGCTGCCTCAGCCTCGGGGGTCCATTTAATCATGACCGACCCTTTCCCCTTCGTCAGGTTGGTTAGGGGCACAGCCTTAGAAGCAAAGTGGGGAATGAATCGCCGATAATACCCAGCGATTCCCAGAAAGGCTCGAACCTGCTTCTTGCTGTTGGGACGTGGCCAACTCTGGATGGCCTCGACTTTGTTGAGTTGGGGTTTTATTACTCCCCTCCCAATGGTGTACCCAAGATATTTGGCCTCTTCCTGCCCAATGGTACACTTCTTGGGGTTAGCCGTAAACCCCGCTTCCCGAACAGAGTCCAGGACTGCTTGCACTTTTGGCAGATGTGAGGCCCAATCTGTGCTATTGACAATTACGTCATCCAGGTAAGCCGCAGCATACTTCCGATGGGGCCTCAGCATCTGGTCCATTTTCCGCTGGAATGTGGCCGGCGCATTCTGTAACCCGAACGGCATTCTTTTATATTGGAACGCCCCGTCTGGGGTTACAAATGCGGTTTTCTCTTTGGCCGACTTGGCCAGGGGGATTTGCCAATACCCTTTTGTGAGGTCAAGAGTCGTCATGTATCGGGCTGTTCCCAGCCGGTCGATCAACTCATCTATACGTGGCATGGGGTAGGTGTCAAATTTTGTAACTTTGTTCAACTGACGAAAATCGTTACAAAATCGCCAGCTCCCATCCGGTTTAGGCACCAACACAATGGGACTAGACCAATCACTTTGGGACTCCTCTATCACCCCTAAGTTCAGCATTTTCTGTACTTCCTCCCGTATTGCCTCCCGTCGGGCCTCTGGGATCCGATAGGGTTTTAACTTCACCCTTTCACCGGGCGGGGTAATGATGTCATGCTCTACCCCAGATGTTTGTCCCGGCAGCTCAGAGAATACCTCCTTGTTGCGAAGCACAAACTCCTTAACCTCCTGTTGTTGGGGTTGTGACAAGGTGGCTGCTATTCCAACCTCAGGAATCACGCAACCAGTTTGAGCTGGTGACCAAGTGTCTGCGACTAGGGACTCTCTATCCCTCCAGGCTTTCAACAGATTAACGTGATAGATCTGTTCGGGCTTTCGCCTTCCTGGTTGTCTGACCTTGTAATTCACTTCGCTCACTTTTTCCATTATCTCGTAGGGG